>JAVJIF010003504.1:0-235000 GCA_038442645.1 Agave tequilana | reverse complement strand
TGCCGCAAGGCTAACAGGAGGGGCTTATGTATGCCCTATCATACAGGAATAAGGGAGCCAGCTCTCCCCTCGGTCCCCTGGAGGCCCACAGGTCAGACCGGAACATGAGTGCACAATACCTAATGCCACTGTAAACACGAACACATATCGATATCCGCATGTTTCCCCCGACCCAATACAAGTTGGTACATTTTAGGATTCATTAGTTTAATTATCACTTTACGGGAAAAACAGGTACAGGACATGATCAGGAAAATCGGGTGTACATAAATACTATATAGTCAAGTCACTGCATGTAAAGCAGGAATACAAGTCACTGATCATGATACAGGATAATAAAGTAAAGTTCCCGTAAAGGTGATAATCACAAGTCAAGTATATCATGCTGGGTGTAAGGTGATAGCATGATAGGATGGTGATAATTAACAAGCAACTAAGCATATAAGAGATTGATAATAATCAGGTGGCAAGTTATGTCAAGAGATTGATAATAGTCTGGGTAAGTCAGGTCATACCAAGAGGGTCTAGCCAAATAGTAGTATGTCAGGTGGTCAGGTGATAACACTCTAGATGTCAGGTGATATACATGTGTTAAAAGGAAACATGCAACTAGCAAGTCTAAAGTAGTAGTAGGGCAAGTGTAACATAAAAGTAATCCAAAGTCCACGACCACGAAGGGTCGGCCACGCATGGTATAAGCAATAAAAGTCATAGCACATGAATATAAAATACATGAAAGCTAAAGCAAGAACATGCGCATAATCAATGACATAAGAAGTAAGAGGGTAGCGAGTGAGAACACTCGCCTGCATCACCGAAAAGCCGAAAGGTCCGAAATCCACGAAATCCGGGGCACGCCATAAAATAGGATATATAAATATGTAGAGTGAGGAGGAGAGAGAAAGAGAGAAGGGAAGTGAAGATGGTGTTTGTCAAGTGACAAGTCAAGCCACACCAAGATGTGATATAAGTCTAGGGGGTAAGGTTCATGTTCAAGGAAGGGATCAACTAAGACAGATAGGTAAAGTTAGTCGACTAGGTGGACAGGGTAGTCGACTAATAGAGGGGTTAGTCGACTAGGAAGATGGGGTAGTCGACTAAGACTGTGATCCAGAGAGTTGGATTTCTGGTTCAGGAAAAGTTAGTCGACTGGAGTAAAATAGGTAGTCGACTAACAGATACTCTAAGTCGACTAATAGTAAGGTCAAGTCGACTAGAACTGAGATACAGAAAGTTGGGGTTTCAGGTTCAGGGAAGGTTAGTCGACTAGGGTCAAGGGTGTAGTCGACTAAGGGTCCTAAGTCGACTAATAATTGGTTAAGTCGACTGGGGCCAAGAGTTGGGATTCTGGAATCAGGAAGAGTTAGTCGACTGGATGAATCGAGTAGTCGACTAACAGACATGACAAGTCGACTAACAGTTATGTTAAGTCGACTAAATCTGTGATACAGAGAGTTGATGTTTTGGCTCAGGAAAAGTTAGTCGACTAGATGAAATGGGTAGTCGACTAACAGTGATTTCTAGAGAGAGAAAATGTAGAGAGAGAAAGGGATATTCTAGAGAGAGAAAATAGGGATTTTTAGAGAGTAGGTAGAGAGAGAAAGTCTAGAGAGAGAAAGTGGGATTTCTAGAGAGAGAAAGTGAAGAGAGAGAAAGAGGGATTTCTAGAGAGAGAATCTAGAGAGAGATTTCTAGAGAGAGAAGGAGAGATTTCTAGAGAGAGAAGGAGAGATTTCTAGAGAGAGAAAGAGATGATGAGAGAGAGAGAGAATCAGGAGAGAGAGAGAGGGTGCGGTTGAGAGAGAGAGAGAGAGCTAGAGTGAGAAAGAGAGGAGAGAGAAACAGGGAGAGAGAGGGATCCAAGAGAGAGAGAGAGGGAGAGTCCAGGAGAGAGAGAGAGGAGAGAAACAGAGAAGGGGCTTTGCCCCTCTCTGGATCCACGCACAGCACCCCCTGCTGGGGGTGCCCGGCCTGGCCGCCGGCCAAGTGGCGGCGCCGGGCGGCGCCGGCCACCGGAAGAGGAGGGGGCGGCTGCCCCCTCAAATGAAACACAGGAGGGGGCTTTGCCCTCCTCCAGCAAGGCAACCAGGGGGGCTGTTGCCCCCCTGCAACACAGAGAGAGAGAGAGAGGGGTTTGCCCCCCTCTCAGCACAGGGGCCGCCGGCGGCGGTCCTGGCCGCCGGCGCGCCCAACAGAGAAGGAGAGAGGGGAGGCCGCGCCTCCCCTCCACACGAAGTGGCCGCCGGCGGCTGTCCGGGCCGCCGGCGAGCCCAATCAGAGGGAGAGAGGGGAGGCTGCGCCTCCCCTCCACAGACAGGGGCCGCCGGCGGCGGTCCTGGCCGCCGGCGTGCTCAACAGAGAGGGAGAGAGAGGGGAGAAGAGAGGGGGCTCTGCCCCTCCCCTGCACAGCGCACAGGGGGCCCGAGGCCCCCTGGCCGCGCCCAAGGCCGCCGGCGTCGTGCCGGCGGCGGTCAGCTCCGCCACGGCGCCGGAGAGGGAGGAGGGAGGTGGCGGCCTCGCTGGGCCCGCAGAAGAGAGGAAGGAGAAGAGAGAGAGAGAAAGAAAAAAAGAAAAAGAAAAAGGAAAAAGAGAAAGAAAAGAAAAAGGGGGTTTATTTATTAAGGAATGATTGATGTGATGGGAGTGGTTGAGATGTGATGGGAGGAGGTGATGTGGCAGGTTGACTTTTGGGGGGAGGGAAAAAGAGAATTGGGGGAAGAGAAACAACAAAAAAATAATATTATTAAAATAGGGTAAAAATCCGACTGTTTCGGAATCGTTCCGAAAAATCCTCAAAAATAGAAAATAATATTTTAAGATGCTCGGTGAAATCGGATTCGAGAAATACAATGCAGATTTCAAATTAAAAATCCTGGAATCTTCCGGCGGTACCGGTCGACACCAAAACCGGTGAATTTTCGATAAATTCTGGAAAATCTCAAAAAATGAATTTAGATAGAAAATGATATTATAAGATGTATCGTGAAAGCCGTTTTAAGAAATACTTTATAGTTTTAAAACTAAAAATCCCGGAACCAGCTAACTGCCGACTCGGTGGAATTTCCATAAAATCATAAAATCCCCAGAAAAAGAATGTAGGTAGAAAATATGATTCTAAGTAATAATGTCTAAAGGATCATTTAGAAATTCCAAACCGTTTAAGAATTAAAAATCCAGGAATCGGTCAGCGGCACTGGCCGACACGGTTTTGAAAATATTCCTTTTAATTCCAGAAAAATCCAGAAAATCACATAGAATCTAGAATATTGGAAAATGATGTTTGAAACAGAAATCGGTCAAATCGGAATAGTGGAATTGTCCAAACCGAGCAATACTCTGGGATTCGGGCCTTCGGTTCAAACCAAGGTTGACTCCGAATCCACGAATCCAAAACCAAGACAAAACAATCATGTAAGGAATTCATAATACAGAATAAATACAGAAAACAAATCGAAAAATACGATCGAAAATCTGAATACGCAACTAAGTACGTATTCCAGGAACGGGGTATTACAATCCACCCACCTTACAAAAAATTGCGTCCTCGCAATTTCGTTAAGGGGCAAATTGAATACAAAGGGAACAAAGGCTGGAATCTATACTAATTAAGATATGAAGCACTATAAGTAGGGCTCTCAAGTCAACTGAACAATAATTATCCTCCGCACTTCTGGCTGTATAAATCTCCGAATAATGCTGAATGATACTGATGATGTCGTGGCTGTGTAATAAATATACTGATGATGTCGTGGCTGTGTAATAATTTTGCTGATGATGTCGTGGCTGTGTAATAAATGAATAAAGAAAACCCTAATACTCCTGAGCATAATAATAAGGAAGACCGATAATTAAGAATCCCAACTGTTGTCTTCTGAAAGATAGCCAGATCAGATTCGATCTGGAGAATACCAAGCTTCATAGAATTTGCCGAGAGATCCCATAATAGCTTCATGCAGAACCAGCCACTACCTTCCTAGTCTAGTCATATCTTAAGATAGTATAAGGCTTCATAAAACCAAAACATAAAACCAAAACGGGGAAAGGATAGGAGAGATCAGGAATCCAAGGAAAAGATAGTCAAGGAGGGATTTGAAATCAAGGGAAGATAGTCAAGAAATAGATAACTCTGCACTTGCAGTTGGAATGTATAACCAAGATTCATGTATTCCAGTTGCAAATCTCTTTACCATTGATTTGCCTTCTGGACGTACTGAGGAAGTTAGAGCCTAAGCTCTGATACCAACCTGTAACGCCCCGATTCCACTGATACGGGGACGTCACTGCAACGTATATACGTAAGTCCGAATTACCTTCCCGTATATACGCTAAGCATCAGTACAGACAAGAATCAGAGTACGGAAGCAAATGGTGCATTATACATTCCAACACATATATATACAATCACAGAGTTATCACCAGAGGTGATGAATATTACAATAATATAACATCACAGATATGCGCAAATGCGGGAATACAAGAGATACACACATATATGAACGATACAAAAGGGAGTTCACATACAAGTATACAAGGATAGTACAAGTATGAACAGTATAAAAGAGCATGGACAGTATAAGTATAAACAGAAGGGCACTCACGAGAAAACTCGAGAGGCACACAGGGGGCCTGGAAGGAAATGGCTCTGAAAGGTAGGCTGGTGATCCACGCTACCGCTGCGCCACTCTGATCACACGCTCCTAGCTCCATGACCTGGACATGTGGATCCAGGGGAGTCAAATGATACTCCCCAGGCGAGTGGTGAAGCAAAACCAAGTGGTGAAGCAGGGTGAGCACAATAATGCATATAACAAATGATATCAAGAAGGAAATACTCAGGAGTCAGATAGGTGAGAGCAGATATGAACAGATATGACAGGATAATCATAAACAGGGAATCCGAATAAAACCAATCCGAGCTACCAGGTAGTTATAACATAATACTCATAAAACAGGAAATCCGACATAAAGTCCGGGAAAAGCAAATACGGTAAGGCACATCACAGATTCATAGCCGTTTAAGTTGCAGGCTTTGGTATGCGTCCCATTCCACATACCTCTACTTACAACTTAAAGAGCCGGTTATATGACACTTTATTATTATTACTCGTCTTACCCATATATCTAGGTATGTGTCTCGGTGTACGGCCAACTCACATACATCCATATATAAGCAAGTCGAGGTTGTTATTGGAAACAAGCGGGGGTATCAACGAACTATGTTTACAGTGGGTCCCGTACATACCCGGGACCACGGCCCAGGATTGTTCCGTTGCTAGGTGACGGAACCTGCCGCAAGGCTAACAGGAGGGGCTTATGTATGCCCTATCATACAGGAATAAGGGAGCCAGCTCTCCCCTCGGTCCCCTGGAGGCCCACAGGTCAGACCGGAACATGAGTGCACAATACCTAATGCCACTGTAAACACGAACACATATCGATATCCGCATGTTCCCCCGACCCAATACAAGTTGGTACATTTTAGGATTCATTAGTTTAATTATCACTTTACGGGAAAACAGGTACAGGACATGATCAGGAAAATCGGGTGTACATAAATACTATATAGTCAAGTCACTGCATGTAAAGCAGGAATACAAGTCACTGATCATGATACAGGATAATAAAGTAAAGTTCCCGTAAAGGTGATAATCACAAGTCAAGTATATCATGCTGGGTGTAAGGTGATAGCATGATAGGATGGTGATAATTAACAAGCAACTAAGCATATAAGAGATTGATAATAATCAGGTGGCAAGTTATGTCAAGAGATTGATAATAGTCTGGGTAAGTCAGGTCATACCAAGAGGGTCTAGCCAAATAGTAGTATGTCAGGTGGTCAGGTGATAACACTCTAGATGTCAGGTGATATACATGTGTTAAAAGGAAACATGCAACTAGCAAGTCTAAAGTAGTAGTAGGGCAAGTGTAACATAAAAGTAATCCAAGTCCACGACCACGAAGGGTCGGCCACGCATGGTATAAGCAATAAAAGTCATAGCACATGAAATAAAATACATGAAAGCTAAGCAAGAACATGCGCATAATCAATGACATAAGAAGTAAGAGGGTAGCGAGTGAGAACACTCGCCTGCATCACCGAAAAGCCGAAAGGTCCGAAATCCACGAAATCCGAGGCACGCCATAAAATAGGATATATAAATATGTAGAGTGAGGAGGAGAGAGAAAGAGAGAAGGGAAGTGAAGATGGTGTTTGTCAAGTGACAAGTCAAGCCACACCAAGATGTGATATAAGTCTAGGGGTAAGGTTCATGTTCAAGGAAGGGATCAACTAAGACAGATAGGTAAAGTTAGTCGACTAGGTGGACAGGGTAGTCGACTAATAGAGGGGTTAGTCGACTAGGAAGATGGGGTAGTCGACTAAGACTGTGATCCAGAGAGTTGGATTTCTGGTTCAGGAAAAGTTAGTCGACTGGAGTAAAATAGGTAGTCGACTAACAGATACTCTAAGTCGACTAATAGTAAGGTCAAGTCGACTAGAACTGAGATACAGAAAGTTGGGGTTTCAGGTTCAGGGAAGGTTAGTCGACTAGGGTCAAGGGTGTAGTCGACTAAGGGTCCTAAGTCGACTAATAATTGGTTAAGTCGACTGGGGCCAGAGTTGGGATTCTGGAATCAGGAAGAGTTAGTCGACTGGATGAATCGAGTAGTCGACTAACAGACATGACAAGTCGACTAACAGTTATGTTAAGTCGACTAAATCTGTGATACAGAGAGTTGATGTTTTGGCTCAGGAAAAGTTAGTCGACTAGATGAAATGGGTAGTCGACTAACAGTGATTTCTAGAGAGAGAAAATGTAGAGAGAGAAAGGGATATTCTAGAGAGAGAAAATAGGGATTTTTAGAGAGTAGGTAGAGAGAGAAAGTCTAGAGAGAGAAAGTGGGATTTCTAGAGAGAGAAAGTGAAGAGAGAGAAAGAGGGATTTCTAGAGAGAGAATCTAGAGAGAGATTTCTAGAGAGAGAAGGAGAGATTTCTAGAGAGAAGGAGAGATTTCTAGAGAGAGAAAGAGATGATGAGAGAGAGAGAATCAGGAGAGAGAGAGGGTGCGGTTGAGAGAGAGAGAGAGAGCTAGAGTGAGAAAGAGAGGAGAGAGAAACAGGAGAGAGAGAGGGATCCAAGAGAGAGAGAGAGGGAGAGTCCAGGAGAGAGAGAGAGGAGAGAAACAGAGAAGGGGCTTTGCCCCTCTCTGGATCCACGCACAGCACCCCCCTGCTGGGGGTGCCCGGCCTGGCCGCCGGCCAAGTGGCGGCGCCGGGCGGCGCCGGCCACCGGAAGAGGAGGGGGCGGCTGCCCCCTCAAATGAAACACAGGAGGGGGCTTTGCCCTCCTCCAGCAAGGCAACCAGGGGGGCTGTTGCCCCCCTGCAACACAGAGAGAGAGAGGGGGGTTTGCCCCCCTCTCAGCACAGGGGCCGCCGGCGGCGGTCCTGGCCGCCGGCGCGCCCAACAGAGAAGGAGAGAGGGGAGGCCGCGCCTCCCCTCCACACGAAGTGGCCGCCGGCGGCTGTCCGGGCCGCCGGCGAGCCCAATCAGAGGGAGAGGGGAGGCTGCGCCTCCCCTCCACAGACAGGGGCCGCCGGCGGCGGTCCTGGCCGCCGGCGTGCTCAACAGAGAGGGAGAGAGGGGAGAAGAGAGGGGGCTCTGCCCCTCCCCTGCACAGCGCACAGGGGGCCCGAGGCCCCCTGGCCGCGCCCAAGGCCGCCGGCGTCGTGCCGGCGGCGGTCAGCTCCGCCACGGCGCCGGAGAGGGAGGAGGGAGGTGGCGGCCTCGCTGGGCCCGCAGAAGAGAGGAAGGAGAAGAGAGAGAAAGAAAAAAAGAAAAAGAAAAAGGAAAAAGAGAAAGAAAAGAAAAAGGGGGTTTATTTATTAAGGAATGATTGATGTGATGGGAGTGGTTGAGATGTGATGGGAGGAGGTGATGTGGCAGGTTGACTTTTGGGGGAGGGAAAAAGAGAATTGGGGGAAGAGAAACAACAAAAAAATAATATTATTAAAATAGGGTAAAAATCCGACTGTTTCGGAATCGTTCCGAAAAATCCTCAAAAATAGAAAATAATATTTTAAGATGCTCGGTGAAATCGGATTCGAGAAATACAATGCAGATTTCAAATTAAAAATCCTGGAATCTTCCGGCGGTACCGGTCGACACCAAAACCGGTGAATTTTCGATAAATTCTGGAAAATCTCAAAAAATGAATTTAGATAGAAAATGATATTATAAGATGTATCGTGAAAGCCGTTTTAAGAAATACTTTATAGTTTTAAAACTAAAAATCCCGGAACCAGCTAACTGCCGACTCCGGTGGAATTTCCATAAAATCATAAAATCCCCAGAAAAAGAATGTAGGTAGAAAATATGATTCTAAGTAATAATGTCTAAAGGATCATTTAGAAATTCCAAACCGTTTAAGAATTAAAAATCCAGGAATCGGTCAGCGGCACTGGCCGACACCGGTTTTGAAAATATTCCTTTTAATTCCAGAAAAATCCAGAATATCACATAGAATCTAGAATATTGGAAAATGATGTTTGAAACAGAAATCGGTCAAATCGGAATAGTGGAATTGTCCAAACCGAGCAATACTCTGGGATTCGGGCCTTCGGTTCAAACCAAGGTTGACTCCGAATCCACGAATCCAAAACCAAGACAAAACAATCATGTAAGGAATTCATAATACAGAATAAATACAGAAAACAAATCGAAAAATACGATCGAAAATCTGAATACGCAACTAAGTACGTATTCCAGGAACGGGGTATTACAGGTGAGCATGCTAATTTTTTGAAGAGCTTCAAGAAAGGTATGATTTATTAAAATTCAAAATAAAAATTGAAAAAAATGATGTTTTGATTAACAAATAAATGTGATTTCGAAAGAAAAAGGTGATTTGTCTATTTCTCTTAAAAATATCCAAAAAGATTTTGATAGTTACAAAATTGCATGCAAAGGTTAGTTTTCAAGTTTTGATAAAAATGAATTTTCTAATATTAAAAGAGGATTGATATTTTAAATAATATTTGGAAAAAAAAAAATATAAATTGATATAACTAAGTTAGAGTCAATGTTTCAAAAGAGACAAATTCCTAAGATGCATATATCTCATGCACATAAAGCACATAACATACATCATATATATGTATGTCAAAGTGTACACTTGTACACATTGTGGCCGAAAAGGCCATTTGGTTAGGTTTTGCTTTGATAAACATGATATTTTAAATAATCATATTTGGGTTCGCAAAAGTACTAACTCCCAAGGACCCGAGAAAATATGGATACAAAAAGGCACACTCGTTTCTCTTAGTATAAGTGTGTCCCTTCTCAAAATGTGAGAGAGTTGGCGTTTGATGGTGGATACGTTTATGAGCTCAATGAACAAATCAAATTGTGTGCACCACTTTCAAGGAGATCAGGTGGAAAGACCATCTTTGGTTTGGAGCAAAATGGAGTTATCTACATCGGTATAAAAAACTATCTCCTTTTCTCCTCTTTAGTATACATTGATTATGTTTCGATTCACATAATACTCATCTAATTGTTAGTATACTAATAATTTTCGTGTCTGCCCATGTAATTGTAGGTAATAATTTTGTGTAGTAAAAATTCTTGTTTGTACAAAATTAATAGCACATTGTTGACTATGTGATTAGTCACATATGTTGCATATTTTGTATCATATTTCTACATTAATTTATATAAAACTCTGCTATTTAACCCCTTCTTGTCTAATGGTGTGCATGTTTTTAAATTAATGATGAAGGAGAAGAAATAGTCTATTAAGCCAAATTAATTTGGATTTTGAAGGATTAATTGTTTTGCTCAAAGAGATTAATTCAAATTCTCTGTAGGCTCGAACCCAGAACTCATTTCTAAAATAAACATGTGAAACATCTGGATGAGCAAACTTGGAATCTGAAAGCGCGCGACCAACGGCCACACTGTTGCCGCGGAAATACGGCCAACACGGTGTTGTTGATTCAGCGATTTGGCGAGGGGCTACGATTCGATGCATGTAGTGGTATTCTCCTATAATTACCCCATCAAAGTCAGAGGCAAGAGGATCCAGAGAGCAGAAGCCTGGAATTTCTCTAGGATTTCTTATTGTTATTGTTTTTTGTAATTCTTTTAGTTTCTTTTAGTTTAGATCCAAAAAAAAATTGTGAGAGAGATACTGCATTTGAGGGTGACAACTGAATACAAGTGATCTACTTCTTCAATTTTCTTGGGTGTGATTTCATTTCAAGAATGCAGACGAAGCAAAAACTGTCCCCCGCCACTGTGGGCACCGCACGTTGGCGCGACGAACTGTCCGTTGCCAACGTGGCATGTCAGAGTTTATTTTGGAGCAAGTTTGGGAAGAGGTCAAATTTTGAAATTACCAAAACCGACTGAAGGTAGATTTTCTCCTGTTACTCCTTTACAAACTTTGTCCGTCCGCCCGTCTTCATCCGCACAGAGAGAGAGAGAGAGAGAGAGAGAGAGAGAGAGCAACCGAAGCAGCAACGCTTCTCTCTTTCCTCCAACCTCTCCACACCCCCCTCTCCCTCCCCCTCTCTTTTCTTCCCTCCCCACCTCCCCCTCTCTTTTCTTCCCTCCCCACCTCCCCCCTTCTTCTTCTTCTTTTTGATTGTAGAATTCGGCCGGTTCCCCACTGCAAGCACGGTATACTAGTTAATAATATAATCAAAACTGACTGAAGAGAGGTTTTTCCGGTGACTCATATTGAAACTTTATCCATCCGTATGTCTTCTCCTTCTTCCTCCTCTCTCAACTTCCCCTTATTTCTTGCTCCTCCTTATTTCACTTCTCCTTCTTCCTCCTGATTGATCGGTCAATTTTTACCGACAGGAGTGATATACTAGTTCATTAACTTGGTTTTTTTAAAGAAAAAACACCCTTCAAAAAAACTACCGCTGAAGGGAGGTTCTTCTCCCGTGATTTATATAGAAACTTCGTCCCTCCGTCACTCTTCACCCACATGCTTTCTCTATCAGACCCCCTCCTTTTTCTTACTTCTTTCTCTCTTCCTCTCCTGGCTGATCGGTCTGCGTGAGAGTGGCAGTGCGCTATCTTATTTATTTATTTTTTATTTATGCAGCGTCGCTTCGAACGGATTGGAACTGCCCCCAACCGTTATTTTGATCCGACTCGGTCTGTTTTGTCGCTGAACCGCCGATGAGCTTCGATCCCACCACTTGCGTTCTCCAAAGACAATGAGTTCCGTCGACAATGGACAGCAATCGAAGCAGCGGCAGCAGCGATCTGGATTCATCGTCGTCATCACTGGCGGCACCGGCGGTGATGGCGGCGGATTCGGAGGAGGAGATGATCGTCATCGGATCCGAGAACCCGAAGATCATAGAGTGGGAGGAGTTGCAGCAGGAGCTTGCTCGCCTCTGGAGCCTCTCCTCTGCCTCAACAAGGCTAAGGAGAGGAAGGACTCCCTCGCTCAGAGGATCGAAGCCATCATCAAGGTACCCTTTCTCGCAATACAATCCTAGGGTTCTTACCTCTTGAATTTGTGTTTCGGATTTGGTACCTTTTCTTGATTTATGAATGAATATCATGTTGCCTTTGGATTTGAGCTGGAATTGATAATCACAGATCAAGGACATGGAAACGGACAATTTCTCGTGCATTTCTGGATGAAAACTTAAGCACACAACACTCCTACGTATATTTTCTCATTTCAAGTAGTGGTCTGCAAATAGTTTAATTTAACTTCTTTTTCTTGAGTAAAGACGTAGTCTCGGAATCCTTGTGGGAAAGAAGAATAAGACTTGGAACAATTCCTCAAATTTGTACTGAATTTGGATCTAGCTTTTTCACACCCTTTCAGATTTGCGGTGCTTCTGCTAATAGGAGGCTAGTTTTTTATCAACTTGTATCAAAGTCATGTAAATAGAATTAACCAAAACCAACAGTAATCTCCCATGACACAGTTTTCAATTACTCTCTTTATTCAAAATTTCCCTCGGCTTAAAGACAGACAATCACCCAACATGATGATTGGAGAGTGATATTACCTAAATAAAAGATACCATAGCATTCCTCCTAGACTCATACATAAACAGAGAAAACTAACAAAGCAAAAACTGAGGCTCAAAGAGAAATTAAAGCTGGACTCCTATGAATTTAGGAAGAAATTTGTGTAGTGTAATTGTAAACACTCAAGATTATATTATCGTTATTTATATCTAAATGGGGAACTTAAATGGGTATGTATAAGTGCCTTAACCTTACCCTATCCATTTGTTTAAATGGGTAGAAACAACCTTACTCTAACCCTACTTTAGAAAGGGCAAGAAAACCTTATCCTTACCCTATAAATTAGCGTAAACAGGTAAAGGCCCCACTACCCACAATAGATTAGAGCCGAGCATAACTTGTATATACATAAAAAGAGAAGCTGTCTATTACTTAGTTTCTTTTAATAAATATTTTTATTATTAACATTATATTTATACATGCAAATCACGTATTAAAACCTAGCATTCTGAAAGCAAAGACCCATTTAACTTTGTAAGATCAGACAATTCTCCGCACGTAGCATGGGGAAAAGAGAGGTAAACGTTTTAATTTCCTTATATATTTTTACAACAGTTAGAATTACAATCCAAAACTCCAAAACCAAAACAGCTGACATTGTCAAAATTGGAACTGCGAATGAGGGTCCTAACCGGAATCAAAACCAAAACTGAGTTTAATGTTAAAAATATATGCCTGAAACCGCAAAATTGTGGACATGCTGCTGTAATGTTAACTTCTGCAGATAACCTGATCTTTCATTTCACTTTCCTCCTTGCTGCTTCCGCACTTATGTGCCCAAAGCTGCATCGGAACATTTGGAATTCATTTATCCTTTAAATAGATGCTTTGCAGAGAGTGGAAACTGGACAAGATGCACTTAAAAATGATTGTCACTATTTTCTTTTGGGATTGCCACATCAATGCTGCTCTTGTCAGCCTGAAGCTCCAGTCAATTTTCCTTACATGATCAAACAAGCGCCATAATGATGTTTGTAGATGTTAGAGCCTCGTGCACTCAACTCGCCAAGTAAGCTGATTTGGAGGTAATACCAACTTCCCCAATAAGACCTATCAGACATGCAACTGTGATGTGTCTAGCTGAAAACACATTATTTCCACTCTCTGAAATTTGTGGTAGAGGCAACAATATGTTAGGATTTTGCCTGTTTTCAAGAAGAGATGATGGTCCAAGAAGATCCAATTGTTTTGGAGAAGACGATGACTTGGAGTAGAAGAAGCAAATCAAGCTCAAACAGATTAGTCGACTGTATAGTCGACTAATGCTCAGACTAATCGACTGGACAGATACGAAGGAGAAGATTACAGTTAGTCAATTTACAGAAGCTATTAGTCAACTAGTTTGAGGACCAGTCGACTAGTCTGAAGTACTAGTCGACTAGTCTGCCGTTCTGAAGCGTAAACAGAGACGGCGTGAGTTTTCTTTTCTGGTGTTCGAACAGGATTCAGATATGAAAATTTGTTTCTAAAGTTTAAAGGGTCTAAAATTCTTCTAGATTAAGGAGATCAACTCCTATAAGGATTGATCAAGTTCTTCAAGCATCAATGACCAAGATCATTTCGTAGTCCTAATAGGGTTTGGATTGTAAAACTCTATAAAAATAGATTGTAATCCAGTATATTGTATCGTGAAGAAGATCAGAAGAAGCCAAGAAAGAGAGAGGAAAGTGACGGTGCATAAAGAGAAGGTATACTCTTGTTATCTTGTGGGATTTAAGGGGAAGGTGAATACTCTCATGAGAATCAAGGAAAATGTTAGATCTCTTGTACCAAATGGTACAAATCTATTAATAAAAAATTCTCTCAAGTTCTCTTCCCGTGGACGTAGACCGAGTTTGGGCTGAAGCACGTTAAATCCTCTTATTATTGTTATTACTCTTATTTCTTGGTATTGCTAGTTTGCTCTACAATAGTTTTTCTTTTGCAAGTATTGTCATATTACCACGTTCCGCAACATCGATCTCGAGAAGAGCAATTGGTATCAAAGTATATCAATTCTTATAATTGGTATCAGAGTTAAAGGTTGACGATAAGGCGATAAGACGAAGATTGAAAGTTCTGTGACCAAGTTCGGGGTCGAGAAGTTTAATGGTAAAGGAAACTTCATTTTATGACAAAAGAGGGTGAAGGCGTCGCTGGCTATGTAGCACGGACATCAATGTCAGACACGACACGTACACGGGACACAACAAAATCCAAAAAAAGATACGGGGACACGACAAGCAATATTTTATAATTAGTATATAGATTAATTTCCTCTCTTTCCTAATTTTCTGATTTTCTCTCATACTTTTAAAGAGGTGTATTGTCTTCAACTTTATAACGGTACTTTCTGAAGTAGACATTTCTACATAACTCTACCTATATGAGTAGAATAATGAATAATCAACTTGTTAAAAAATAATCAAACATGAATAGTTTATTAAAGGTAAGATAAAAAATAAAATCTAAATAATTTACATTTATAGCTTCTATAAAATAACAAATAAAATAAAAAAATAAAAAAATTATCTAACTAATACCTCACCTAGTTCGTGATGTGTGTAAATTTTACTAACATATTTGCTTATGTCAAAACAACATTTTTTTCATGTTTATTTAAGTGACATGTCTTTTAGATTCTAATATATGATCTTTAAATTTTATTTAATGCCGACATGGCGTTGGACACGGTGTTGACACGTGATTTTGTGATTGTTTAAAATTCGACATGACATCGGTGTGTCTGAACGTGTCGGACAAGTGTCTTGCAAGTGTTGGTGTCCGACACGCGTCCGACACGAACACGACACTCACTTTGAAGTGTCCGTGCCTCATAGATTGCTGATGCAATAAGGTCTTCACAAGCCCCTCAGGAAAAGTCAACAAAACCTGCAAGTACGTCAGATGAGGATTAGGAGTAGATGGATCCGAAAGCGGAAGCACGATTCAATTATATCTCGCAGACGAGGTCATGTACAACGTGATGGGCGAAGAAACGACTGTGAGTTTGTGATCAAGATTAGAAACGTTGTATTTGACAAAGAGCCTCTCCAACAAGTTGTATCATAAGAAACAATTATATGGGCTACGGATGAAGGAAGGGACAATGAGTTGGAGCATCTAAACTTCTTCAACGACGTCATTAATGAGCTGCTAGCTGTTGATGTCAATATTGACGAGGAGGACAAGGTGTTGATACTTCTTAGTTTGCTTCTGGAGTCATATGACCACATCATTATCACCATGCTCTATGGTAATAAAACTCTCATCTTAGAGGAGGTTACGTCAACTCTCTTATCGAAAAGATTAGAAAAAGACCAAATCAAGTTGAGTAGAAAGGATCGAGTTTGGTGGTTATGGGTAGGAAGGAAAAGGAGGAAAGAAAAGTCTGGCTTTGTCGAAGACGTGTCACTTTTGTTAACAGAAAAGTCACTGTAAGGACTACAAGCATCAATAAGAGTGGTTGAAGAAGAAGGGGTAAGATGCGGAGGCAGACATAGCAATGAGCGGTGTTGACACCAAAGTATTAATGACTTCCTATATTGAATACTACACTTTTCAAAGTAAAGGTTGGATATTTAATTTTAGTAGTATGGTTCATGTATATTTTCATAATGAGATGTTCAACTCTTTGGTTGCAAAGGAGGAAGGAACTGTCAAAATGGTGGATAACTCGGCTTGTGAGGTCATCGACACTGGAACAATCAATGTTACATGAAGAGAGAGGATCTTGCGTGCTCTGGAGGCGGTCTGGTATGTCCAGGAGGTATGGTACAATCTAATATCTACAGGGGTGCTCGGCAAAGAAGGATGTCGGATCCAAGTGCAACAAAGAGGAGAGAAGTGTGAAGGGATATGCAAGCTGAAAGAAGGAAACTCAGAGAGATAAGCTTGGAAGGGAGCTCATCGCGTGGTGAAGCTTCAAGGAAGGTTGTGACGGGACGTGAATTGGGTTAAAGTGTTGTAGAAAAGAGAGGGTGTATTTGGGCGAGGCCGAGATGACTCAAGGCATGGCGATGAATCTGCCAAAGGCCCCGGGGAGGGGACAAGAGTAAAGGCTTCATGATACAGTTACAACCAAGGAATGAATTAAGGTAATATTCTAAAATTTCAAGGTGTTTTGATAAAGGCTTGAAAAACAAGTCAAAGTGGAGATTGTTAGGATCTAGGAAAAGAGGGAGAAGTCCGAGGGAATTTCTAGACCTAAGAGTAGACTCATTAATAAGAGACTTAAGTGAAACGTGAGATCTAGTCACTAAGTTTTTAACAAGGTGTTTTGTAGTTTTTGTCGGTGATTGTTCCATTCTTGTTATTTTTCATATACGACTTGGGCTTGGCAGGTCACATTCAAGTCATACAAGCAATGTCTATCCAACAAAATGTGTGTAATGTCCATGTCTAATACATCACACCAAACACGATCCTCGGAGCTACACATGTGGATAGGGACCTGACAATGCTGGGTTTTAGGTTGAGCAGTCTTATGAACCCAACACGTTGTATGGGTAGGGATGTGGTCCCTATTTTAAATATTGGCCGATTCGGTCGAGATATCGTCCGATATCTCCTTTTTTCCTGTTGCCGATACGATATGAGAAAATTGTTCTCCATATCGTTTGCAGCAAAAAACGGCTGATATTTGAAATATCGGCCGATAAATCACCCGATATTGGTCGATAAATCGCCCGATATATTGCCCGATATGAAATAACTTATTTATTACACGATTGCATGCAAATTTACATTGTTTTTTAATCTTTGCAAGCATATTACATCATTTTTATTAGGTAGATGATATGTATGACTCTAAACCAACTTTTAACTATCAATATTTTATTATATATAGTATCCAATATGAACGCCCGATATGCGCGCGTATCCCCGATATCTCCCCAGATATCCGATATGCGATATGAAAAACCCCCATCCGATACGATTCCGATATTCGATATTTAGAACCTTGGATGTGGTTCAGCCTTGAGACCCATCTTCTCAAGAGTTGTCTTGATAATGATGTTCTCACAACTACCCCTATCTATCATTAATTTATAGTTCTTCCCCTCATGTGTAATGTATATATCAAACAGATTGACTGTTTTAAATATCAGCCGATATACCGTTATATCGGCCGAGATACCAATATTTTATCTAAAACAATACGATAATTGTATTGGATATCGTTTTGGACCGATATGGGCTGATATGTCGCCACGTGGCCGATATATCAACGGATATCCGCGATGAAAATATCTGATATATCGTCACGTGACGTATTTGAGGAGCTTCTACAAATGCATTTATGGAGCTACTATAAAAAGTATCCCTATTAGTTTATGATCCTAAACTTACTTTAAGTAGTTTCATATGATTTATGTAGGCAATCACATTATATTCTTCATCTGGTATGACGTCCGATTTGACGTCCGGTATTTAGTACTATATCGCGATATATCACCCGATATATAATTTTACCGATCAATATAAAGCCGATATTCGATATTTAAAACACTGAACACATTAGACCTACGCTAGTTCTCATCTCTAACAGCTGTGTGTGAATACCGAAATACGCCCAATTGGATGCTAAAAACTCTAACATTATCATTAGTTGCGCTACTAGTTGGTTCATAGACTACTGTTTCTATCTCATCATCATTGGCTTCCTAACTAGAAGATTCCTAGAGGAACACAGTACAACAACGTGACTATATCTTTGACACTTAAAACATTGACTACCTTTGATGTTCCTACAAGATTCACTTATCACAGATTTGCTCTTAAGGTCTCTAGTAGCGTGAGTGTTTGTCGGCTAGGTTGCTCCCCGACTTTAGAAATGACCCTACGCTCTGAAGAAAATCTGAAGAAGGTTTTATGTCTTGAGCTAACTGACTTGCCTGCTCAAGGGTCTCTCTCTTGTGAGAGTGAATTAATATTGCTCGCTGGATGTCTGACCTCAACCTGGAACGATACCTAGATATAGCTTGGTAGAAGTCTTCTTGCACCTCACAACGTAGCGTTAGGTCGTTAAATTTGGTAGTGTAGTTTTGAATTGACCTGCGATCATGGCGAAGACTGTGCAGTTTATCTAAGAGGTGATGCTTATAGGAATTAGGAAGATATTTCTTCTTAAGTTTCTGTTTCGTTTCCTCCCTAGACTTTATGGAAGCCCCACACCTTGTGTACTCTCTCTATCGAGGTCCAATAAATCCTAGCTGACCCATAAGTCTCATCCTAGCAAATCGAATCCTGCTGTCCTCTGTGAACTTATACCAATCAAAGTAGTAGTCCAAGTCAACCATCCAATCGCTAAAAAATTTTGGGTCAAGGATACCGTCAAATGTGGGAGGATTTATCTTAATCTTACGAATGATGTCATCTTCATTAATCCTAAGTCTGATAGTGCTCTTGTCCCTTCTCCTATCGTTGCGGTTCTCCCTGCGGGTTTCACGGTTCTCTAAAGTTTCCTCTTTAGACTTGCTTTCCAACCCGTCTACTCTAAGCTTTAGATCCTGATTCCCTTTAAGGATTAGGTCTAGTTTGCCCTCCATATCAAAAAGATCAGAGTGATATGTTCTACTATTACGAAGGAGCATGCACTATTAACAAATGCAAATGCAATACTCGCAATCACACGAATACAAAGTAATACCCTAAGTGTATCATTAAATACGTGCACTATATGATCAAATGTGAAAAACTTCCTAATGACTTCTAAAATGACGATGCAGAAAGTTACTCCTAAAAGTGAATATGCAAACATGCAGCTGTATAGGCAAATAGCATCAATAACTACAACTAACAGTCACCAAGATACTTAAGAGATGTGCAAAATATTGCAATAGTGAGAGGTGAGTTTAGAATGTGTCCAAAGGCGCTTGAAAAAGCACTAATATCGAGTAAGTGGCCCCAAACAAAGTTGTGTAGAGGCTAGATCTATTGCCCAAAAGCTGCGAAATTCTCCCAGTATGTTCGGAATCAGTTGCGGATTTAATGCTTTAAATGGAACTCGAATCAGATTCCGAATGGGCCTGAAACGGGCTCTCAACTGTGGTTGTGCTCTGCAGTGAACAGTGCAACTCAGATGGGCCGATGACAGGCTCGGCTGACGTCAACAATGGCTCGTGTGACGTCAGCTGACGTTAGCGGCGACTCAGCGGGTCGAGTCAATTCACGTGTTTGATAACTTAACCCAATAGCAATTGGATTCGACTTTGAAGGCTTAAACCCGAAACCCATTTACTGCTTTGTCCTTCACACGATCATAACTAGGGTTTTGAAACCCGGAAGGCGACGACTGCTTCTGACAGCGACGATCGGTGATGTGAAGATGAGATATGTGATTGCGGCGAAGACGACTGCAACTGGCAGCGACGACTACGACGGTGAAGACGACTGCAACTGGGGATGTGGGCTATGTCGGCGATGTGAAGAAAATGACTACAATTGGCTTTAGCGTGGTCGGGGAGGAGTTGAAGAATATCCAGGGGCAAGGCAGATCTGACCTCGTCGGCAGACGGCGGAGGAGGAAGGAGGAAGTCCGACGGCGGTGAAGGCAGATTGGGTTGCTGAAGACGACATCGAGGGTTTGCTGAAGACGATGGCGATGATGGAGGTGCTGACGAAGAGGTCTAGGTGGCAAATTTGGGCGGTGATGTCTGCGACTGCAACGAAGGTTGCGAGGGCTGCGAAGACGAGGATGTGGCGGTTGCCGATGGATCTGAACGAGATGGCAGTGAAGTCGGCTGTGGTCTGACTGCGGTGGCGGAGACTGGAGAGGCGCGACGGTTGTCAGAGATGGCGCGGGGAGGGAAGTCAAAGACGAGGAAGCCGGCGGTGCGTGGCGGCGGATGAAATCGGGGATGAACAATGGAGAAGATGTACAATAACATTTTTTTTTGATTTTTTTGATTTCTTTCTCTTTTTTTTCAAATTAAACTTGAGGAAGAAGAAGCAGATGGAGTATAACAGATCTAGGGTTTGTGGAACTAGGGATTTGGAATTTTTGTGGAAGGGAAGGGAAATTTATGGAAAAGGAGACTAGGTTTTTAAGAGGAAGGAGTAGGATTTTAGCCATGATATCAAACTGATGTAGAATGAGAATGGCGAAGGAGGGAAAGAAATTAGGGTTAGAAAAGAAATGATAAAGATTTGATTTTGGATTGAATACCAAGGGGATCTCTCTCACTCTGCAGATCATCATGTAAAGATTCAAAACAAAGCAATCAATGCCAAATGGTTTTCTAAATCAACTGAACTAAAAAAAATAGCTACAATACTTGGCCTTTTATGGGCTCATACAATTAGAAGTCGTTCGTCATACTCGATATGAGACTAAAAATAAGGAGTAAAATGAGCCTAGTCTAAAAAAAAAGAGAAAATGCCTAAATAAAAGATTTTCACTAGTGATTCCCATCAAAACTTTTGGGAATTCAGGATACGTGTCGATAGGAAAATTGAGATACATAAATTAATTTGTAGATAGATGAAGATTTCAATGCATAAATTCCCTATACAAAGTTACAAAAATGTTTGATTGATTAAGTTGTATTATATGCAGTGGCGCATGCATGATTTTCACTTAATGGGGCGGAGACATTATGACCTAAAATTGAAATATTATAAAACTGAACATATCCCAAGTTTCGATATTACAAAAAAAAAAAATAGAGGGGTGACCACTCTAAATTATAATACTCCCCTTCGAGAGGCTATATTTTGAAACTGTTGAATGATGAATTCATTATCAATGCTGTCAAATATGTCTTTTTCAATATATGTCATCACGCAATCAGTCATCAACTCATCACCTATTCTATTATGTAGTGAATCCTTGATACGTCATTGCAGAGAACGCTCGTTTGACGGTTGCAGTTGCAATGGGTTATACCAGCTTTATGAGCAAATATACCAAATGATAGGTTCTCAATGAAACTTTTTTTAGCAAGCTCACTAATTCTTTTAATTTCAGAAAACTGCTTGTTAGAGTGAACATCAAGAATATAATTATCAAGTTGGAAATCAAGTGCGGCTAACTCGATTGAAGAAAATTCTATTGTATAAAACTCCGCAAATCGAATCAACTTTCTCAAATAAAAGGCAGATAATGAATCAGTTAGACTCAGACAAGCCATACATAATTACAACTTAGTGTTCACTTCATTAATCCGGTTATTCAACTCTTAAAGTTGCATATCTATCACGGTTAGTGAAACGAGTACGATAAACACTTCAGTATACACTTCGAACTTTTTCAGATTGGCTAGCCAAACTCAACTCTATGTGTTGATCTTGATTGATAAGATCTTGACAAGCCCGCATGTATCTGTTGTGCATGCTATTATGGCCTCCAAACATGTACATTGAATCTTTTTTCTTTTTCAATTCATGAACCCCTCATTAACAAATGAATCGACACCTCCTAGACAACCATGCTCAGATTTAAAAAGGCAACAACATAAGCAATATGCTGCATCTTTTTCTATGTTGTACTCTAACCAATTATTGTGTTCATTAAACCATGAAGCTCTAAACCTCTGTTTATCACTTCCACATCCTCTCTGAGGAAAAACATGACTATTAGGCTGACAAGGAACCTTTTGCAAGTGTGCTCTTCGGACTTTCTCCCTATCGTTAGCATCATATTCAAAGATATTTTTTCTTAGTTCAAGGTCATTGATAAGGTCATCTAAATTGACCTCTTCTTGAGTATGTATGTGTTCGATGTTAGGACCCACATTCGAAGACGGTTCACCATTACTGCAATTCACAATTCTTTTCTTTTTTTAAAATCTTTTCATAACTGTTTCAAATAAATTAATTGTCAGTAACACAAAAAAATAGAACATAACATAGCAAAATTAATCCCTTAAAGCAGGGTAGTCCTTCAATGGACAAACTTAAAACAATGTAATAAACACCCAATATACATTGTTAACCAAGAAAGATCAAAATCTCATAAGAATTAGAAATTCAAATAGGCTATTTGCTTAATTCTTACCCAATCAAAACCAAAAGGGAATTTGAAAATGGTTCTAAATTTCTATTAGTCCAGTAGATATTCTCAATCTGCAACCTATGTTTAGCAAGTTGTGACCATTTTTAAATAATTCCTAGATAGATGGGCAAATATCCTTAGCTAGGCCATCAAATATCAAATGTTATAATTAAAAGGCACACACCATGCCCATGTATTTTTCTTTTGATACGTGATCAAAAGAAAAACACCTAATAGTCTTCAATTGAATTTATTTCAATGTTTTCATTTTGGTGAAAAAAATAGTGCCAATAAGTTGCCTCAATCTCATGATTGTAGGGTTTATAATGCTCAATAGACAAGCATCTGAATTCCTTTACACAAAAAATTAGTGAGTCGATCATAATAATCAAATACCCAAACTCTAAACCAGAATTTTACAAAATAATTCGAATCAAAGCCCCAAACTAAAATCGCAAGAAAGAGAGCGGATCGAACTCGAGATCGAGGGAGGAGAGAGCGTGAGAGTGGAGGACTGCGGCTGCGGCTGAGCTAGAGTTCGGTGACTGGGGCTCGAGATCGAGGGAGGGAGAGAGAGATCGTGAAAGAGACAGATCAAGAGAGAGTGATCGTGAGAGTGAGGGAGGAGAGACTGAGATTGGAAGAAAGGGATTTTGTGAAGAGGGGTTTTTTTGCAAGGGGCGGTTGTAGTTGGTTAAACTAACCCGACCTGTCACCGGCTTATTACAACCCGACACGTCATCAAATTTCAGTGGGGGTGACCGCCCCCACTGTATGTTCGACAATGATTATATGTGAATACTTTATCCTATTATTAGAAGCACACGCTTGTGATTTGCTTGCACATGGGTCATGCATATATATATATATATATATATATATATATATATATATATATATATATATATATATATATATATATATGCAGTTAACCATTATTGTTTTTGTTTATATTTTCTTTTGTTGCATATTTGTGTATACTTTACATGAGTTTGTGTCTGTATTCCCTACTTTTTTAGTGTTGTGTCACTATCTCCAGTTGTTGTTTTGTCCCCTATACCAGGCCATGCTTTTAAGTTGTTTGGTGGACCTTATCTAGATGAATTAGGCAACATGCTTTCATACTACGACGATGCTTCTTTTTGTTGATTCCTTGGTATATGGTGACAGCACTTTGGACATACCCAGGTGATACAGATATCCAACGACACCAGAAGCGCCACGAGCTTATTCGTTTTTTATCGGAATCCATACTTTTATTTTATTGAGTTGAGTCATTTTTCTTTATTTAATAGTTTTGTTTTTCCTTTCTTTTAGTCTCACATCGGTTATGTGGAGAAAAGTATCAGGCTATAAGCCTATTCAAATGCATGAAATTGTATTGAAAAACAATGAGGATTTATTGATAAAAATTTAAGTTATTTTTGTAATGAAAATATCCTATCTTTTGTGAGTTCGAGTGTGAAATTCAATTCTTCCATATTTTGAGTGTGAAGTCATAATCGAAATTGTCCCCACTTCTATTCTTATCCTATCCTAATCCCAATCTCATATCAAATTTCAAATTATCCCATAACCACTTTATAACTACGCTCCACGAATTACATCCACTTATCTTTTCCATCAAAATAAAAAAATATTTTGAAATCAAAACCAATTACAAAATCTCAGTCTATCTTCCTTCATTTCCCTACGCATAGCAAGGCGCCTATTCCTCGTGGCCCCCACCCCCACTCTTCTTCTCTCTTCTTTTATTTTCAATCTGTAACCAACAAAGAAACCTACTCCCTTGTCTCCCGTCCTGGTCTCCTTACCCTTCCTCCCTTTTATCAACCTGCAGTGTTTCCTACACCACCGCACCACCCCCCCTCAACCTCTTCCTCTTCCTCCCCAAAGGCTTCTCTTCCTCCGATTTCGACAACATCGCTCGTCAGCAACAACACCACCCATCTCCACTGCCTCGCTCTTCCCTCTGCGTGAGTACAAGCCCACCAGATTTCCACTGCCCTCCCCTTCTCCGTGACACCCTCGGTAGCCCCATCAGCCCCGAGCACATTGCCACATGCAGCTTCTCACTTCTCAACGTCAACACCAGTCTCGACTCCTTGTCCTCACGCCATCCTCGACGACAACTGACCACTTCGTTCTCCCGGATCACCCCTCAACGACACTTCCACCATCACCACTTTGTCGTCGACAACCGCCTGAGCATTGACCTCGTCCTCGACCGAGTGGCGACCTCTCCTAAGATCTTCCTCACCTCGTCACGTCTCCACCGACTCAACCTCCAGAACTGCTCAACTCCTCTCCTCGTTTGTGTGTCAGCCAAGCAGCGTGTCACTTTCTCTTCCTCCTACGATGCCAACCACCCACAACAGCTGAGTTCTCTATCATCAGTAGATCTTCATCAACAGCAATTGAACAACCAAGCTTCATCATTATTAACAGATGAAGCAACAACCTTTCTCCTCCACCGAGCAATCTCCAAGCATCTGTTCCACAACTCGATCAACTTACAAGCGATAGCTACATCATATTATGGAATAAGGCCAGTGCAAGTTAAGCAGTTCAAGATCAACAACACAAATTCAGATGATATTGGATACCTGAGAATAAACTTCTTAGTAGGTAAATTTCTCTTTTAACAATCAGATATTAGTTGGCTTACCCCATGCTTTATCTCTAAACTATTATCAATATTTCATGTTGTCTATCAATATTGTGCGAATTGTGTGATTCTGTTATATTTGTGATCTGTTAATCTTGATATTGAGAATATAACTATTACAAACTTCAACTAAATATTGTGATTGGAATTGTCAAGACTAGAAATATCTACACTATACCGGCAAATTATTGTTAGAATCCATCGTGTGACAGTATCAGTTTAGATTATTTCCTACCGAAGATCATAAATTTGGTGAAACATTACGATTTCAAGTTTATCACGATATATCACACTAGAGGGTCTCCGTTTCACATCAATTTGATATCATAACATGGTTTAGATAGAAAAAATTGCATTATCATGCAGTTGTTAGGAATTTCATATTTTTTCTTTGCATAAAATAGTATTAAAAAATTGAATTATTGTTTTAGACATTTATTAGGAAAATTTATTTTGTTTTTTGCATAAAAAATTAAAATAAAAATGGCAATAGGAAGTCTCACATCTCCACTACAGATGTCCCAATATTTGATGGTTGTATGAATTATCTTGGTCAGTCGGATCCTCAAAATTTTCTAGATTGGCTATGCAGTATAAATAGGTATTTTAAACAATACTCATTTCTGAGTCTGAGAAAGTCAGGTTCGCTATCACGAAACTGACTGAACAAGCTAGCCGATACTGGACCGATTTAAAATCAATGAGAACATCTCGTGGCCAAGAATCAATAGAAACTTGGTCTTATATGAAGGACGAACTTAATGGTAAATACGTGCCACCACATTACCACAAGCATCTTCTTGACAGATGACGCAAAATTTCCCAAGGCAACAAATTTGCCAAGGATTATGTTAACGAATTCGACAAGTTTCTTAATTGTTATAATATCCTAGGCAAGCAAAGTGACGTCCAAGTCTTTTCTCAATTGTGTGCTGGACTTCGAATAAACCTACAACATAGGCTTTGTAAATGTGGAATCACTAAGCTTAAAAAGGCTTATGCTTTAGTCCAAGACTTAGATGTTCTCAAGTTGAGTCAAGCATTTAGGAGTCAGAATCACCAAACCCCAACATTCAAATCAACTTCTTGTCAGTATGCATACCAAGTTCATACACAGAGACCAGCATGCAACGTGGATACCAACGACAAAAGTACTAAAGTAACACTAAGGATAAGAACACCGAAAGGGACTTCTCCACACTTAGTCTTATAATCAAGTGTTACAACTGTCAAGGTCATGAGCATGTTGCTGCCAACTGTCCAACGCCATTTAAGATTGCCATCATTGATGAAGTTTGCATTGAAACCTCTAAGCCTGATAACACTATCTTCCTGAAAGCCATTCCTGTGATTAAGGAGTTTAGTGTTGTTTCCCCTGCTACCACGGTTATTGTCTCTTTTCTCGGGAAAATCGTTTCCGTCGAATAGGGAGTCAAGTTACCCTTTTTCATATGTAGGCATTAAAATGAGCTCTGTCTGCTACTGTTCATTTTAGAGTATTCTGAGTCTGCATATATGAATCTGCATCACATTTTTTGCACACGTGCACGATCTATACATGAAAAATCAGTGATATATTTAAATGAAGCAACACTAACTGTAATTTATGAACTTGTGTCAGAAATTATTCAAAACTTTTAGTGTTGACAACTTATGATCGGATTCGTCCAAAATGATTTTCTGAGAACTGTTAATGATTTGCAGCTGTAATATCAGATATTTCAAAATCTTGTAGAAATCAAATATTAATATTCATGTTATATATCTTTAAAATATTTTAAAATTAGTCATATTTTCAATGTTGGGTATTCAGTAGATTACAAGTATTTGATTTTAGCTCAGCAAACCACTGGTTGTAAGCCTTCCCTGGACCATTTTTCTGAGAGTCCCCAGATTGAGTCCACTCCCAGATATTCCCCAATACAGTAGCGAAATGTGATAAAATTTTAGATGATTAAATTATTTAGTGTATTTAATGATATCTGTTGTTGAAAATGAATATTATCTATTAAGTGATGAGTTGCAGTAAGTAGACACAGATGTGCTAGAGCATGAGGAGAGCTTTCTATTTTTTCTCACCTGGGGAGAATGATGCAGACATTCGACGACACCAGAAGCGCTACGAGCTTATTCGTTTCTTTTATCGGAGTCTGTATTTTTATTTTATTGAGTCGAGTCATTTTTTCTTTATTTAGTAGTTTTGTTTTCCTTTTTTTAGTCCCACATTACTTATGTGGAGAAAAGTATCTGGTTGTAAGCCTATTTAAATGCATGAAATTGTATTGAAAAATAATGAAGATTTATGAATAAAATTTTGAGTTATTTTTGAAATGAAAATATCCTATCTTTTGCGAGTTCGAGCGTGAAATTCAATCCTCGCGGATTTTGAGTGTGAAGCCATAATTCAAATTATCCCCACTTCTATTATTAGCCTATCTTAATTCCAATCTTATATCAAATCTCAAATTATCCCCCACCCACTTTACAACTACCCTCCACGAATTACATCCACTTATCTCTTCCATCAAAATAAAAAAATATTTTGAAATCAAAACCAATTACAAAATCTCAATTTATCTTTCTATTCATTTTCCCCATGCAGAGCAAGGCGCCCACTCCTCGTGGCACCCACCCCTACTCTTCTTCTCTCTTCTTTTATTTTCAACCTGTAACCAGCAAAGAAAACCTACTTTCTTGCCTCCTGTCCTTGTCTCCTTCTTTCCTTTTCTCCCTCTCCATTAACGTACAGTGTTTCCCACACCACCACACCACCCTCCCTCAACCTCTTCCCAAAGGCTTCTCCTCCGAGCTCGACAACACCGCTCGTCAGCAACAACACCACCCATCTCCACCGCCCCTCTCTTCCCTCTGTATGAGTACAAGCCCTTCAGATTTTCACTGCCCCTCCCCTTCCTCCGCGGCACCCTCGGCAGCCCCATCACCCTCGAGCACATTGCCACAGGCAGCTCCTCACTCTCAACGTCAACACCAGTCCCGACTCCTCATCCTCACGCCATCCTCGACGGCAATCGACCACTTCGTTCTCTCAGATCACCCCTCAGCGACACTTTCCACCATCACCACTTCGTAGCCGACAGTCGCCTGAGCACTTACCTCGTCCTTGACTGAGTAGCGACCTCTGTTCTCCTGAGATCTTCCTCAGCTCGTCATGCATCCCCCGACTCAACCTGCAGAACTGCTCGGCCTCCTCTTCCTCGTTTGTGCGTTAGCCAAGTGGCATGTCACCTCTTCCTCCTGCAATGCCAACCACCCACAGCAGCTGAGTTCTCCATCATCAGTAGATCTTCATCAGCGGCAAGTGAACAACTGAGCGTCATCGCTATCAACAGAGGAAGCAACAACTTTCTCCTCTGCCGAGCAAATCTCCAAGCATCTGTTCCCATAACTCGATCAACCTGCAAGTGATAGCTACATTAGATCATGGAATAACACCAGTGCAAGTTAAGTAACTCAAGATCAACAACACAAATTCAGATGATATCGGATACCTGAGAATAAACTTCTTAGTCGGTAAATTTCTCTTTTAACAATCAGATGTTAGTTAGATTACCCCATGCTTTATCTCTAAAGTAGTATCAATATTTCATGTTGTTCACTAATATTGTGCGAGTTGTGTGATTCTGTTATATTTGTGATCTGTTAATTTTGATATTGAGAATAGGACTATTATAAACTTTAACTGAGTATTATGATTGGAATTGTCAAGACTAGAAATATCTACACTACACCGGCAAATTATTGTTAAAATCCATTGTGTGACAGTACTAGTTTTAGGTTATTTCATACCGACGATCATAAATTTGGTGAAACATTGCGAATTCAAGTTTATCACTGATATACCACACTAGAGGGTCTTCGTTTCACATCACCTGGTCATAGTATTAGTAGCAGCAAAAATCAAATAGTTAGCGTGAAGGAAGATCTCATATGAGACTATCATAGGGGCCTGGGCTGATATATGACAACTAGAAGCATTGAAGTCCGTGGTTTATAGAGCACTGGAAAATATGCTTGCCAGGTTTTAGTGCCCGGGGTGGCATTTAAGTCCTAGGACTGCATAGGCGTCTGCTTAATTGAATTGCCCTGAGGCCACACTGCCTAGGCACCTGCTTAGGTCTCTTTTCAAAACAACACACTTTTGATGTTGCCTTTGTTTAAAGCAATTTGCTTATCATCTACCTTTTACTCGCGAAATGACCTGGTTATCACTGAAGAACCCACCACGAGGTTTTATCCATTATTAAGAACACTTACATAGTAAAGCTGTCGTGAGTTTCCAAGCACCATATCAAACTGACAAGGATCCATGAAATGTGTGGCTGCTGACACAATGGAAATTAATTAGGGATCAATCCTTGATCATAATCTGGTGGCAGCCCCTAAGACAGCATGGATGCTGGTTCAATCATTGCACAGATTTTACACGTGTGAGGGACTTGGACATAATTCAGTGAATCAGTATGCAGGAGATCATCCACAGGTCGACAACTATAAATTCCAACAGCTTGGTTCCAATATTTCATCCTAGCTGAATAAGTCTTTGTTTCTCTGCTTACTGACAATGGATCTGCTCGCCAAAGCTCTTGCTAGGACTGTTTTTTGAGTATGAGAAAGGGATAACATATGTTTTGCTCTCTCTTTGTACTCAGATGTGACTATTCCAGCTCATAGTAGCTAAGGTCTTCTGATGCTTCTTGAGTCCTAGCATAATCTAATGGTTGTCGCAAGTAATGCACTTGGCGTGCTGGCTCTTCTCGTTGTTTGTACAGGTGCAACAGTAGATGACATCTCACCTCATGTTTTTCTTGTTATGACATTAAAGGGCTTCAGGTGACTCAAACATTTTAAAAGATCTGTCTATATGCTCTTGATTATGCTGAATTAGTTGAACAAGCTAGGTAGCACAAATACGTCAATGTGGAGCCTTGTCGTGTCGAACACATGTGGGAGCACATGCCACACACGTATCATTCACGATACTCATATTTTCTATGTAATTTTCCAGAATTTATTGTGTGTCCGTGCATCATGTCGTGCTGGTGTCTGCGTGTTTGTGTTTGTGTAACATAGAAAGGGGATGCTTGCATGAACACTACAATTGACAATGAGGAGAAAAATATTTTGGTAGCAAAAAATACAATGAGACTGGAGATGCATCACCATATAGGAAGTATGGTCGCTTTAAAGTGAGATCAGTGCTGTGTTTGACAATGTGACACAGACACTTCCACGACACTTTTGCCTGTCATATATGGAACGTGCGGCGTCATATCAGATTTAAAAAGGAAGATCCTAAATAATTTACGTGTTGGAGCTGTGTCAGCCTTGAGGGTAAAAGGAAAAAAAAATCTGAAGATTGCCTATTGGATGGCTAGAAATATGTGCTGCTTAAGTAGACATAGAAGAGACCCTTTGAAATAAGTAGAGGGCTATTTTAATTGAACCTAAACACCTTACAAACAGTGAGAGATATTACAGGCTTGTACTAGGTCATTGAAATGGACTTTAAATTTCTTTGTCTGATTCAATCACTTGATTTTAAGCTATGAGTGTTTAGATCATTAAAAAAATATTTATTTATCTTTTTCTACTTTTAATAGATCTAACCACTAGGGCAGTTGATGCGTGTTATAATGTAGGAGCGCACACCACACAACATACAGACATGTCCCCATGTCCATGTAAAATGTGCTTTCATCTTTGGTACGAGATGGCAGAGGCACTTATGTTGAAGCAGCTAAAAGAAGGATTGACGGAAACTGGAAACATAACAAGTTAACACACAGATGATAAACAGGTTCTCTTGACTTGTTGGAGGCCTTGCTGATTCTTATCTTTTTTATTCTCTCATACCTACATCACATGTTCTAGAACACAAGGAAAATTTGAAAGAGGGTCTAATGTATCCTGGTATGGCTTTGTGCTGTTTGCTTTCATGCATGACATGGATGCCTAAGTGCTAGAAAGAAGTCTATTGGGATGGCGTGGATAATGGTATCAGGGTAACGTTGAAGTAAAAGGCACATGCTTCTAAGAAGGACAAGCTGTTAATGACCCAGTGAAGCATGGCAGTGCGTGCCCACACCAAAAGGTGACAGGAAGTGCTCCTCAGGTGAAGGTGCGAGGCATGTCTGGAGTGGGAGTTGGGGAGTTTTGGTGTTTGATATGGTTCCCTGTCTTTGATTTATGGGTGTTGGAGTTTTGGTTAGGACCAAGCTAGAGTCATAATAAGGTCTTATTACTAAATGAAATGGGATTGGGGATGTATTTCAGAGAGAAATGAGGGTGTGTCAAGAACTTGTGCTGGCCTTTGACTTTGGAGAGCTATCATCTCAAATTTCGCAACTTGTATACCACTTCCTTAATACGAATTTTCTTTACTGTTATTCTTCTACAGCTTCCCTTTTTTCTGTTTTACTTAAAATGATGGTTTTATATTGGGTTATGTGATGTTTTTTCCTCTCCCACACTTTAGAGAAGAATTCATGGGCAACTTTTCTGTGTCCTTTCTTTTTCTTAAACCTTTCTGTTGGAAAAAAATATCCTCTTTGTATTTGTCTGCTCTTTAATTGATTAGTTTGTTGCTTAGCGGGCGGCAATATGGTGGACAGGTAAGGAAGAATATCAGCGTCAGTCCAATGAGCTGGAGGATATGAGAGAAAAGCTTGAGGCTAGAAAACTTACACTGGGGGACATCTCGATTTACACAAAGAAAACATTGGGGGATGTTAAAAGCCAAAGGGAGCAGCTTTGCATGGAAACCAGAATGTTATTAATTGCTGGCAAAACCCTATCTGCAGCACGCCAGCAGCTACAGGTAACCGACAATTTTCAAATAAATAAGTCATTTATTTGATTAACTTTTGTTCCAATTAACTTTTGTTCCAAGTAATTCGTTTATCAGATTGCGATATTAGTATTTTGCTTTTCTTTATCAGATTTCTATTCTGGAATTTGATTCTGAGGCTGGTATTCTGTGTATTTCTATTCTCTATTTAATGATTTGTGCATAGTTTCGTTGTAGTGATTTTCATTATCCTGTCCAGAGTTTCTGAATATTATTGCATAGTAGAGTGGTGCTTACAAATAAGTCACATGACATATGGAAACCGACCCATCCTTGTTCTCGTGGTACAGGGAGTGGTATCCTAATAGGAACAACATCGGTGGAAGCATAATCAATGAAACATAATGATTATTCGGGTATCTATTATGGAAAGAATGTGATATAGCTTGGACATGTTGAACTGGGATCTCAGAAGGCCAGAAGGGGAGGCTATCTAGTAGGAGAATAGTTTCATTTTCACACCTGAAACCTTAAGCACATGGTTTAATATCTTAGTATTGGTATAAGTATCGGCCAATAGTTTTTAGTATCAATATCATCAATGTCGACAAGCATTATCAATTGATTTTAGAGGGTTTATATCCCTATTGCCGATATATATTAGAATCTGCTGATATTTGAAACCATGCTTAAGATATTACATCTTTCTTAGATATTTTAGAGCTGGAGAATTTATATACAAATTGATTATTTTATAAGTATCTTCAAGAAAGGAGGATGAATTTCCTCATAGGGCAAGTTGCAATTGTAAATTGGTTAGGAAATGTGCAATTCTTTTGACTTTGGCCTCTTGGATTAGTTTAATATGCAAATGAACTATGGTGATGCGTCCTCAATTCTGCGGGACAATCAGTGATGCTGCAAGATGGGGGCCGGATCACTCTGGTGATTCCCCTTCGACACTCAAGTTAGACATTAAGTAAGTGAGCTTGAGAGGTAGAATTGCGTACCTTTGAGAGGCCTTGAGACCTCCTATTTATAGGCATAGGATCAGCTAGTTGGCAATATTCTAGGAGAAGAATGATACGCCAATTAGGACCAATGGCTTATTTGTGACATTAATGAGCTCGAAACACTCCGTGGTTGAATTCGTGAAATATTTGAGCATAGTCTTCAAGCAGCTATTTAGGTTATATTCTTATACTCATCACATGGTCCATATGTCAAGAGGAGTAACCTCTACCCTTTCTTCCTACCTACAAGTGAAGCATTGTTCTAAAATGGGTTGTTTGAATATATACCCTCCAACACTTAGATTTTTGCTTATTTACCCCTCCAAAATTATTTCGCATGTATACCCTTTAATTTTTGTAAAATTTGTGGGTTATACCCAGTTGTAGATTTTCCCAATATGACAAAAGTACCCTTAATATATACACATGCAAATACAAAGTTTTCATATTTACTCTCAAAAATGTTATTTTTGTATATACATCTTATGAAAAGTTTAAGTTCCAAATGAGGTTTATGCATCTTTTTCTGCATTTCTGTTTAAAAAGTTATATTTTTAAAGAAATATTAATGAAAATATAGAAAATAAAAGATGCAGGTGCAGAAATCATTTTTATTAGAACTTGCAAACTTCAATACTCTATTCAAATATTATTTATTATAGTAGTCATGTTTTGATATAGTAGCAAATCCATGCTTCCAAATGCTACATTCTTGATAAATGTTTTTTTGTCTTTTTCTTCTTATTTGCTAAGAACCTCCTTGTGGGAATTAGTATCATTCATTATCATTTTTATCTATAAAACTATTTTATTTATATGAAAAAGTTATGGAGTATTGCAACAATAAAATTTGCAAGGGTTTTATATATACAAAGGGTATTTTTGACATATCAAAAATTTGTGTCAAGTTTGTCCTATGGTTCTGAGTGCATTTTAGCTTTTCCTTGCGCACACATGCAGCCTTGTGCTTGCTGTGCTTGAGCATAAAAGTGCTCACCATTCAACCTCTCATCATATGTTGCTCAAATGCTACGTTTGAATTCTCTTTGGAGCTTGTTCATGGGTTGCAGATCTCGCTGAAGGTATGTTACTAGAAAATGCAGGTCCTTGAAATTGATCACACAATCCTTATTGTTGAACTTTAGCCGCTTGAAACAGTGACATGATCCAAGTCTATAATTACTCTTGAAACTTAAAACACATTTTTTCCTACAAGTTATCCACAATTATTTGATAGCAGGGAATTGAAGATAACATCTTTCTGCTACAACTACTTTTTGACAACATGGATATGACGTTCAATTTAGTGATCAACAAATGACCAGATAGAAAGACGAACCCTGGGGAAATTAGCAAAGAGAGATGCAATATTCCTTGGAACTTGGAAGCAAGGAGTGGGAAGAGGCAGAGGGGGAGAGTTTTTTTGGAAATCATAGAAGCTACTTCAGATTAACTGTAAAGAGGACCGACAAACTGGAAATTATGTTAATAAGGACAGGTGTATTCTTGTTAAATTCTATACAGTCAAAGTAATTCACACACAGACACGCAAAACCCAACTCCTAGGCAGTCTTACAAAAATTATTTCACATTCTGGATAAATCATAAATGTTTTTTGTCCTGACTAGCAATCCAAAGAAGCCTACCCCCAGCCTATCACATTTCAGGACCAGTAACTCTCTAATACCTGCTTTGTTCTGAAGTTCCTCCCTTGCATGTGCACATCATTGGGCTGTCAGTTTTTTGTTTCTGTTACTACTAGTCTTCTATGTTTAGGCATGCTAGAAGTTCTAGAATTGCAAACACTTGGCAACCTTTATACCTGAAAGTACAGTCGCCTGTGTCTCCTAAGTTTCATTGCTAAATATTTCTTTATCATGACATCATGAAATTCAAGCTGCTAGCTATGTTTTTCATTTGTTTTCTCACCAAGTCTCTTTGGCGGCTCACTTTGTTACCTGTTTAATTTGCAACCCAATGTAATATCAGCCACTTTGTCAGCTTGTGGTTTCTGCTTGTTTCAACATTGCTAACCCAGGCACCAGCTACATTTCCCTTTTGATTATTTGGATGGAATAGCTTATCTCTATTCGAGAATGTCCTTTTCCTGGATTTGTGGAAAACCAATTCAAAATTCTATTACTTGTGAGGCTTCCAATTTTGTGGGTCTTGAACCTTAATTTGAGCTTAAATCTTTTATCATAGATAGAGTGTCTTGACTCTTCAACTTGCCTTTTAAAATTTTCTCAGGTCTTGAAGTATGAAGGACTTTTAACCAGAACTGTTTATCAAGTAATAAACTTTTAAATATTGATCTTATTGCACTATTCGCCTTCGTGGTATCAGGAAATTTCATCAGCTTGTATTATTCCTTTTTCTGAGAATTTACACATTTCCTTATTCAAGTCTTCTCTTTTATGCATATATCAGTTAACTGATTGTCTTGCTTTTTTCTAGGAAGTTACCAAGTTGCTAGCTGGCAAAAGGGGTCATGGAAATCTCAAGAATCTGCAAAAGATGCTTCGGAGGAGGCAACAGTATATGATAACTCAAGTTTCTACGCTGTATCCTGTGAAGGCTTTAAATGAATCTAAAGAGAGGAGTGATTCACGACATGGTGGTGAGAAACCAAATATGTTTAGTGCCCTCCCCCCCCCCTCCCCTCTCTCTCTCTCTCTCTCTCTCTCTCTCTCTCTCTCTCTCTCACACACACACACACACACACACACACATAATGGTTGTTATATTTATGGTTTATGTACAAACACCATTATATAGCATAACACTATGGCAGTTAAATCTTTGTTTATGGTTCATAGGAAAGGCGTTCCATATTAATATGTAGTTAGTTACTACATTGTTGTTGCAATTCGTGCATGGAATTTCCTTTACCACTTTGTGCAAGGTCAAGTCTGGTAGTTGTATTGAATGAATAGAGTTTCTATGATGTTGTTTTGACTGTAAATTGGCACGTGATGGATGTTGGTGTCTTGGAACACCAATTAAAATTTTTGAGCTACTTTTCTTAAAGTCAATTACTTACACTTTATGAGACAATAATAAGTACTTGGGAACTTGAATGACAAATTTGATTGCTAAAAATGAGTTTTATTTGGGGCCTTTTTTTTAATTGAATAAACACCCCTGTGCGGCACTTAGTGTTTTATTTTCTTTTTAGTGCCTATTCCAAGCCAGGAAAAAGGAGGGTTGCGTTAGGTAGCTAACAACATAAAACATAGGTCGGATTTGTATGATGAGTCCCAAAAATTATCATTGGTTGGGGTGCCCCCATCGCGATGCATTCCCTCGATTCCACCCTGGTGCGATGATAAGTAAGAAGGATGTTTAGTGAGGTGTTCTGATAAGAAATAGTTACACCTAAAATATCCAGTGCAACAACCATGAGTGAGGATAGGGGTGTCAAACGGGCCCGGCCCGGGCCTGGGGTCCCCTCTGGGGGGCTCAGGTCCAGCCCGCGAGACGGTCGGGCCGGGGCGGATATTTTTTAAAAAAATTAAAAACATTATTATACACACTAAATATGTTTTTCTTTCTACTATTTACACAAGTATTGCGTGGTGTAGTTGGTCATTAGGCTTGTCTCACTTACACATTTGATGTCCTTGGATCGAACCTGGGCATTTACAAATTTTTTGACATTTTATTTCCTTAGGCGTTGGAGGGGTGGCGAGCGGAGGAGGGAGCGACGGAGTGGCGGGCGGAGTGGCAGGCGGTGGGGGGACGGGCCGTTTGGGTAGGCGGGGGGGGCGACGGAGGAGGGGGCGACAGATTGGTGGGTAGCGGAGTGGCGAGGGGAGGGACGACAGAGGTGGAGGGGGCGACGGGCGAAGGGGGCGGGAGAGCGGCGAGGGGAGGCGGAGGTGGAGGGGGCGGTCTATTGGGGTAGGCGGGCCGACCCGGGTGGGCCATGGCAAAACCTGTGCCCGTGCCTGGCACGATCCTCCTTACCCAACCGGGCCCGGATACCACCCGGGCCGGGCCCAGGCGGGTTGCCGGCCCGTCCCAGTTGACATCCCTAAGTGAGGATGGTTAGGATCCTTAATGTCTAATTAAGTCTTCAAATGTGGTGCTAATTAGGCATAGAATAGAGGGTCACAAGAGAATTAGCCATAGAAGGCTTATGCATACGAGTGGATCAGTGTTTGAAAAGTTGGATTGCGGCCAATTAATTCAATCATGAGCAAGCCATGAAATTTTGGGTTATTCGAGCTCTTTATGTGGTCGACCCACATATGCGAGTTGAAAGTTGCTTTTGCGCTCGCAGAATGGATAAGCGAGCACATATGCAGTTTTGAACCTTAAACTTAAAATGACCCCCCGACTATAACCTAATGTTAAAAAAAAAAAAATCTTAAAATGACCCGAAAACTTTAATTCAACTCGAAACCGGACCTAAAACTCATACTCGATTTATAAAAGGGAATTTTAGGGTAGAATTTCCCTCATCCGACAGCCCCTTCCCCTTCTCTCATCTCTCTAGAAACTTGTACGCGGCTGCTGCAATGATGAGCAGTGACGACTTGGTTGGGCGAAGACGAGGTGGGAAGGCGGTGACAACATGGCACAGTGGTGGCGATGATATGGCGTAGTGACGATGATGATAACACGGTGAGCGAATTTTTTTTTAAAATTTTTCCTTTTTGTTTCTCACTCCTAATTTTCGCCCTGAACTAGTTTTAATTAGCGAGATGTTGTCTGCAAAAGGGATTGCTGGAGTACTCTCTAATTTTTCTTTCTCTACTTTGTGTTCCGACGGCCAAGTATCTCTCTTTTGCTACTGGCTGTTGCTTGCTACTGCGACTGTTTGTTGTCTCTACTGCTCGTTATTACTTGTTGTATTTATCTTTTTTTTCCATTTGATTTCATACTCTTTGTTTGTGCCTGAGTTTACATTTATGGCCATGGTAATAGTGGTGGCCCTTAAGTGGATTGTTGAACTGCTTCTTGGGGGCCTATTGAACAATATTTTTTGTTTTTAAGCTTTCAACATGGAGGTGGACATTTTCTTGCTTCCTTTTTGATAATATCAACGTGTTCTCAAATATTGATGTAGTGTTTAAAATGGATAGCATTTTGCCTCTTTAAAATGCCTATAGTGTTTGAACTTATTATTTCTTGCTAGTGATACTTGATAGTTGATAGTAAGTTTAAGTTGATTAATGCGTGTTCATGAAATTGTTTTAGGAGTTACAGATATGTCATCAATGAACTTCAATTCGGATAGTGTGAGAGGTTTAACAAGTTCTACTAATCCAAACGAGGCTGACCCCATTCTTGAGAAGCCACTGGGCTCAAAAAATATTGGGTGAGAATATTGAAGACTTCTGAAGCGAGATTCTTACAGTGAGGTCCAATGCAAAATGTGCGGTAAAACTTTCTCGGGAGGAGTCAGTTGGTTAAAGCAATATATCACTTGGGGTTTCAGGAATGTCAAGGGTTGCATAAATGCTACCCTGTAAGAAGAAGGAAAAGCTGGAAGAGTATAAGATGAGACAAGAAGTGTAGATTTTATAAGAGAGTTTGAAAAACTTGAGTTTGCGGCAATTGGCTCAAAAAAGCCTCATGTGTTTAGGCTTTAGACAACATGGTTAGTGAAGGGAAGCTGAAACAAACATCCATGAATAAAGGAGATAAAAAAAGAAGTGTGGGGTGTTGGCATTTTATTAATAGAGCTTGTTGTGGTGTTATGCGGGGACATTTCCTTTCAATGTATTCGTTCTCCCAGAGTTTGATCTCTTTTGTGAGGCCATTGATAGGTATGGGCGATGATAGAAAGGGCTGAATCAATTTTATTTGTGAGTGTCTCTCTTGAAGAAAGCTTATAAGACGTTGTAGTGTATCTCAAGAAGCAGAAGGCAGTTTGGAAAGAATACAGGTGCAATATTCTTATAAATGGGGTTGAATCGATAGGCTTCACCTGAGTATGATAAACTTGTGTGTGCATTGCCGAGGGCACAAGCTTCATGACAAGCCATACAGAGGATATACATTTTAAGTGGGCTAAGGATTGCGTTAAAGAGGTTGGCGAGCACAATGTGATCTAAGTAGTTACAGATAACCACTTTTCTAATATAACGAGGCCAAGATGAGGCCGAGGATTTTTGAAGTAGCTGTGTAGTACACACAATTGATTTTTTGTTGGAAGATATTGAGAAACTTTCAAAGTACAAGACAGTGATTGAGAATGCGATGTCTGTGAGAAATACTGAGGAAGACCTGACCTTTCTTGTACTTTAAAGCTTCCCAATATCTTCAACACCAAATGAATTGTATGTGCTGCACAACTACTCCAAAAAATCCTTGGCCTCACCACCTTCAGCATGTTCTTTGCCATCATATTGGAAGAGTGGTTATGTGTAACCACTCGGATCACATTATACTCGCCAACCTCTTTAATGCAATACTCAGTCCACTTAAAAATGTATGGTTCTGTATGTAGTTGGCAGTGTTCTAAATGACGGCCACAGCGGCTACATCAGCCGGAAAAATTTATCGGAGATGAGGATATGTTGGGGATATTTTCAAAAATCGGATGTCAAAATCGGACTGTAATATACATATCTTCTTTCTTAAATCGCATCTCAATAGGATAATATATGCATAAATTATATAAATCTATATAAAACATCATACTTATATGTTTAAGATATACTTAACTCGATAACTTGCATTAACCCTATGAATCCATAATCACTACCCAAGTGTAGAATCTTCAAAAATGTCACATTGTCACATCATTCGAATTACCCAAATACCTAACGGAGAAATTGGGTGTAAAACACTATATCGGGTCCAAAATCGCCGAAATTGTGGCCGATATATCGGATCCATGCCTATTTATCGACGATTTTGGATGAAAAACGCTATATCGGTTTGGATGTGCCAAATCATTGCGGTTAGGTGCTGTAAACGCAATATCGGCTCAATATCGGAGTTATATCAGGGATATTTAGAACACTAGTGGTTGGTTAGAGTCCTTTATTGACTTGATCAAACTTGTGCCCATCTTGCAATGCACACACAAGTTCATCGCCCTCCTGGTGAAGCCTATCGATTCATCCATATATGAGAATACTGCAGTCGTATTCTTCCTAGGTCACCTTATCCTTCTTGAGATACACTCCAATGCCTTATATGTTTTCTTCAAGAGTGGCACTCACAATTGATATTAACTCAACCCTTTTTATCCTGTCCCATGCGTGCTAAATGGCCTCACCAAAGAGATCAAACTCTAGAAGAGTAAATACATTGAAGGAAAACACCCCCTATAACACCACATGCTCTGGTAATAAAATGCCAACTCCTTCCACTTCTTTTTATCTCCTTCATTTATAGATGTTTGTTTCAGCTTCCCTTCACCAACCAGTTGTTCAAAGGTCCGAAGAATGAGGTTTTTTCGAGCCAATTGTCACAAGCTCTGGTTCTTCGAACTCTCTTCTGAAATTCGCACCTCTTGTCTCATCTTATTATCTTCTTCTAGTCTTTCTTTCACACAGGGGTGCCTCTAAAGCTTCCTTGCAAATGGGCATTTACTCCATTGTAGCATTTGCGCAACCCTTTGACATTACGAGTAACCCAAGGCATATACTTCTTTATCCTATTAACTTCTCCTCAGAAAATTTTACTCCACTTTTTGCATTGACCTCATTGCAAGAATCTCAATTCAGAAGCCTTCCATATTCCCATCCTATTCACCCTATATCTTTTGAGGCCTGTGTCTTCTCAAGAATAAGGATAGCCTCATTTGGATTAGTAGAACTTGTTGGACCTCTCACCCTATCCGAATTGGAATTATTGATGACATCTATAACTCCTACAACAATTTCATAAACAACACATTAATCAACTTAAACTTACTATAAACTATCACTAGCAATAAACAATAAGTGCAAACACTATATGTAATTCAAACGCTATTAACGATATTTGTTCACCTTCTTTTTATCAACTTATATTCTCACATGATATTCAAATCTCCTTGCCTTGTAGCAATTATAGTATTAAGTTCAGGCCTAACCATGATACTGAAGGTCAAGTTCACTTCCTCTTTAACTATATTTGCATATTCTATGCAGAAACCAGACTGCAATTGATGTAAAAATTAAGCCATAGGACAAATACAAGTAAATAACAGGTAACAAGCAGAAAACAAGTTGCAACAAGTAGAAAGAAAGCCGCATGACCAAAATTAAGCTAGAGGAAGTAAGCAAATACAAGCATACAACAAGCATCAAGAATAGCGAGCAGCAACAACCAACAGAGAGAGAAAGTTGAGAGTAGTCCAGCAATCCCTTTCAAAGATGACTTCTCTCTGATTACAATAAGGTCAGGAAAAGAATTACGAGCAGGAATTAAAAAATAAGGAAAAAATTAACAAAAAACAAAATAGTGAATACCTTGTCGTTGTCATCGTGAGGCCACGCCGTCGCCTTCCCCCTCATCTTCGGCGCGCTAAGTTGGCACTGGCTTGCGTCTCGTAGTTGTCATTGGCATTGCAGTTGCAGGCTCGCAGTCGCCATGATGGGTTTCAAGTGAGGAAATGAGAGACATGAAAGAAGGGGGCTATCGAAATAAGGGGGGAATTCAGCCCTAATTTTAAATCAGATATGGGTTTCGGGTCGGATTAAGTTTTTCGGGTATTATGCGCCCGCTTATCTATTCTGCGGGCGCATAAGTAGTTTCGACCTGCATATGCAGGTCAACCACATAGAGAGGGCAAATAACCCAAAATTCTAAGATTTCTTCATGCATACATTAACCGCATAATTTGCATTTTGTGACACTGAATTAAACTATTTTTTTCCCTTACTGGACGGAACACTAAATTAACCTGCAAAGTTGGCAAAGTTAAGAAGTAGAAGAGAGCTCATCCACATAACATAGGTTGCTGGTACTTGCAATAAGAAGTGGAAGAGAAGAAGTAGAGAAAATAGGAGACAAGGAACTAGATGGTGAAAGTTAAAAGAAGAGAACTTGGCTATAAGGATAAACGACGAAAGTAGATAGTTCGAAAATGGTAGAAGAAACTAACGTTATGTGGGACAATATATCTACTTGTATCAAGAAGGGGGAAGAGAGATTCGTGGAGAATCTAAGGGTAATTGATTGCCTAATAAAGAGACCTGGTGGTTAAATGAATTGGTCCAAAAGGTAATTAAAGCAAAGAGGGAATCTTATAGGAGAATCTAAGTGTAGAAACTAGGTAAACTTAGAGAATATAAATTAGTTAAGGCACAAAGCTTCGAAAGCGACTTATTAGGCTAACCAAAAGCTTGTGAGAATTTATATAAGAAGCTAGAAACAGAAGTAGGAAAAGGATATTTACAAGCATATGGATCTAGGAAATGTTAGATGTATTAAGAGTGAGGATTTAAGACTGTTAGTAATGGATGAGGAAATAAAGGAAAGGTGGAGGAGCTATTTTCATAAATTATTTAATGAGAATCACATATGAGAATGAGAACATAATATAGAATCAAATATTTCATTGAGTAGGAACTGTAGGCATATTAGGAAGATTAGGCTTAGCGGAGCCAAGGATGCTCTAAAAAGATAAAAACCGGGAGAGCTGAAGGATCGGATGGTATTCCTATTGAGGTTTGAAAGCATCTAAGAGATACAGGCTTTAGCATTGTTAACTAAGTTATTTAACAAAATTATAGATGCTAAAAAGGCGCCAGAGGACCGGAGGATTAGCACTTTAGTACCCATATATAAAAGTAAGGAGAAATACAAAGTTCAAACTATCGTGGGATCAAGCTTATGAGTGAAACTTTGAGAGAATAACAATGACTAAAGAACATCTGTTTCTGAAAACCAATTTGGTTCTTTGCCTTGGAGGTCAACCATGGAAGCTATTTTTATTTATTAAGATGATTGAGAGATAGTGGAGAAGAAAAGATACCTACATATGGAGGCAAATAAGAAGGATATGTTAATGCATATGCTATTAAAAGATAGCCTTTAACATAGCTGAATGAAAGAAAATGATTCATATAGCTGAACCCAAAGAATAATAGCTTTGTTGTTGTCGTCTTTTTATTGAGTACATGACACATGATTATTATGCTAGAAATGGGATATAAGATTTGCTGTAAAACTATTGCAGAGATATGAGATTTGCAGTAAAACTATAGCAGACAGGCACATTAGCAACTTTAACTGATAACTTGATAAATACCAGATACAACTTCCTATCCTAAAGACTACCGCTAAAATTTATTGGAGGAGTTAACATGTTAAAACAAGGTATTAAGTTTTGCTGGTTTTGACTTGGTTTCGGTCGTTTCATCTCGTTTTTGGTGAGGACTGGTACCAAAATTGACATAGTTTTGGTTTTGTACGCAATTGACTATGGGTCAACTTTGACAACTTTTGGATAGTTTCATTAAATTTCGGATGAAACATACCAGAAACTATAAAAGATTAAAAGACAAAGGGAGGACGAAAAATGTGTAATGTTCCTAATTGATAACTTTATCTTCCTCTAACTTTTACAGCCATCTGATTATGTATATCTTTGTTCGCCTACTTTAATTTAATTCTAATTAGGTATTTTAAGTAAATTCTAATTATAATTTTAGTTTAACTTTAAATTGACTACTTTCATACTAATTTAGATTAATTTTTGGTGAAGTAATTGAATATAAGAAGTTCCTTCTCTTGATTTAACACCCACAGTCTACATGGTCATATTGTTTGCTTTACGCTTATTGCATATTCAAAATCAAAGATACATGTTTACATATGGTTAAACCGAAACTTGAAACGAATTTATTGAAGCTTACGGAACTGATTGAAACCTTTAATAAAAGAAGGCTTTGAAGCCGAAATCCAAACTGAGTTCTTGAACCTTGGTTGAAAACTATCCGAGTATCCCTATTTGACAATTTGCGTGTTGAAAATTTGTTGTGATAACAAGACAGTGGTATCCTATATTCCTATGTACATATATATGGATCATATGTCTGCTAGGTTTGTTCTCTACTATTTGTATGTATGAGTCGTTTTCATAGTTTTAATTGCCATATCAATACACTCATATTGTGTGTGGCTCACCACTGCTTGTGACTGAGTATATATGTTCTTGCCAGATGTGGTAAGGAATGATTTTCACCATGCTTTCATCATCTTGGTACTGTATGAGTTTCACAAATTTCTCACCTGCCTTGTTTGACTAGAGGAGTTATATTCCAAGAATTTTGGATCTCAATTATCTATGTAGCACGGACACATCTATCATGGAGTCGTGTCGTGTCCGACACGTGTCCGACACGCGTGTCGGACACGTGTCGTGTGTATTTTTAAGAAGTTGCGACGTGTCCACGCGTCGTGTCTTGCCGTGACCGTGCAACATAATCAATCATGCTCCTTGCAAGCAATTTTTGTTATATAGGCTTTAGCAATGTAGAATGATTTCTTTCGGATAAGTGTTTGAAAGCATGTTTCTTTCCTGATAATAATGTTTATATCACAGCTATTAGGTGAAAAAGTGTTTAATAATCATATGGCTTACTGCAGAGGTATCTTTGTGATGAATCTTCCTGTTTGCATTAGGTGAAAAAGTATTTTTAACTTAAGCTAGTGGCTTGAGAAATAAATCAGCCAATCAGTTTGATAATTATATGGTCTGCTGTCGAGGTATCTTATTGATGAATCTTACTGTTTTGATCTGTAGGCAGGTCCATATTATTAGGATAAGGGTATTATCAATTCATTTTGAGCAAAATTTTGGAAAATATAACCTCATAACACTTTTTTAGCTTTGTTAAATGGTCACCAGAGGACAAAGCGCATAGCAAGTGATCGAATAGTTGATTGGAAGAGTATTATCCGAGTAAGCGGTGTGTATGTTTCAGCTTTCTTAAGTAGGATGCATATTGAACATGAATAAAAAATAAGAATATCTTTTTTCTATTTATAAATATAGTCTGTTAGAAATAGTAGGTTTCCATTAACTTTAGGTGCTGTTGCTCACCTTGTAGGTGTTAAATGTTAAATTCAGAAGTTCACCTGTAGTTTCAGTAGGTGGAGGCTTGTTTATCAACAAGCGGATCATTACTTATGAGACGAGAGACAACCTTTCATTTTATTATTGCTTAAAATGTTAACATATTGTGTTGGATGATTCATACTTCATACATACACAAATTTATGACTCTGTTTACGGATTACAGTTGTATGTCACTTTTCATCAGTTGTTTGTTTGACAATCTACAGATGCTGATAGTAAACTTGTGCTTATTTTCTGAACTGGACAGTCATCTTTTCTTTATTTGTGGTTGTGTACTATAGTTTGATATATTAAATATGACGTTCCATTTTTTCTTGGAAACCTGTGATGATTTTGGTATAAGGTCATTCATTGTTTTATGAGCTGTTAAAGTTATGCATTTTTACAATTATTATGCTTTTCAACAAGCGGAACATTCTTAAGTAATTTTCCAGTTTTGAGACCGAGATAATTATTATGCTTTTCAGGAGATTCAGCTGGCGCATCCATCTCAAATATTAAACCACAGCAAATATCACCTTTAACCATTTCAGGTCTTCAGCTAACTGCGCTTCCTCTTAAGAAGATGAGTCTTTTCAGCAATAAAATGGAGATACAGAGTTCTGCCGCTGTTCTTGGTTATATTGCTCATGTAAGTTTTAGACATTGTTAATGTGGCACGTGGTTAAAGTAAATGATAATTAACATCCTTCAGTTGTTACTTTCAAGTAAAATTAGATATAAGGTTTCTACTTATGCATAAATATGACACTCGGTGGTCTTGCTTGAGGAGTTCCACTGGCAGATTTGTTCCTGACTTTTGATATATATATATATATATATATATATATATATATATATATATATATATATATAATATATATATATATATATATATATATATCCTTGTTTGCTTGTTTCATAGGCAGTCCTTCTGATTGCATCTTACCTGGATGTTCCTCTACGATATCCTCTGCGCTTGGGAGGATCACATTCATATGTCATTGACCATGCACCTTCAGCAGAGTCTGCATCATCTGACTTGGTGGCACATTCACTCACAGGCCTGAATGCAAAGTCTATAGAATTTCCCCTCTTTCTAGAAGGTCAAGATGCTACTAGAGCAGCATATGCAATATTCTTGCTAAATAAGGTCAGATTTTTCATCGATTCTTTCTTTTCCTCTTTATCCAGTACATGAAATGTCATCTTCTTGTGTTGCCTTGCTGAAGTTGGTCTGAATCTTATTTCTATGTAATGATGAAACGCTTATTTAATCAAATATGAAAAAACAAAATGGTTCAAGCCATTAATTTTCATTACTGAATGACTAAACAGTTACATCCAGTCTTGAATTAACAGTGATTTGTCATTTGTAGTATTTCACTTTATACACCTGGTATTTTAAAACATGGAAGGTGGTCAAAATCTAAATTTTAGTAACAATAAATTAATCATTCTTTGAGTGGCATTGGGATAAAATACAAGGCAATGAAGAGGGGCATTCTCGAAAGGTCTGCCAAGAGTTGAAACAGGCTTCCCTTGATCAATGTGCACAACTTTGAAGTTTAGACCAGAATAGCTTAACCATTCAAATATGTCTTACTGGAGTCGTTGACTGGTTGATAATTACAGCACCCAAAATGGTATCATGTCATTGTAAGAAGAATATTTTCTACTGTTAGCATCTCATTTTCACTTGAATAATTTTTTGTTAATTTGAAGAAATTAAGTTCTCTTCCTTTTCTTTAAGTATTTTGTTTTGAACTATTTTACATCAATATTTTGTCAAGACTTAAACATGTTCAAAGCAGTAAAAGTTTTTTGTGTCACATATTATATGAACCTTATATTTTGTGTTACATATTATTTTGTTAGAGTTCCACATTAAATGGTTCAGTCTTAAAATGGGTATAACTTCTATGTAATTTTCATATTGTTAAATTGAAAAAGGGAAAGTGTTAAGTGAATGCAATGTAATATGAAGACATCTTTTATGTATCATCCTGCCCAAAACATTTTAAAATTGATATTGACATATGGGATAATTTTAGATATAGTTTCTTGTTTTAGTTATACGTTAGTTCATTTAATATTCTGCTATAGTATGCTTGTCTTTCAATAATGTTTTAACACCAAATCTGTATCGTATTGTCTCTCCCATAGGCCATATCTTGATCAATGAAAAATAATTGTTGGTTCAAGCCACCCCTTCCCCTCCCCTCACCTCACCAAGTCCATATCTTTATCGACACAGATTCTACAAAAATTTTAAGGATAAAAGTTATGCCGATCATTGAAGCTGGTAGCAGTAGAAAGTGCAACATGCAATTATAAAAGCACGTAATAATAATATCAACATGCATAGTTTAAGTATGGAGACATCATGGTATGCATTTATTTGCTAAATAATTGTTTAAAGAGCAATGCATGTGACATTTGTTTCCAAATTCATCAGAAGGCGTTCCCCTGGAGTCTGTTCCATTAATGTTGTGGAAAGCGGAAGAGGGAGCAAAGAGGCAAGGCAGGGCTTAGATTATAGGAGCTTCAACAGGACTTTATTTGCAAAAAGTGTTGAGGTTCTTTGTGAGAAATATAAAAAAAAAGTAAAAAAAGTAAAAAATAAAAAAGGAATAAAGATGATTTTATTTGGAAAAAGAAAAATGAGAGACTACCTAACTAGCAAAACAATTAACACATTACCACTAAAATTTTAATGACAACAATAAACATCAATATAATTAGACACATCTCTTAGAAGATATAGTACATTAATCCAAGCTACTGTTCCGAAATGACACTTTGAACAAAGTGATTACATAAATAAATAAATTAATACCTTTTGTTTGTCTGAGATAGAGATAATTCTATTGTCACGAAGATCACCCATGGCATCAAGAAAGTTCTCAAGAGACTCTGACTCTCTGTGTGCTCAGATTGAACTACAGCCCCCTATAGCATACATTTGGGCCGGGTGGGGTGGGGTGGGGGGCTGTGGGTGTCCAATGCCACTGCACTTAGAATGATATGTGGCTTTCCATTCCTAAGATGATATTCATGTAGACCAGTAGGTCTACATCCTTCATAGAAGCCCCTTACTACCTCACTAAAAACATGATCATCTTATCAAAATAGTTTGGATCTTCATCACTGAGTTTATCTTCACTCTTCAGAATGACTCATGACTATAGATTACAAACTTTAATAAAGTTAGCATAATCTCTCAAACTTTGTTATTCTCCGTCTCTTCTCCTTCTATTGCTTCTCTAGCCACTGTCTTGGCTGTATTTAGCATCATTAACATTAATACCAACTTCTTGACTTATCAGTGTCCTTATAACCTCCTTGCATATACATGGATCTTGCCTGATTAAATCCAAGAATGCGAGAAATCCATGTTGAAGTCAAGTTACTCTTCAAGGTAGAATGCTCACAGTTGTGATTCCCAACCACATTTTTTTTTATCACGAACATATTCCTCACTGGATGTCGAGAAACATGAATTCTCCATGGACAAGTCTTCATTTTTCCCTTGAAAGTTACTCTATCTCCACCATTCTCGAGTATTTCAAAATCCCACCCACAATATATTGCTTTTTGTCTTCACTGTCCATCTAAAGGCGGTAGCATTTGCAAATCCACAACCCAGTTCAATCTTTGACTTCTCATTAATATCTCTTCATGTATGGCACTCTTTGTCTCATCTTCTGAACTCTCAAAAGAACCATTAGAAGTACTCACACTCTTTAAATCGTCACTTGGAGCATAATCACTATCTATACTCTCCACATCTGATTCAAGTCCTTCCCACTACTTGCCCTCGCTTCTCTCTGCTCTTCTGCTTCTCCTTCCACTCTCGCTTCTCCCTGCTCCTCTTTCTCATATTTCCTTCTGCTCTTCTCTTTCTTCTCTTTCTCCTTCTTCTCTCACTTGTTCCTGTTCTTCCCTACTTACTTCTTCTCTTTCTACTCTCACTATTCCTCCTCTTTCTTTCCTTTCTCTTTCATCTATCCTCACTTCGACCTGTTCTACTCTTCCTTCTTCATTGTCAGTATCACTAATCTTAACTGTGTATTCAACAGGATGACAGTTGCCGTAACGTTCAAGCACATATCTGTGTCTTCAACAGTGGAAGTGTCACCACAAACTCATCTCTTCTCTAATTGTGTCTATAGCAGTCTAAGTGTCACCATAAACCCATTCACTTCTCTAATTGTGCCTTCAACAGTCTGAGTGTCACCAACAACAGTATCTAAATTTCTAACTGTATGTATCTTTAGTGGCAAATATTCATTTTGACATTTTCCCTTTTAGCTGGGTGTCTACCATCATTATCCATCTGCCCAGATATTCTTTTAGGAGTGGGTTTTTTTCCTTGTCGCTTAGTTAAGTTTTTTCCTTTTTTTGATTGGAGTTCTATTCCTTTTCTCTGAAAACACTTGAGCATCTACTTTCTTGGCATTTGGTGTTTTTCTACCCATTTCTTGGTAGGTCTATATGCTCTACCAATTCTATTGAGTAATCTTCCAGCAATATTGTCTAAACCCACTGGGATTTCAACTTCTGTATCTGAGAGCACAGTATGGTTTTCAAATTAAGTTGAAGTGTGTTTGCACCGAAGGGGACTGAGAACCATCCAAACAAGTATGAGATTCATCATTATTGTGCTGCAGATCCTCAGGAGGAATTTCACTCTCTTTGGTATTGAGCTGCGACTCATCAACAGGAGTCTCACTTTCTTTTACATTAGGCTGAGATTCATCTGTAGGAGGTTGAATCTAGACAAATCAAGCTCAGCCCACATTAACTGTGCATCAGCACATCATCAAGCCTATCAGGAAGGTTGGCTTCAACAATGGGGGTGGCTTTGGACCAAGCTGACCTGGTATGTCCATGAAATGCTCAATGTATAAATGAGTTGACTTTTCCCCTTTTTGTGATAACTGTTGAACATTTTAGTCATATCCTTATCTGTACTCACCATAACCAATCCATCATTTAGGCTATGTCCAGACAACTGGTAAAGCATCCTAAAATTGTTCCCATCATATCTCAAATCATCCCTGACTAACTGATTAGCTCAAAGTATGGCATATAATCAGGGTCAAATGGTTTAGAACATGTCACTTTATCACCCAAATACGCTTTCTTGGGAGCATGTCTCTACTAACTACCATATGAATCTCTAGTATATGAGTTGCACAGTTCATTGTACCTGAAAATTTTCAAAAACAAAGCAATTGCAGAAGTAAAGATAAAGTAGACAAGATCTTGCCAAGAAGACTTGACAATGCACTCGTTTCGAAAGAAGTCATGACATTGCAATAATGAAGCATCTCTATGCACTTTCAACCAAATTCATTATCCAGACTCGGATTTATTTCACCCACCAAACCCGACATCTCAATACTATATAAAGACCACTTGTGTCCAACATATGAGACAACTCAGTACGTCCTCTATACCTATTATCATACACCTTCCTTCTTTCTTAAACGAATTTTCAACTTTTTGGCAATGGATGAAGAAGAAGAGCATTGTGAGAATGAAAACAATTTGAAGAAATCTCAAGCTTCCTATCATAATGAAAAGAGAAGTGAAGCTTACTTTCAAGGGGATCCAGGTTTATATTTTCTCTGTCTCCCCCTAACAAAGTCCTATAGCCATTTCATCAACGAAGGGCTTTTGTTAGGTGTTAATTGCGCAATCACTAAGTGTGGATCAATTCTAAAATAATCTACTAATCAATAAGTGGGGACCAATCTATATCCGAGAAGGGACAAAACTATAGTAAGAAGGGGACATTTCTGCTAAAAACAAGACCATGCAGGCAAAACAGTACCACCAAAATCCATTTAATTTCCCCCCCAAAAAAAAAAATCCCAACACATCCTCAGGATCTCATCCCGATACACAATAATACCAAAACAAACAAAACAGAAAAATCTTAGGCAGACATTTGTGATTCCCAAGTTTTAGAATGTCTCATGTCCCATCCAAAATGCTACGAATTTACTTGCTATGCAAAAGCCCCAAACAAATTTCACAAAATCCAAACACACAGGAACCCATCCCGATACACAATAATACCAAAACAAACAAAACAGAAAAATCTTAGACTGACATTCGTGATTCCCAAGTTTTAGAATGTCTCATGTCCCATCCAAAATGCTACGAAACTTGCTATGCAAAAGCCCCAAATAAATTTCACCACAATCTCACTAATTAAGGAGTACTTTTCATCAATAGGGCAAATTGTAACTATTAACTACAGAGAAAAGAGACTTATGTCAAGATATCCACCATCACTGAGAAAGTAAAAAGTTCCTTATGAGTTGACATCTACCGCTGTGCGAATTTCCACTCCCACCCTCGCATCGACCACCTTCACCGCATGCTGTCGTCGGCTCGTCGAAAGTGAAATTTGGAGTTAGGGTCGCTGCACTAACGGGTTAGAGAGAGTAGAGAATTAAGAATCTCCAACATTGGAATTGGGATTAGAATTGTGTGTGTGTGTGTGTGTGTGTGTGTGTGTGTGAGAGAGAGAGAGAGAGAGAGAGAGAGAGAGAGAGAGAGCCCAACTGGCATTTTGGAGTTTTCATAATCAAACTGTAATAGAAGTTATGTTTCAGACAGTGGAAGGGTCCAAGTGTTAATTGAACATTTTTTTTTGGGGGGGGGGGGGGGGGGGTTGTGTGGGTGGGGGGGGTTGTATTTATTTAATTGTAAAATAGGGGGTTTTTGTTGACTTTATCCTAAATCATTATTGTTTAGCAATTATATTCTTTTAGGTACCAATTTAGTTAATTTAAGTTAAAACCTATCTAGATAACAATAGATAACAATAAAACTAAAGATCTCTCGATATGAGCATAACTTATGAACTTTGTCATTTTTCACATAATAAAATTAAATTGCCACTGTGAAAATCATTCAATTGCCAATTACACAACTCTATTAAAGATCCGAATTTGACCTTGACCCGATAAGAAGGAAGATATTCGCCCCAGAACCAAGTCTGAATCTGATTTCCTTTTATGATTTGGATGTTACATGAACCTGATCCTTATCTGATCCATTGACACCCCTACTTAGTAGTGTGAATATTTCATGACTAGGGTGGTTGTTTTCAGTGTTCTAAATATCTCCGATATAACCCCGATATTGCGCCGATATTGCGTTTACGGCACCTAGCCGCAATGATTTGGCACATCTAAACCGATATAGCGTTTTTCATCCAAAATCGCCGATAAATAGGCATGGACCCGATATATCGGCCGCAATTTTGGCGATTTTGGACCCGATATAGTGTTTTACACCCAATTTCTAGGTTGGGCATTTGGGTAATTCGAGTGATGTGACAATGTGGCATTTTTGAAGATTCTACACTTGGATAGTGATTATGGATTCATAGGCTTAATGCAAGTTATGGAGTTAAGTATATCTTAAATATATAAGTAAGATGTTTTATGTAGATTTATATAATTTATGCATATATTGTCTTATTGAGATGCGATTTAAGATAAGAAGATATGTATATTTACAGTCCGATTTTGACATCCGATTTTTGAAAATATCCCCGATATATCCTCGATATATCCCCATCTCCGATAAATTTTCTCAGCCGATGTAGCCGCTGTGGCCGCCATTTAGAACACTGGTTGTTTTTCATAAGGTTAGGATGGTTAAAGTGAAGAGTGCTTCAAGAGTGCTGTGTGATGGTATAGTATCCATAAAATTTGAGGGAAATTCTATATGTTACCCGTCACACATGGGTCAAAGATGCGTCTAACTTAAAAGTGTTTCTTAGCCATTATAATTATTTGAATACATAAAATCATGATGCTAATTTAAACGAAAGAAGGGCGTAAACATCTCACAATTGCTTTGCTGCATTAGAATTTTGCATGCAGTGTCCAATCTTCCTCAAACATTAAAGAACAGAAAAGTGAAAAAGAAAAGATATGAATTATCCAACCTCATCTTCATTATAGCTTGCAATTTCTGTACTTGATTGTGGCTTTTGTGGTAACTAAATATTTGCACTTTTCTTTTGAAGGATTTGGAGCAGCTTCTGAACTACATTGGTGCTGAGAGCTTGGGACCACGACATATTTTGGCAAATCTGAAAGAACTTGTTAGAATTATTCAGTCCCACGAGTACATAGATGAATAAAATGACGAGATTCGTCTTGTTTCTCTTTCGCAACATGAAGTAGTGCTCCTTTCAACACCTTTTCCCTTTTCTTTCTTTTTAATTTTCTTTTTCACTTGCTCTTCTGTGGTGCATATTTTTGTCAAGCATCACTGTGAAAAGTTCTGTGAGTAGTCACATTGTCCATTGTTGTTACATTACAGTTACTGCTTTTAGAAGCCTGTACTACTGCAAGTAGAAAATTTAGGAGAGCTGTTGATTGCTGAATTGCTGGACTGTTTGTTCAAATTGGAGTTCTTGGGGCTCGACCAGTTTAACCATCGCTTTTTAGTGACTGGTTAGTTGGGAATCTTAGAATGCGTTATTCATTGCTTTAATTTTACTGATAAAAAAAGTCTGGAATTCTTTGTTGATATGTTCTTTTCCTGAAGAATCATCTCTAATTTGAGTGTAATTTTTATGATAAATATAAAAAACTTTGCTGTTAGCTGCTGAAATTTCTTAGCATATTGTCATAGGTTTTCTTTTTGGATAAGTTTTATCTGTTTAAGTATTTCTCTACTATTATAAGGTTTGATAGTTTCTGTTATTTCTATTTTAAAAATAAAACGAAACAACACTTTGTTTAAGGGCATGGGCGAAGTGCTTACCTAGATTTTATGAGCAGATCAAATGTAATATTTAGTTTTCTACTATCTGTGTCACAAGAAAACCCTCCTTCATAACAATTTTTTTTATTCAATTTGTGCATGTGTTTTCTCAGTTCATTGATGTCAAAAAAAAAAGGAAAAAAGGCCCATCCCTTGTCTTGTGTGTGTGTGTGTTTTAACATTCGCCTAAAAAACACAATTTTTTATAAAATTTTGCCTTTGGAAAGATTTGAAGGATGTGAACATTTCCTTTGGAAAGATTAAGATCCAAGGTTGACCCCCTTAATTTAATGTATCAGAAAATCAATGATGTTTCTAACCAGTTACATGTTTTATGTTTAAATGTAGAGATTTTATAATTTATCCCATAAACTGACATTGTGTACTACTTTGTTTCCCTTGATGGGCATTGGTGCATGCTACTTGTAACTAGTATTTTGAAGGTTCTCCACAAAGCTCTCGGACTTCTTTGATTTTGTTCGATTTCGCTGTGTCTGCAAGTTCTGGAGACGTTCTGCAACCCTATCCAGTCTCTCTCCACAGCTCCCGTCGTTGATGCTCCTTTGTGACCTTGACTCTGCAGAATGTCCCTTCCATGGCTTCTCTTCTCGTTCCACACACACCCTTCACCTTCCCGAATCTCATGGCCGAGTCATCATGGCCGGCTTCTTCTCACCGACCAGTTCCTCAATCTCTCTTTTCTCCATCCGCTCGCCCGACCCCAAGTCCATCTCCCCACACTCGCCGCCTTCCCTGACAAAGGGTATGCCCGGTTTGTGAATGTTGGTCACGGTTGCATCCGTCACAAGAACTCTATAAGCAGAAGAAAAGTGATGGTGTCGGAGTTAATGAACACCTGCTTCCACTGCTATTGCAGTGTCATCTCACTGAACCGTCAGCCACAGTCTGACGGCGTTGTGGCCCTCGTCTTTATCGGCTGTGCTCAGTTGGTGTGCTGGATGCCTGGAGATGGTACATGGACTATTCTTGATTCTGACTTGGATGGTGGCATCCATTCCCTCAAGTTCCATAAAGGTCATATCTTGTTAGACCATATATAGTCTCTTTTCATGAGCATCTATTCTTATTTATTACTCTCTAATTGGAGACATTGCTTGTTTTAAGCAGGATGGAGGTGGGGAAACTATGGCCTGGTCAGAGCTTCCAGATCTTGGTGATTGCTCGATTTTCTTCACCACCTGTAACTTCCACATGTTGTTAGCAGTGCCTCTGGACACACAAGAAATTGCTTATATGTTGTTTATCCTTACTTGAGAGAATGTGAAAACCATGACCTTATTCAGAATATAGGAATGCACATGGTGAAAGGTGGCCATCAGGGTGAGATTTATCGTCTTTGGGAAGCTTCACGCCCACGTTTACATATACAGAAGGCTGTTCTTGTTGTGCCTAGCCGCTATTAGCGCGAGCATAGCTGTATCCGAGGGTGCAAACTCTCTTTTATCCGGGTAATGCCTGCATAATCTTTCTTCTATACTCTCTGTTTCTTAGCTTAAAAGTTCTTCATGAGTTTTATCTCCTGCCATGACATTATCTGAAATTTGAATCATTTGCAAGTTTATCATTACTATGGTACTCTTTAGGAGCTAATATTTAAACTTTCAATTTAAATGATGCAGACTAGATTTTAAATGTTTATTTACTTTGGTGAAAAAAGTGAGGTCTTAGCTGTAAGTTAGTGTTCGGTTATGTCAGTATCGGCTAAATCATAAAAGGTAAGTTCAATGGTTGTTGCAATTCATTTCAGCTTCTACTGGAAACAGAGTCATTTCTTGGAATAAATTTGCACTGCTACTTTCCTTGGCTCTTAGAGAACTTGCTAATCAGATTTAATCTGAAGATTTTCAAATAGGTCCCAATGCTTCATGCTAGATGTTTTCACTAGATAGCGCTAATTAGATCGTATATAGTGTGTCAGAATCTAGTGCTGCTAGCACTATATACCATCACTTGGTTGATGGTTCTACAGCTTTGGTCGTAGAGCAAAGTATTATCATCGTTTCTGTGGGAACATAATTACTGGTGAAGACAACCAATCCAGTTGTCTTGTTTACAAGTTTCTTGCTTTTACTTAATTAGCGCAGATGATCACAAGATCTTGGCCCTAGCGAGTATTTGCAAAGGTAAACAATCTATACACTACCAATTGATGGTGAAATCCTTATTGCAAAATTTTGGAATCTTCACTAAAGTTGCAAGCTGAAAGCAAGCTAATATGGAGATTGTTGGAAATATATCTTGCTTTCAACTTGAAGCATAGTATCCTAGTCTAATTGGGGTTCTTTTAGAGACTATGCATACTACGGGGATGAAGTTTTGAAAATGAGAATACCTTGTTAGTAAGACCTTTTCTGAAGATGTCTTCTTTGTATATGCTTTTTGTTGTATAGACATGGCTTGTGAGAAAGGATTTCTTGTATGTGATGAGAGTTCTTTGAATTGAGAATTAAAGATTCTTTTGGCCTTTTGACCTTTGGTGTTAGTGATTTGTTGAAGATCAGAAGTATACCTATGTGATTTGTAAAATTGTCTCAAACAATTGGAGCTTCATAGGTTCCTTTAACCGTGGATGTAGGTGGACTTTGGTCGAATCATGTATATTTGTATCTTTTATCTTTTCTCTAGTAGTATTTTGTGATCCCTCTCGTCTACACAATGATCTCTCATTTGAAGATCATGTCTTTCATTGTGCTGATGTCTAACACAGGCTTGAGATATCGAATCTGTGATGTGGCCTAGTTAGGAAGTGTGTGCAAAGATATGATATGACAATGACATAATGATATTGCGAGACAAAATCCTTAAAATATAGAACATGAGGACATGAGAATATGATAAGATGCGTGTATTTGTGTTTATATATAATGCACATCATAACTCCTAGTGATTAGGATATGTGTGATAAAATCCTTCAAAAGTAGGACATGAGAACACAAAATATGATAACATGTGTGTATTTTTGTTTACTATACAATGCATGTCATAACTCCTAGTGATTAGGACATCTATTATTAAAAATAAAAAAGAAACAAAATCAAATTTTATTGATCTAGATCCATTAACCTTTAGCCTTCTAATAAAGTAGCTTATCAAATGAAGAACTTAAAATTCAATAGAAATTGACTTAATTATAAGACTGACCAAGGTTTTAAATATCAGATATCGGGTTTGTATCTAGTGGGGTTTTTCACATAAAATAGAGGATATCGGACGATATATGTAGGATATGGGATCAATTTCGGTGTCCCTATCAGACATTGTGTGTATATAAATATTGATTACTTAAGAGTAGTTATAAAGTTCTAAATGTCATAACATGGACCAAATATCTCCTTCTACCTCACAGTTAGAAGGGGCCAGATTTCTTGCAGCTTCTGTTTATTAATAATGAAAACTTGATTTTAATGGACAAAATCAGTCCTGGTCTTCGAGATCTCCCTCTGCTAGCGCTAGGGAGCCGACATCAACTACCACCTCAACCGTGTCCACTTTTCCTTAATCGCACCCACCTCTTCCTCTTCTTCTTCCATTAGGCCCTTTCGCTAGTCCTCTTTCAACCCCACCCTGCCGCTAAGTATGAGACAAATATATGTTCTGCAGCTATGTGTCATTTCTCCAGGCCCGTGCTTTGTACCCCTTCCTCTTCTCTCACTTCATAGGCTATGTTCATGTCTATGCTTTGCCACACCTTGCGTTCAAGTGCCACCAAATCCTAAAAAAATGATGAAAGCCAGCAGGTTATAAATCAACATCAAACCTTTAATTTAATATTTTCTCCAAAAGAAAATTCTTTTAATTTAATAGGATGAAGGGTTTGTTTCAATTCTATAGTCAGTCCCACCCACCCCATCCTCCCACCAAGCACAAAACAAACAAAGTACACCCGCCCATTTCATCACTAATCAATCCCTCTCTACATTTTTTTGATCTAAGATTGGAAATTAGATGCTCGAGGATTGATTGCTCGGTGCCACACTAAAGGGTTTGGGTAAACGAAGGAGAGAAGCAGGGAGACTGAGACGCGTTCTGATCACCATGGTTGATTCCAAAGCTAGGAGATTGGTCTGCTTTCATGAGTCATGATGGAGACTCACAAGGGTTTTATTTATGTCTCCATGTTGTTATTAACAAGGGAAAGGAAAAATAATTTTATTTCTTAACATGAGAATAAGTGTAAACCAGAGTTTCAGTTAACACCAAAAGGATAAATTTTTCTGTTTTTCTGTTTTACTAACGAAAGTTAGCTTCACATTAACAGAAGGGTATATTAGCAAAATACATTTAAAAACAAGAGGGAATACAGAAAAATATACATAAGAAAGGGAGAAACATGTAATATAGTAAAAACATGAGGATATATCATATATATGCTAAAAACCCCCAAAATAAATCATGAATTTAAAAAAAGAAAAAAAAGTCCAGTTAAAGTCAGCTAACTCATTAATCATATGCCATGAGAAATTTCCTACGAGAAATATTAAGAAATGAATTGTGCTTTTAGCTTTTAGCTACTTCATCCTCTTCCTTTATTTCTCTCTAGCACTTCAATTGACGCAATCAGGGACGTATGACAACTTGGCACTTGTAGTGTCGATCCTCCTGCGTGTTTCTATTTTTAATGCGGTTTTTTTTTCTCTTTTCGTTGCGGCTGTGTTATAGTAGTAAAGAGATTTGAGGACTAATGTGAAGGGATTAATATGGGTTTGGATATTAAATTGAACCCAAATCCATTTTTTAAGTTAAAATCCAATGAAACTAAATTTGAACCGTAATCGCCAATATATTGGCAATCTATGTTAGTTGATATATCGGCTGTTATTGGTTCCATACAATATGACTGCTTTTTTTCACCGTATCGCTTCTAAAGAGCCAAAAATTGATATATCAGCCGATATATCAATCTTACTGGCCGATTGTTAGAACACTAACTACGGTAGCTGCACATTTTCGCGAGGTAGATTTTGTTAAAATAATATCCCGTTAATGTCAAAGGATCTTTTTTGTATGTTTTTTTAATCTTTATTTTATTAAAAAAGACATGGGCTGAAACACGATTTTTTTAGTATTTTAAATTCCATGGGACGATTCTACTGGTTCTAATTCGTGTCTATGCTGCAAGTTTTTGGTGTTGAGACATATTGGACATGATCTCGGGATTCACTTTGAAGTATCCATATTTCCTGCTTTATAGATGGATACTTATATGCCGTAGCTGGAGTGGTAGAGAGGGGAAGATAACTAATTTTCATGGATCAAAATTAAGATGGTTTGAAAAGACTCAAGCTGAAGCATAATCTGTCACTTCATGTAACATTTTAGAAATGTTGTATACTGACATATCAATTGGACTGAAAAATCTAATCTAGTGAATACATTCATCTTGTTTGACAATGGTAACTATTTTCAATAGTTCCTGAATTCAGAGAGCTAGAGAAGTGGATTTTGCTCTTGTTCATCAAACAACCTGAAGCCTATGCTAAAATTGTGTTAGGAATTTTCTTGTTACGTAAAGAGTCGTCTTGGAGGTTAAAATCACAAATGAAATGTGTCACCCTGAGACCAACCTGAGATAATGGGGCCCAATGACAGTCGGCCATAACTCTCCAAACAAGACAATTGTGAAGCCTAACATAATTCCTCCTCGAATGTATCAACATATATCATCAATAGCATAAATAACGAGAGTTCTTCACACACACACACGCATATGGATACATTCATAGGTTCCATAAAACTCCGAAATATCATTACATCAATCTAACCATCATACATATCAGATACTTCAATTCTAATTCCTGTTTCAAAAGATAATATTCATACTAACACTTAATACTAAATAATTAACTACCACGAGTTGTCCTCAGAGATTGACCACGAGCTCCACAACTCACGAAATCTTTGAATCGAACTAGTTAGAACCTGAAACAGACAAATATCAAAAATATCGGGGTGAGCTTGACACTCAGCAAGTGAATGAACCATGTTATAAGGTTTATGCTTAAATAGAAGACGTGGTAGGATGAAATTTGGACCTTGGTGTTAGAAGTATGAAGAAGTTGAAGGGTTCAACATGAATACATGACATTTGTACTTGACATATGTAGTCCATGCAATGTTAAAATTTCCAGTATATAAAATTTCACTCACTACGCAGTCCAAAGAGTTGATGAATAGTTATCAAAATGATTAAGAGACTATTGACGGGAAAATTACAAAGAAATTTTAGATAGTTTTTTTGGTTGCCGTTGTGTCATTTGAGCACCATTGAGCTCTTGAAAGAAGCTTTGGAGAGGCATCTATCCCCTCTCTATATTCACTATACTCTTAATCTGTTTCCTGGCATGACCAGCCCCTACCGACAACTACCCACAATAACCATAAGTTCCCTAACTAGGAATGGGCTTTGTTCATGCACATAAAAGATTCTTATGGTCTCTGAGATGAGTAGGCTTTCTCCCTTGTTATAAATTGCCATGCTCCAAGTGAATAATATCACATGGGATGTGCATTAGGAAAATCACTTGTACATATACCCATGAACTCGAGTATTGTTGAAGCTAGCATTTTCAAGGAATTATGAAACTCTATAGCTAAGCGTGCTTGGGTGACACTACTATGATGGGTGATCCTTTTGACAACCCTCGTTACGGGTGGTATAAGACTACCACTAGTCAGAGAAGAACTAAGTGCTATATGACGTAACGAGTTGGTAAAGCATAACCATCATTTTTGCTCTCAACGGCCAAAGATAAGCGTGACATTGCCTTCTCCTTATTTCAACTTTTCTAGTCACCTTTTTTTTTTCATCCATGGAAAATTGAGTCAAAGCAGCTCTGCTCTTTCAAGGCGACCTGACCTTGTTGTTCTCCGGTGGAAAAGAATGACTACATCCTGCCATCTTGCACACATGACTCATCTTAACAGTTTTTGCATTATAACTACATACATAATGATTGACTGAAGTGAACTTCCTTGTGTTGTCTCTGACTTAACAACTAGAACTCGTGAACAAACTGTGACACTACACAGGAATGTGGTGGGGGAAACTATTTGAATTTGTGGGGGCCACTTGAAGTCTCATATTGCCTTGTGAAGTGTTAACATGGTGAGGAACTATAAGCTAAACCTAGAGAGTATGTCACAACCCGAATGAATGTCTCACATAGGATATGCATAGAAAATATTTAAAATACAATAATTCTCATGAAGTCAAGAATTATATGTAGTTGGCATATTTTGGAAGAAACTGTTGGGAAATATGAAGAATTAATGTGAATCTTTGAGTTGAATTACGGTGAGATTTGTTAATAGAATCAATTGATAATAGTTGGAGTGTTTTCTCCTTCCATTGGGATGAACGTGGTATATCACATGTTCAATTTTAACTTCGAATGAATGAGATATTCAAGTCTAAAGTTTGCCTAATTCAAAGCTAAAAGGGGACTAAAGGTAGCTAAAAGCATTTAGTCCAATATTGGTCATGAGATGAAAGTTTGAAGTGTTTAAATAGAGAAAAATGGGACCAAAGGGTGTGCACTTTGGGTACTTGGAGTTTTTCGCGCGCGATTAGGGGGAAACCATGCCCGCGCGCGCGTCGCTGCCGGTGGCAGCGGCCGGCCGGTGCCGGAGCCAGGCTCGGGTTCAGGTTCAGTCTGGTTCTTTTTGAACCGGGTCTCATGGGTATGGGTATTGCGGATCACACCAGCTCCGTCATCCGGATCCGAATCGAATCAGCGCAACGGTTGACAGAAAATCGCCGCGAACAGTTGGGCGGTTTCTGTCTGAAACGAACCGTTACAACCGTTCGGTCAGTTTCGGACGATTCTACCCCTCCCGAAGCGCTATAAATAGCGCTTCTTTTCTCTCATTTTAGAACACAACAAACACACAAAAATAGAAAAGGAAAAGGAAAGCTAGTTCCTTCCTCTGCATTCCGAAGTGGGACTTCTACAACTCAGATTCAGAAGTGACCTCCAACATGAAGTGAGAATTCTGCAACTCAGATTCTGAAGTGACTTGAAAATTCAACAGATTCTTTAATAGAATTGTTGTCTGAATGTGTGACTTCCGAAGAAAAATATTCTTCTATCTTCTTCCATTCTCTACAGTGGGTGTTCCTCCAAAGTAAAGACAAATATTCTCCCTGAAATTTATCTTGGTCTTGCTGCTTTGATAATCCTGTGAAGGTACTGGTTAACTATAGTTTGACCGTACGGTGATTTGGTACTGCTATTCAAATACCGTGAAGGAGTGTTGTATCTTAGGAGACCAGCATCCAGTAACGCGTTAGCACCGTAGCGGGGGACGAAATTGTCTTAAGGAGATTCGCTATAAGCGTACCCACTCCAAGTACTGTATAAGTGAATTAATTTTCTTTATACAGTGGATACTGATATTCAGTATATTGAGACTGATTTATACAAGTCTAATTGGTGTTTAACAAGAAAGGTAATTAAAAGGTGGTTCTGTAATTACGGAACGTTCTATTGAACGAAAAACCTCCCACCTGATATTCACCGACCTGACCAATTAGATCGGTGATATTGATTAGTTCATATTGATTCCCGAAACATAACAATCTTAAGACAATTATTCTTAAAATTTCTTACTTCTGTTCTGCTTGAACTTGCAGAAAATATCTGAGACTAATCAAGACAGCTCAAGTAAGACACCAAACATGCTGATCCAAACTTTGATGCTGCTCCACTTCCTAACCTGAAGCCGGAGAAGTCAGGAAAATTTGATGGCACAGAATTCAAGAGGTGACAACAGAAGATGCTCTTCTACTTGACCATTCTGCATCTGGTCAAATTCCTGCAAGAGGATCCACTAGAACCCAGAACTGATCGGGACTCAGTCCTTGCAGTCGATGCATAGACTCAAGGTGACTTCCTTTGTCGAAACTATATTTTAAATGAACTGGATGATTTTCTTTACAATGTCTACAGTCCTATCACAACGACAAAGAAGTTATGGGCCAGTCTTGATATAAAGTACAAGACTGAGGATGCTGGTACCAAGAAGTTCGTCGTAGGATGATTTCTGGAGTACAAATGGTGGACAACATGACTGTGATCAATCAGGTGCAAGAGTTTCAACTTTTCTTGTACGAGATAGAGGCTGAAGGTATGAATCTACCTGAAATTTTTTAGGTTGCTACTATTGTGAAGAAACTCCCACCTGCGTGGAGAGATTTCAAGAACTACCTGAAGTACAAGCGCAAGGAGCTGAAATTAGAATATCTCATTATGAGGCTTCGAATTGAGGAGAACAACCGAAAGTCTGAGAAAAGGAGCAGTAAGAACTCCTATGAAGCCAATGCCAATGTGATTGAAGACTCAAAGGGGAAAGCGTCTACTTTTAAAGGCTTAAAGTGGAAGAAGATTGCCCAAGAGTACAAGGCAAGGTCCAAGAAGGCAAGAACATGCGCTTCAAGAAAACTTGCTACATCTGCAATAAAGAGGGGCATAAGGCGAATGAATGTCGCAGTCGTCTCAAAAAGAACAAGAAGAACCATCCACAGGCAAACCTGACTGACCATACGTCGCTAAGCCTTTCAGCAGTGGTGTCAGAAGTGAATCTGACGACCAACAATAAGGATTAGTGGGTAAATACTGGGGCTACTCGGCACATCTGCTCTGAAAAATTATTATTCTATGAATATCAAAAACTAAAAAAAGATGAGCAACTCTTCAAAGGAAACTCAGCCGTCTCTAAGGTTGAGGGGAAAGGAAAGGTCATCCTGAAGTGGACATCTAGAAAAGAGCTTACTCTAAACGATGTGCTACATATTTCAGATATCCGTAAGAACTGATCTCTGGATCAATACTTAGTAATAAAGGATTTAGAATAGTTTTTGAATCAGATAAATTTATACTTACTAAATGTGGGATGTATGTGAGAAAGGGTTATCTTGTTGATTGACTTTTTAAAGCCAATGTTGCAGTGGTGGACAAAAAGTCTGTGTATTTATATCCTAAGCTTATAAATAAAGAAAAGTCTTATGTTTATTTGCTTGAGTCTCCTATTTTATGAAATGCTAGATTAGGGCATGTAAATTACAAGTCTTTAAAAAAACTTGTCTAATGTAGGATATATTCCTAAACTCAACTTGGGAGAAATTTACAAGTGTGAGATTTGTGTTGAGGCCAAGTTCGCGAAAAAATTATTTCACTCAATTGATTGAAATATAGAACCTTTAGCGTTAATTCATAGCGATCTGTGTGACTTGAAGTTTATGCCAACTAGAGGCGGAAAAAAATATTTATTACTTTTGTTGATGACTGTACAAGATACTGTTATGTGTATCTTCTAAACAGTAAGAACGAGACAATGAATATGTTTATAACATATAAAGTCGAAGTTGAGAATCAACTCAATAAGAATATCAAGATTCTAAAATCCAATCGAGGCGGAGAATATGAATCAAATAATTTTAGTGAGTTATGTGCTAAACTTGGTATAATCCATCAAACTATAGCACCATATACTCTTCAACAAAATAGAATTACTGAACGGAAGAATAAAACTTTGAAGGAGATGGTCAATTCCATGCTCGTAAGTTCTGGAGCTCCGCAGAACTTATGGAGAGAAGCTCTGTTAACTGCAAATTATATTCTAAACAGAGTACCTCATAAGAAACTTGATCTTATACCATTTGAGTTATGGCAGGGAAGGACACCTTCCTACCATTACCTCAAAATGGGGGGTGCCTTGCAAAGGTACTAGCAGCATTACCTAAAAATACTAAGTTGAAAGCAAAAACTATGGACTACATATTCATAAGCTATGCCTTGAATAGTAGTGCCTACAGATTTCTGGTTCATAAATCAGAAATACCAGATATTCATGTAAACATGATTATCGAATTTAGAGATGATGTGTTCTTTAAAGATATCTTTCCATATAAACGAAAAATAGATAAGACTTCTGAGAAAAGAACACATGAGATGGTGTTCAGGGACAAACGCCCTGAGGAACTGATTGTTAATACGGAAATTGAACCAAGAAGAAGTCAGAGATCTAGAATCTCAAAATCTTTTGGTTCAGATTTCATAGCATCCGATATTGAAAGCGACCTCAAATATTTAAAGAGGTTATGTCTACCCCAAAAGTACAAATGTGGAAAGAAGTTATAAATAGCGAAATAGAATCCATACTAAGTAATCATACTTGGGAATTGGCAAACTTACCTCCTGGCAGTAAACCAATTGGGTGTAAGTGAATTTTCAAAAGAAAATTAAAACCCGATGGATCTATCGATAAGTACAAGGCTAGATTAGCAGCCAAGGGCTTTCGACAAAAGAAAGGACTTGGCTACTTTGATACTTATTCACCAGAATAACCTCCATTCAGATGTTGATTGCAATTGCAGTATTACATAACTTAGATATCCATCAAATGGATATCAAGACTGCATTCTTAAACGGTGAATTAAATGAAGAAATATATATGGAGCTGAAAATCACCTAGAGGGGGGTGAATAGGTGATAATGCTAATCTAATAAACTTAATGCGAAATTTAAAAACTAATTGCAATTACAACAATTAATGCAACCAACAAACGATGCACACACAAGCTAGCCAAGCATATAAATATGAATGATCAATATGAAATGATGCAAGGCACAAAGTAGAGAGAGTAAGAGTCAATGGATCAAGCGCAGACAACAAGATATGTTTCGAGGTTCGAGCACCCAGCTCTACATCCCCGCCTTCACCCAGAAGGATTTCGAATCCACTAGCTTGTCCACAAAGGACTCCCACACAGGGAACCTCCACCGAGGATTTGGGGCAATACAATCACAAGGAGTACCCAACTCCTCTTCTTACAAACACAACCTCCTCCTTGAGGAACAACATCAAGCCAACAAATAATCACCTCACAACTTGAGAAATTAGCACAAAGCTTACACAAGGATCACCTCACACCTTGAGGGATACAACCCAATAGCACAACCTCCTCAACACAATGAGGGAAAGGCACAAAGCCAAGCTAAGATAGGGTTTACAACTTGGTGATCAAAAGACCACAAACAATCTCTTTACCCACACAAAGATCCTATAGAATAAGATAGTAGATGTAACTCAAGTGTGGAGAAAACCAAAGGAATGGAAATAAAAAACTCAAAGAAAATCCTTAGGGAAAACTAGAAACCAAGATAAAGAAGTTGAATCAAACACTTTTCCCAAAAACCCTTTTCTTTGATTTTCCAAACCCTACCAAAAACACCAAATAGATTGTTCAATTTAAAGCCCAAAAACTTCTTTTGATTGCTGTGAAAACACTAGAGAGTCAAGAAAAATTAGCACCAAAAATCTTAGAGAAAACCTCTTTCCAATAGGGTATTTATAGCCCCTAAAAAAATATAGCCGTTGGCAGCAAATTCTGCCAAAAATGAACTACCGGTCGACCGGTCGGTCGACCGGCCAACGGTCACTTTTGACCGCTGGCAGCTACCGGTCGACCGCTCGGTCGACCGGCCCCGGAAACAGAGAGCAACGTGTCTGGCCGGTCGACCGCTCGGTCGACCGGGAGCAACCCAAGAGCAACCTGCTCTCAGTCGGTCGACCGTGCGGTCGACCGGCTTATGGGGCAGCCAGCGTGTACGTATCCGTGCACGTCGGTCGACCGCTACGGTCGACCGGCTACTTGGTACGGTCGACCGTCCGGTCAACCGACCTAGCCTGGCAGAGGTAGTTCTGGTCAGAAAAACATGTTATTTTTAATTCTAAAAATTTCCTTAAATTCTCTAAAATTACACAAAAATAGTTTTATCATTTTACATTGAAATATAAACTTGTGTTAAAAATTTCAACACAAATTTCAAACAATATGGACCATTTTTGTGTTATAGAAAATTTGTCAAAAACCAAAAATCGTATTTTCTAAAACTTGGATTTTTAAATAGAAAATACGTTTTGTCCAAAACTCATCCAAATACAAAAAATGGTATTAAATAACATTTAGACATGATGCATACGGATATAATCCATTATACATGAAACAATATGAATATCAATGTTTTTGACTTTAATTCCAAAAATACGTTTTGTTAAAACACAAAACCTAAAACACATGAATAGGTAAAACTAAGTTGTCTAAGTGTTGAAGCATGCATATATATAGAACAAATCTAATATACATTAAACCATGTAAACTTGTTTTGATATAATATCTATTCATGAAAACCAAGATCGGTTAAACCAAAACGGAAAAACCGAAAACCAATATCCAAAACATGAAACGTGTGTGTTGTGAACTTGAGCATATCATACTATTCTAATCTTTACAAATGGATCTAAAACTCAAACTAAATTAGGTACCGATGTCTTCTTGTAGAGCGCCGTCTCTAAGCCGACTCGATCCAAAACTCCTTGATCCACCGAGCAAGTGCTATATATGATCTTTGACACTCGGGCTCTTTAATCAACATGTGAAAGCTTCCAAATCATCTTGTTGAAGCTAATCACCAACTAATAACTTGATTAATGATCTGAAACTAAAATCACAAGATTATTAGTACACATAACTACATGAGTTAATCATCATCAAAACTAGAGTGGAAGGCCTCTGGGCCAACAATCTCCCCCTTTTGATGATGACAAAACTCATGGGGTTATATATGCATGGATTAAAGTTAAGTTTCAAAGAAGCTCCCCCTTAACTCATGCATAACATAAACAATAAATATATTCAATGAATATTAAACATGCTCTTGATATCAATTAAATAAAACAAATAATTCTTCAAAACAAACCCTTGATACCAATTGCAAAACAAAACTAATTAAAGTTCTTGATACCAAAAATAAACATATTCTTTAAATAATGCTTTTGATAATACCAAATGATCTTAATAAAAACATAAAACATGCATATAAACTCAAATTCTTCTCCCCCTTCTTGTCAATCATCAACAAAGGGGTTAAAGACAAAACAAATAAAAACATATTCTTTTCCCTTTTTGTTCAAAAACAAAGAATCAATAAGGGTAAATCAAAACACACAATAAAAATGTTCTCCCCCTTTTTGTCTAAAACAAAAACAATGTCAATAAGGGGTTCAAGCAAATATGATACCAATTAAAAGTGTGTCAATGAGGTGCATATTGATATCAAGTTAAAAGTGATACTATACCAATTGAAAAAAATAAAAATCTTAATACCAATTGATAAGTAAACAAATAACATACCAATTGTAAATAAACAATGTTGATACCAATTGAAATTAAACATTACAAATTTTGAATTTCTAAACATAAATCTTGATACCAATTGAAATTATTATTCTTTAAAGCATAAGATACTAATGAAATCATTATTTTCTATCATAAAGTAAGGGAGTGGAATGCAAAATTCATAGTAAACCAAATACCAATTGAAAGATGAAATATAATTTTTCTCCCCATTTATGAAATACCAACTAAAACTATGATAAAGCTTGTATATGGATACCAATTGAAAACTAATCAATTGAAGCAAAGTTGAAACTCAAGTTTTAGCATAATCAAAATTTGTGCTCTAAGATATAGAAATATAGTAAGCACAACTAAAACACATATATGTATGAAAAGTTTGATACCAATCGAAATTGATACAATTTGAAATGTAAGCATACATAAAAATATATGAGTATACAAGAAATGTCAATATTGATACCAATTGAAAGAATCCAATGATACCAATTGAAACAACAATAATATCAAGTGTATATCTCATATTCCTATCCTCCCAATCATGTTCAAGTTTAAAATGATTTTCACAATAAAGCATACATGAGCATGGTCTCCCAACCAACCGCCCGTGGAAGGTAGGGTTTTCAAAAATCGGTTTGAAAATATAGTTTGTTTGAAAAACTCTACCAAAGAGAAGAACACGAACTAGTTATGAAAAAATTTGTTAACTAGTACGAAATCCTTCAAGTAAGGAACAAGACAAAATTGTTTTTCATGAAACACATGTAATTCACATGATCACTAAACACTCAAAATCTATAAAGCCCATATCATACTCATGAAAACAAAATCATGAGAAACCTAATAAAGTGAGTGAACAAGTGTTATGTGACACATATCATCATGAAAATATACATTCAAGCCCAATATTCCTCAAAACATGAAAATCATCAAAACTCGATTTCTTCAAGGCATATGTATGTCAAGTATAAACTAAAGTATAGATACATATCTAAAACATAACGAGTCCACAAATGTGTATGCATTAAGACACGTGGCTCAAAGAATGTATATGTATAATCAATAGTTTAGATAAGATGGACATATACATGAAGTGGAAACAGAAGATCATAAAAATATATCCAAAATGGGGAATACAAGTTAGATTGCATGAATCATCAAAACTAGACTATACTAGCACATCTAATGAGTACAAATAAGCATTCAAGTACAAACATATATAAAGATTTATTTGTGGCCCACTATATGTACAAGTATAAATCCTAGTCTTAATAAAAACTAACATCTAAACGTATATTCAAATCATGAAGCATAAAACGAGACATAGATCAATATTATAAACATAAATTCGATCATTATGTAAATCCACATGCTATTAGACCTATGATATATATAATAGCTAAACAATGGTGAGAACACAACATATGGGTCCACATAAACATGGGTGATCTCAAAGGCTATTACATGCATGTCAAGAATCTAATAATCATGGTATTTAACACAATAATCTATAAACATCCAAACTATGAAGTATCAAAACGAAAATCATAATAAACATCAAAACATGCTCTAAATAATAATGTGAAGGCAAATAATAAAAAATTGTGATGCAACGATCACCCAAAATAAGACTAGAAGCCGAATACCCTGTGAAAGGCTCTGAACTCCTTCCTCGTGATTCCTCTAGATAAGAGTTTGAGGTGCGTATTACAATCTTATTGTATGAGTATATGATCGACAAAATGAATATTTAAACAAGTAAATATTGCAAAGAATACGAAGAGCAAGTAAAGACGGGAGTTAGAGATTGATACCAAAATCATGAAAGGCACTTCTCTAGATCTCCAAAACAAGGTGGTCTTCCCACCAAACCTCCCTTGAAAGTGATGCATCCAAATAGTTTTCTTTAAACATGAAACGCATCCACTTCAAGGTACCTCCACTCTCACGTGATGCAAGAGCCCACACCTACATCAAAAATTTTAGGGGTGGTCTTTGGTACCCATTTCCTTTTGGGTCCATAGAGGTTAGTATCTCTCCTAACCCAAATAAGATTATTTGCTAAATTTTTAACATGTAAACGATCATAGCAAAATCTAGCAAGGTGGCCTTCGACCACAATGTGTACACGTGTACACATGAGCATACATAGTGTGAAGATTGTGATCGTGATGAGTATGTGTATGCCGTGTATGGTGTGCATGCAAAGATGGAACTTGTTTCTTACGAACCAAGATTTCCAAGCGTGTATGATTTAAAGTACATTGGTTCAAAGTGGAGCCCAAACAATCTACACTTTTCTTCAAAACATTTATGTCATTTTCAATACTAGAAGATAAAATGGAGCATGCAAAAGATGTGCTAGGTGAAGCTACACTAGCATGGCAAACATGTGAAGACAATTCAATTTTCAAAGATTCATTTTTCTTTAAAACAAAATCCAATTCTTTTGTAATGAAATCAATTTCATTTTTCAATGAAAGGTTATCTTTTAAAACAAAATCTAATTTAGAAGATAAAACCTCATTGTTTTTCACAACATCATCACAATCATTTTTGCTTTTCAAAAATTCATTTTCTTTTAGGACAAGGTCAAGTTGAGATTAAGTGAGTCACGTTCACTAGTAATCTCTTCCTTCTCTTGCAAAATCACTTCAAAACTAGAACACAAATCCTTCATTTCTTCTTTTAAATCAAAATGCTTCTTTTTCAAAAGGTCATGTTTTTGCAAAAAAATTTCAAGTTTTGAAGCAAGTTCAACATTTAAGTTTTGAACTTCTAAACATCCATAGCAATATGAGCTAGAGCTATCATCTAGTTGAGAATCCGATTGTACCTCAAGGGAGTCTTTCCCTTAGACCATGAGACAATGCTCGTCGGACTTGTCTCTCCTAGATCTTCTCAACTTGTTGATAATCCTTGGTAGCTCGGGAGAAGTCAATATGCTCCAAACTGTAAAAGCCGAATCATAATGAGCAAACACATGTAAAAGATCTTCATTAAGAGACGCTCTAAGTGTTTTAAGTGCAAGTGCATTGGCCTTATTATGCTTGCTATCATTGGGGTAGGATTCCTTGGTAATGACTTGGTAAACTTTAGATCCTAAGGCTTTCAAATGACTACTCATCTTGGCCTTCCAAAAATCATGTCTAGAAAAATCAAACATAGGAGGGCTATCCATGAGTGCAAACTAAACGTGTGCAAATGAAAAATGCAAATGAAAATTAGCAAACCAAAATCTCACTCCTAGGCGATTAAACCTAATATCAGGAGCGTAGGCTCTGATACCAATTGAAAATCACTTAGAGGGGGGTGAATAGGTGATAATGCTAATCTAATGAACTTAATGCGAAATTTAAAAACTAATTGCAATTACAACAATTAATGCAACTAACAAACGATGCACACACAAGCTAGCCAAGCATATAAATATGAATGATTAATATGAAATGATGCAAGGCACAAAGTAAAGAGAGAGAGAGTAAAGTCAAGGGATCAAGCGCAAACAATAAGATATGTTTCGAGGTTCGAGCACCCAGCTCTACATCCCCGCCTTCACCCAGAAGGATTTCGAATCCACAAGCTTGTCCACAAAGGACTCCCACACAGGGAACCTCCACCGAGGATTTGGGACAATACAATCACAAGGAGTGCCCAACTCCTCTCCTTACAAACACAACCTCCTCCTTGAGGAACAACACCAAGCCAACAAACAATCACCTCACAACTTGAGGGATTAGCACAAAGCTTACACAAGGATCACCTCACACCTTGAGGGATACAACCCAATAGCACAACCTCCTCAACACAATGAGGGAAAGGCACAAAGCCAAGCTAAGATAGTGTAACGCCCCGATCCCGGTGATACGGGGACGTCACTGCAACGTATATACGTAGGTCAGAACTACCCTCCCGTATATACGCTAAGCATCAGTACAAACAAGAATCAGAGTACGGAAGCAAATGGTGCATTATACATTCCAACAATGAGTACAATTACAGAGTCATCACCAGAGGTAATCTGATATTACAATCATATTACATCAACAGAATGGCGCAATTGCGGGAATACAGGGGATGTACAAGAGTAAACAGTATAAAAGGCACTCACGAGTTTACTAAAGGAAAACTCGAGAGGCACACAGGGGGCCCGGAAGGATGTGGTTCTGAACAGTCTGCTGGAGATCCACGCTACCGCTGCGCTACTCTGATCAGCAACAGGGAGAATCCACATGCTCCAAGTTCTGACATGCTCCAAGCTCCATGACCTGGACATAAGGATCCAGGGGAGTCAGATGAAACTCCCCAGGCGAGTGTGATACAAATGCCAGGTGGCGAGCAAAGGTAAGTACATGTATAGCAGTAAGACTGAATAAAGCCAAGGACGAGCAAATCTGATTGTATACGCTTAAGTCACGGTCTCATGAGACTAGTACATCGAAGGAATAATCCAAACAAGGAAACCCTCATATATATACCTTTATCTCATGTTACCGTAATCCAAGCGTATAGAATCAGAGTTGCAAATCATATGAAAGTCATAACAGGAATACATCTCGGAAATCATGACATGAAAATACAGGAGTCCATAATAAGAGTCCAAAACAGGCATCAAGACATGAACTATGACTGGTATCTATTATTATTATTACTTGTCTTACTCATATATCTCAGTATGTGACCTGGTGTACGGCCAACTCACATACATCCATATATAAGCTAGCCAAGGTTGTTAACGGAAGCGGATGGGGAACTGATAGAGCTTCTTATAGTGGTACTCATACACCGTCTCACGTACACTGTCACATGCACCGGGGACCAGTATAGTGGTCCAACGGTTCCCACCACCTGGGACCGGTTTTCTCATAGTAGTTCACATACCTATACCGTCACATGCACCGGGGACCAGTCTAATGGTCCAACGGTTCCCACCACCTGGGACCGGTCATCACTATAAGCAAGGTATTATTCCGGCATCCATCACTTCCTCCCATTCCCCGTGCAAGTGGTCCTTTTTATGGCTTATCACGATTATCAGATTACGGGAATAACTGGTCATAACAGAAATAGCCCTACAGATTCAAGAGGTGGCCCCCACCGTGTGGTGTGGCACTTTGCTCCGTGTGGCACTTAGTTCCATACAGGATAACAAGACAGGATTCCCGTAATGTGATAATCACAAGTCAAGTATTAATATAACAGGGGTACATAACAGGCATAACAGGAGGCAGGTAACCAATCATGCCAAGAGGTTGATATTAGTCCGGTGGCCAGTCATGTCATAACAAGGGGTCTTGCCAAGTAGTAGCATGTCAGGTGATATACATGTGTTAAATAGTACCGTGAAAATGACAGGTATAGGGAAATGGCATATCAGGTATTAGCATATCAGGTAAGTACATGACAAGTAGTAAAGTAGTTGCGGAGCATAATCAAGCGGAGCTAAGCAAGCTGGAGGTATGGACAGCGAGCAGTGTTTAACACTAAAGCGCTTGGCGAGGTTACCGGACGACTCGGCTAAAGTGCGAGTTGAAGGTCCGGCAGCATCTCGCCTAGACGAATCTAGTGGTAAAGCGCTAAGCGCTAATCATGCCTACCAGGCGGGGCAAGAAGACCTGTTGGTCTAAGCGCACTCCTCTCTCGAGGAAGTGGGCGGAAGCCCGGAGGCTAAAGTACGCTCGAGGTTTAGGGGCACTCTCGGTAGCTACCACGAAACCGATAAGGGTGCGGCTTTAAGCCATTGGGTAGCCAGCCTAGGAGTGGGCATAACCCAGAGTTGGTACAAGAGTACCTGCAATGTTAGTACTGGCAAGTGGTAACATATCAGGTAAATATATCATGGAATAAAATACATGGAGACGAGAGCGAGAACACTCGCTGAAATAGGAAAGACAAGAAGAAAGCGAGAACACTCGCATAATCTATGAAATGGGAAAGCCAAGACGATAGCGAGAACACTCGCTTAACCAATGAAATAGGAAAACAAGAGGGTAGCGAGCGAGAACACTCGCCTAAAATGCTACTCTCGAAGCCTCGCGCATTCGAATCCCCGGGAGAGGATAAACACCAAGCGAGCAAAAGAAAAGGGGCTTGGCCCTTTGGGAGGCCGTCGGCATAGGGGTGGTGCGCCACCCCTTGATGGCCTAGAGGGTGGCCGGCCATAACAAAAGAGAGGAGAGAGTGAAGGTGGAGGTGTTGGAGTTATTTGGTGGAGTTGAAGTTGTCGCCGGAAAGATCGTCGGAGTGGTCACCGGAGGTGTTGCCGGAGAAGAGGGGCTCGGCCCCTAGCCAAGGAGGGTGGCCGGCCCTTGAGGTGGTGATGGGGTGTTGGTTTGGTGAAGGATTTTGATGGTGGTGGTAGTTTTGGAGAAGGTAAAGGAGAAGGTGGAGCTTTGGTGAAGTTTTGGAATTTGTGGTGGTTTCCATGGAGATGGAGGAGGAAGAAGATGAAGGTAAGGAGTTGGAGAAGTTGTTGTTGTGGTGGAGATGAAGGAGGAGTTGGTGGAGGTTAAGGCCTTGGTGAAGAGGAAGAAGAAAATGAAATGAAATGGAGAAGGAAAGATTTATGTAGGATTTGGAATTTGTGAAGGTGATGCAAATAATTAAAAGAGAGGGGGCTATTTGTAAAGTGTGGAGGTGAGGTGTTTCTCTTGGCCAATCATGGCTTGCCATGGTGAGGGGTGAGGTGGAGATATTTTTGGAGGAGTGTTGGAGAAGCTTGGAGAAGCTTATGGAGGAAGCTTGGAGAAAGCTTAGGATGGAAGGAAAAGGAAGCTTATGGAGGAAGCTAAAGGAAAGAAAGAAAATAGGAAAAGGAAAAGAAAATGGAAAAGAGAAGATATTCTCTTGGAAGTAAAAGGGGAAATAATTATAGTGGCGGATTCCCGGGATTCGGATGCGGATGCGGAAAACTTTCGGAAAAATACCGAAATCGTCCCGAAATCAAGTATTTCGGAACGACCCGAAATAATTATCAAAAATCAAGAATATTATACTATGAATCATGGTGAAATCCGTTTTAAGAAATACTTTATAGTTTTAAAACTAAAAATCCCGGAATCAGTTATCTACCGACTCCGTTTGAATTTCCATAAAATCATAAAATTCTCAGAAAAAGAATATAAGTAGGAAATGCAATTCTAAAAGATAAAGTCTAAAGGACCCTCATGAAATTCCAAACAGTTTGAGAATTAAAAATCCGGGAATCGGTCAGCGGCACTGGCCGACACCGGTTTTGAAGAAATTCAATTAAATCTAGGAAAAATCCAGAAAATCACAGAAAATGTATAATATTGGAAAATGATATTTAAAACTGAAATCGGTCGAATTGGAAAACCAGAATGTCCAAACTGAGCAATACTCCAGGATCGGGCCCTCGGTTCAAACTAGGGCTGCACCCGAGTCCACGAATCCAAATTCAAGACAAAACAATCATATAAGGAATTCATAATACGGAATAAATACATGAAGCAAATCGAAAAAATACGATCGAAAATCTGAATACGCAACTAAGCACGTATTCTGGAAATGGGGTATTACAATCCACCCACCTTACAAAAATTGCGTCCTCGCAATTTCGTTAAGGGGTAAATTGAATACAAAGGGGACAAAGGTGGAATTTATACTAATTAAGATATGAAGCACTATAGGTAGGGCTCTCAAATCTGAAGAATATTGCTGATGTCGTGGCTGTGTAATAAGAATAATACTGCTGATGTCGTGGCGGTACAATAAATGAGCCAGAATACCGAAGATAAAGAAAACCCTGATGATCCTGAGTATAATAAAGAAGACCGATAATCAAGAATTCCGAATGCCGTCTTCTGAAAAAATAGCCAGATCAGAATCGATCTGGAGAATACCAAGCTTCATAGAGTTCGCCGAAGAGACCACATAATAACTTCATTCTGAACCAGCCACTACCCCTCTAGTCTAGTCATATCTTAAAATAGCATAAGGCTTCATAAAACCAAAACAGGGAAAGGATAGGAAGGATTATGAATCAAAGGGAAGATAGTCAAGAAATAGATAACTCTGCACTTGTAGTTGGAATGTATAACCAAGACTCATGTGTTCCAGTTGCAAATCTCTTTACCGTTGATTTGCCTTCTGGACGTACTGAGGAGGTTTAGAGCCTAAGCTCTGATACCAACCTGTAACGCCCCGATCCCGGTGATACGGGGACGTCACTGCAACGTATATACGTAGGTCAGAACTACCCTCCCGTATATACGCTAAGCATCAGTACAAACAAGAATCAGAGTACGGAAGCAAATGGTGCATTATACATTCCAACAATGAGTACAATTACAGAGTCATCACCAGAGGTAATCTGATATTACAATCATATTACATCAACAGAATGGCGCAATTGCGGGAATACAGGGGATGTACAAGAGTAAACAGTATAAAAGGCACTCACGAGTTTACTAAAGGAAAACTCGAGAGGCACACAGGGGGCCCGGAAGGATGTGGTTCTGAACAGTCTGCTGGAGATCCACGCTACCGCTGCGCTACTCTGATCAGCAACAGGGAGAATCCACATGCTCCAAGTTCTGACATGCTCCAAGCTCCATGACCTGGACATAAGGATCCAGGGGAGTCAGATGAAACTCCCCAGGCGAGTGTGATACAAATGCCAGGTGGCGAGCAAAGGTAAGTACATGTATAGCAGTAAGACTGAATAAAGCCAAGGACGAGCAAATCTGATTGTATACGCTTAAGTCACGGTCTCATGAGACTAGTACATCGAAGGAATAATCCAAACAAGGAAACCCTCATATATATACCTTTATCTCATGTTACCGTAATCCAAGCGTATAGAATCAGAGTTGCAAATCATATGAAAGTCATAACAGGAATACATCTCGGAAATCATGACATGAAAATACAGGAGTCCATAATAAGAGTCCAAAACAGGCATCAAGACATGAACTATGACTGGTATCTATTATTATTATTACTTGTCTTACTCATATATCTCAGTATGTGACCTGGTGTACGGCCAACTCACATACATCCATATATAAGCTAGCCAAGGTTGTTAACGGAAGCGGATGGGGAACTGATAGAGCTTCTTATAGTGGTACTCATACACCGTCTCACGTACACTGTCACATGCACCGGGGACCAGTATAGTGGTCCAACGGTTCCCACCACCTGGGACCGGTTTTCTCATAGTAGTTCACATACCTATACCGTCACATGCACCGGGGACCAGTCTAATGGTCCAACGGTTCCCACCACCTGGGACCGGTCATCACTATAAGCAAGGTATTATTCCGGCATCCATCACTTCCTCCCATTCCCCGTGCAAGTGGTCCTTTTTATGGCTTATCACGATTATCAGATTACGGGAATAACTGGTCATAACAGAAATAGCCCTACAGATTCAAGAGGTGGCCCCCACCGTGTGGTGTGGCACTTTGCTCCGTGTGGCACTTAGTTCCATACAGGATAACAAGACAGGATTCCCGTAATGTGATAATCACAAGTCAAGTATTAATATAACAGGGGTACATAACAGGCATAACAGGAGGCAGGTAACCAATCATGCCAAGAGGTTGATATTAGTCCGGTGGCCAGTCATGTCATAACAAGGGGTCTTGCCAAGTAGTAGCATGTCAGGTGATATACATGTGTTAAATAGTACCGTGAAAATGACAGGTATAGGGAAATGGCATATCAGGTATTAGCATATCAGGTAAGTACATGACAAGTAGTAAAGTAGTTGCGGAGCATAATCAAGCGGAGCTAAGCAAGCTGGAGGTATGGACAGCGAGCAGTGTTTAACACTAAAGCGCTTGGCGAGGTTACCGGGACGACTCGGCTAAAGTGCGAGTTGAAGGTCCGGCAGCATCTCGCCTAGACGAATCTAGTGGTAAAGCGCTAAGCGCTAATCATGCCTACCAGGCGGGGCAAGAAGACCTGTTGGTCTAAGCGCACTCCTCTCTCAAGGAAGTGGGCGGAAGCCCGGAGGCTAAAGTACGCTCGAGGTTTAGGGGCACTCTCGGTAGCTACCACGAAACCGATAAGGGTGCGGCTTTAAGCCATTGGGTAGCCAGCCTAGGAGTGGGCATAACCCAGAGTTGGTACAAGAGTACCTGCAATGTTAGTACTGGCAAGTGGTAACATATCAGGTAAATATATCATGGAATAAAATACATGGAGACGAGAGCGAGAACACTCGCTGAAATAGGAAAGACAAGAAGAAAGCGAGAACACTCGCATAATCTATGAAATGGGAAAGCCAAGACGATAGCGAGAACACTCGCTTAACCAATGAAATAGGAAAACAAGAGGGTAGCGAGCGAGAACACTCGCCTAAAATGCTACTCTCGAAGCCTCGCGCATTCGAATCCCCGGGAGAGGATAAACACCAAGCGAGCAAAAGAAAAGGGGCTTGGCCCTTTGGGAGGCCGTCGGCATAGGGGTGGTGCGCCACCCCTTGATGGCCTAGAGGGTGGCCGGCCATAACAAAAGAGAGGAGAGAGTGAAGGTGGAGGTGTTGGAGTTATTTGGTGGAGTTGAAGTTGTCGCCGGAAAGATCGTCGGAGTGGTCACCGGAGGTGTTGCCGGAGAAGAGGGGCTCGGCCCCTAGCCAAGGAGGGTGGCCGGCCCTTGAGGTGGTGATGGGGTGTTGGTTTGGTGAAGGATTTTGATGGTGGTGGTAGTTTTGGAGAAGGTAAAGGAGAAGGTGGAGCTTTGGTGAAGTTTTGGAATTTGTGGTGGTTTCCATGGAGATGGAGGAGGAAGAAGATGAAGGTAAGGAGTTGGAGAAGTTGTTGTTGTGGTGGAGATGAAGGAGGAGTTGGTGGAGGTTAAGGCCTTGGTGAAGAGGAAGAAGAAAATGAAATGAAATGGAGAAGGAAAGATTTATGTAGGATTTGGAATTTGTGAAGGTGATGCAAATAATTAAAAGAGAGGGGGCTATTTGTAAAGTGTGGAGGTGAGGTGTTTCTCTTGGCCAATCATGGCTTGCCATGGTGAGGGGTGAGGTGGAGATATTTTTGGAGGAGTGTTGGAGAAGCTTGGAGAAGCTTATGGAGGAAGCTTGGAGAAAGCTTAGGATGGAAGGAAAAGGAAGCTTATGGAGGAAGCTAAAGGAAAGAAAGAAAATAGGAAAAGGAAAAGAAAATGGAAAAGAGAAGATATTCTCTTGGAAGTAAAAGGGGAAATAATTATAGTGGCGGATTCCCGGGATTCGGATGCGGATGCGGAAAACTTTCGGAAAAATACCGAAATCGTCCCGAAATCAAGTATTTCGGAACGACCCGAAATAATTATCAAAAATCAAGAATATTATACTATGAATCATGGTGAAATCCGTTTTAAGAAATACTTTATAGTTTTAAAACTAAAAATCCCGGAATCAGTTATCTACCGACTCCGTTTGAATTTCCATAAAATCATAAAATTCTCAGAAAAAGAATATAAGTAGGAAATGCAATTCTAAAAGATAAAGTCTAAAGGACCCTCATGAAATTCCAAACAGTTTGAGAATTAAAAATCCGGGAATCGGTCAGCGGCACTGGCCGACACCGGTTTTGAAGAAATTCAATTAAATCTAGGAAAAATCCAGAAAATCACAGAAAATGTATAATATTGGAAAATGATATTTAAAACTGAAATCGGTCGAATTGGAAAACCAGAATGTCCAAACTGAGCAATACTCCAGGATCGGGCCCTCGGTTCAAACTAGGGCTGCACCCGAGTCCACGAATCCAAATCCAAGACAAAACAATCATATAAGGAATTCATAATACGGAATAAATACATGAAGCAAATCGAAAAAATACGATCGAAAATCTGAATACGCAACTAAGCACGTATTCTGGAAATGGGGTATTACAGATAGGGTTTACAACTTGGTGATCAAAAGACCACAAACAATCTCTTTACCCACACAAAGATTCTATAGAATAAGATAGTAGATGTAGCTCAAGTGTGGAGAAAACCAAAGGAATGAAAATCAAAAACTCAAAGAAAATCCTTGGGAAAAACTAGAAACCAAGATAAAAAAGTTGAATCAAACACTTTTCCCAAAAACCCTTTTCTTTGATTTTTTAAACCCTAGCAAAAACACCAAATAGGTTGTTCAATTTAAAGCCCAAAAACTTCTTTTGATTGCTGTGAAAACACTAGAGAGTCAGGAAAAATTAGCACCAAAAATCTTAGAGAAAACCTCTTTCCAATGGGGTATTTATAGCCCCTAAAAAAATATAGCCGTTGGCAGCAAATTCTGCCAAAAATGAACTACCGGTCGACCGGTCGGTCAACCGGCCAACGGTCACTTTTGACCGCTGGCAGCTACCGGTCGACCGCTCGGTCGACCGGCCCCGGAAACAGAGAGCAACGTCTCTGGCCGGTCGACCGCTCGGTCGACCGGGAGCAACCCGAGAGCAACCTGCTCCCAGTCGGTCGACCGTGCGGTCGACCGGCTTATGGGGCAGCCAGCGTGCACGTATCCGTGCACGTCGGTCGACCGCTACGGTCGACCGGCTACTTGGTACGGTCGACCGTCCGGTCGACCGACCTAGCCTGGCAGAGGCAGTTCTAGTCAGAAAAACATGTTATTTTTAATTCTAAAAATTTCCTTAAATTCTCTAAAATTACACAAAAATAGTTTTATCATTTTACATTGAAATATAAACTTGTGTTAAAAATTTCAACACAAATTTCAAACAATATGGACCATTTTTGTGTTATAGAAATTTTGCCAAAAACCAAAAACCGTATTTTCTAAAACTTAGATTTTTTGAATAGAAAATACGTTTTGTCCAAAACTCATCCAAATACAAAAACATGGTATTAAACAACATTTAGGCATGATGCATACGGATATAATCCATTATACATGAAACAATATGAATATCCATGTTTTTGACTTTAATTCTAAAAATACGTTTTGTTAAAACACAAAACCTAAAACGCATGAATAAGTATATCAAACTAAGTTTGTCTAAGTAGTTGAAGAATGCATGTATATAGAACAAATCTAATATACATTAAACCATGTAAACTTGTTTTGATATAATATCTATTCATGAAAACTAAGATCGGTTAAACCAAAATGGAAAAATCGAAAACCAATATCCAAAACATAAAACGTGTGTGTTGTGAACTTGAGCATATCATACTATTCTAATCTTTACAAATGGATCTAAAACTCAAATTAAACTAGGTACCGATGTTTTCTTGTAGAGCGCCGTCTCCAAGCCGACTCGATCCAAAACTCCTTGATCCACCGAGCAAGTGCTATATATGATCTTTGACGCTCGGGCTCTTGAATCAACATGTGAAAGCTTTCAAATCATCTTGTTGAAGCTAATCACCAACTAATAACTTGATTAATGATCTGAAACTAAAATCACAAGATTATTAGTACACATAACTACATGAGTTAATCATCATCAAAACTAGAGTGGAAGGCCTCTAGGCCAACAGGAGCAACCTGAAGGATTTATAGTAAAGGGCCAAGAACACAAAGTGTGTAAATTGGTAAAATCCTTATACGCTTTAAAGCAAGCTCCAAAATAATGGCATGAGAAATTCGATAGTGTCATGATTAAAAATGGATTCACTATCAATGAATGTGATAAGTGTGTTTACACTAAAACAGTTAAAAATACATGTATCATTATTTGTCTTTATGTAGACGACATATTGATATTTGGGACTAATATTGAAATTATTAAGTCCACTAAAAGAATGTTATATAACAGTTTTGACATGAAGGATCTGGGGGTTGCTGATGTAATTTTAAGAATTAAAATCACAAAAATACCAGATGGAATCAGTCTATCTCAATCTCACTACGTGGATAAGATGATAGAAAGATTCAAGAATCATGGGATAAAGGAGAATACAAATTCTTTTCTCTCACACATCCACCTTCGTAAGAATACAGAAACTGAAATACGCCAGTTGGAGTATTCTCAGATTATCGAAAGTCTAATGTATTTAATAAACTGCACTAGACCTGATATTGCTTACGCTGTAAGTAAGTTAAGCAGATACACTAGTAACCCTAGTGATAATCATTGGACTGCTCTACTATGAGTATTAGATTACGTATCACATACCAAGGAATATGCCTTGAGATATGGACAGTACCCACCTGTACTTGAAGGATACAATGATGCTAATTGGATTACAGATTCTGAAGAATCAAAATCAACTAGCGGATACGTATTTACTCTAGAAGGAGCAGCGCTATCTTGAAAATCTTTCAAACAAACATGTATTGCCCGTTCCACTATGAAATCGGAATTCATAGCCTTAGATAAGGCCGGAGAAGAAGTAGAATGGCTTCGATAATTTTTGAAAGATATATCATTATGAAAAAATTCAGTGCCCGCTATATGTATACACTGCGATAATCAAGCAGTTATATGTAGGGCACAAAATTTTACATACAACGGTATGTCTAGACATATTCGTCGTAGACATAATACCGTTAAGCAGTTGTTCTCAAATGGAATTATCTTTATTGACTTTGTCTCGTCAAAAGATAATTTAGCAGATTTGGTTACCAAAGGTTTGAGTGGAGAGCGTATAAACTGGGCATCGAGGGGAATATGTCTAAAAGCCTAACCTTACCGAGTCAGCTTAATGGAAACCTCACTTAGCAACTGGAGATCCCACGGACTAAGTTCAAGAGGAAAAATTAGTTATGATTGACTCAGCAAGTAAGCACTTAGGAGGTTGACTCCAATCCATTCCTAAGGTGCACACAAGTGCTTTCTACAAGTGGATTAAGGATAAGCTTAACGCTTTTAATGATGACTATATCTTATTATTAAACAAGTGGAGAAGAGTAGACTACTCTTAATAGGACGATCACCTATGTGAGTATAGAGCTACGTCGGCTCTTTAGAAATTTCTATGGAGGTTGTTATTCCCTAAAGATACTCTCTGAAATTAAGAATGTCCAGGGCCAAAATGGACACAACCGAGAATCAAAGTTGATTTGGAAAGTTACTGTGTGAAGCTTGTTGACTTGGCTTACACTAACAGTTAACAGTTTAAGACCTAATTCACTGATTAGCCAGTAAGTCCGATAAAACTTTTGCTATGGAAGGTTCAAGACCTAGTTCATCTATCTTGATGCAGTTTTTTCCTAAAGTATCTTTCACTATAAAGTCAGTCTCTTTGTGTGTCAATTCCTTGAATCTCCATTCATTGTGGGGGATTGTTGGGAAATATGAAGAATTAAATGTGAATCTTTGAGTTGAATTACGGCGAGATCCGTTGATAGAATCAATTGGATAATGGTTAGAGTGTGTTCTCCTTCTATTAGGGATTAACGTGGTATATTCACATGTTCAATTCTGATTTTGAATGAATGAGATATTCAAGTCTAAAGTTTGCCTAATTCAAAGTCAAAAGGGGACTAAAGGTAGCTAAAATTATTTAGTCTCACATTGGTCATGGGATGAAAGTTTGAAGTATTTAAATAGAGAAAAATGGGACCAAAGGGTGTGTACTTTGGGTACTTGGAGTTTTCGCGCGCGATTAGGGGGAAACCATGCCCGTCGCGCCGCCGCTGGTGGCGGCGGCCGGCCGGTGCTGGAGCTGGGCTCGGGCTCGGGCTCGGGTTCGGGTTCGGTCCGGTTTTTTTTGAACTGGGTCTCACAGTATGGGGTATTGCGGATCACACCCACTCGGCCATCCGGATCCAAACCGAATCAGCGCAATGGCTGACAGAAAGCCACTGCGAATAGTTGGGCGGTTTCTGTCTGAAACGAACCGTTGCAACAGTTCAGACCGAACTGTTGCAACCGTTTGGTCGGTTTCGGACGATTTTACCCCTCCCAGAGCGCTATAAATAGCGCTCCTTTTCTCTCATTTCAGAGCACAACAAAAACACGAAAATAGAAAAGGAAATTGAAAGCCAGTTCCTTCCTCTGCATTCTGAAGTGGGACTTCTGCAACTCAGATTCAGAAGTGACTTCCAACAGGAAGTGAGAATTTTGCGACTCGGATTCCGAAGTGACTTCCATTAGATTCGTTCTGAAAGAAGGCTCAGAAATTCAACAGATTCTTTAATAGAATTGTTGTCTAAATCTGTGACTTTTGAAGAAAAATATTCTTCTATCTTCCTCCATTCTCTACGGTGGGTGTTCCTCCAAAGTAAAGACAAATATTTTTCCTGAAATTTGTCTTGGTCCTGCTGCTTTAATAATCTTGTGAAAGTACTAGTTAACTACGGTTCGACCGTACGGTGATTTGGTACTGCTATCCAAATACCGTGAAGGAGTGTTGTATCTTGGGAGACTAGCGTCCAGTAACCCGTTAGCACCGTAGCGGGGGACGTGGTTATCTTAAGGAGATTCGCTATAAGCGTACCTCACTCTAAGTACTGTATAAGTGAATTAATTTTCTTTATACATGGGTTATACTGATATTCAGTATATTGAGACTGACTTATACCAGTCTAATTGGTATTTAACTAAGGAAGGTAATTGAAAGGTGGTTCTGTAATTAAGGAACGTTCTATTGAATAAAAAACCTCCCACCTGATATTCACCGACCTGACCAATTAGATCGGTGATATTGATTAGTTGTCAGATTGATTCCTGAAACATAACAGAAATTATAGGAAAACTATGGAACTATGGGTGCTCTGACGAGAATAGTATTGTGATAAGTAATTCCCTGAGAAGTCCTCATGGTGTTACATAATCTTCTGCTGGTTAGCTTTCCTTGTTAACGATTCCATGATTTTAACGTCAGAAAAAACCTCTTAACGGAAATCTTTCATCTATCACCTTTGGACCATTCACACTATTTGCGGAGCTTTTAACCAATGAAGGATTTATGATTAAGTTAGTCATAAAGAACAATTTGAAGGACTACCTTCTGCTTTAGGGTCTGTTTGGTTGTCGTAACTGGCCGTAATTCGTAGTTGTAATTGATAAAGTCTTTTACAATTGTAAATGAGTTATATGTATGTAAATTTTACGGTGTTTGGTTGATAATACAAAAATGTAAAGTGGGAAAGTGTATTGTACTTTACGGTGTTTGGTTGTCGTAATGTATAAGTCGTAAGTGAAAAAGTTGACCACAAAATTAACTATTTGGTGATTTTAAAAGTTTTAGTACTGCAAATAAATATTAAAAAAGTTAAATATTAAAAAAATTTAATATTAATATAAAAAAATATTACAAATTTGTATGACCACAAAATTAACTGTAACTGGGCTGTAAGTGAGTGGTAACTGGGTTACAAGTGAGTGTTAGTTGAGTTACGTAAGTCTTTTACGAATTACGGTCCAAACAAACGCCGTAGTTGTAACTGGGTAGTAAGTCATTTACGAATTACGGAGTTTTACGCGAAACAAACAGCCCCTTAGTCAGAATGCCTTTAATGGCTACTATGTCATACGGCCAAGTAATGTTAAAAGTCCTGAGAATTATTTGGATGTGACTACTTGATCATCATCATTGCAATTATTCCAGCTACTGCCACCTTTCTTGCCTAATCTTTTCTAGCCTCTTGCATAAATTATAAGGCTTTTGACGTTGATCTTCATTCTACTCGGCAACCTCACTTAGTGATGGTTCTGCCTTTCGCTAAATTTTAGCGTCATCCTCCAATTTGCTAAATGACAATATGTCGATATTATAGAAACAACTATAGTTGATAACCCATCAAAGTTTTGCATTGTCTTCTCACTTTCCTTGGCTTACACCTTATGTTTTAGAATTTGCTGATAATCCTGACTTCCTTATTCCTTTTTGGTCAAACTTCTTAGGGATGCCACTAAAATGAGTCTATTTTGCATGGATTCTTCATAGAGGAGAGATATCCTTATCTGATATGCATTGTTGGACTCCTAATATATGCTTGGCAGATGGCTCTTCTAAGATATCCTAAAATTTATAATGTGTTCTTCTAAACATATTTGACACATATGAGTGAGTAAAACGTTAATTATCTAATGCAAGATGACGGGGTTCACATTTGAATTTGGTTTATAGACACATATATACAGTTTGTACTTTATGAATAAGGGATATAAAGGCTCCAACAACTTATTACAAGCTTAATGTAAAAGGCTCTAATGGATTCTCGGGTGGTTGATTTGTTTTAAGAAATGATTTGGTTGGTGTGATTTTTACTAGTGCCTTTCATTATGGTTGGCAGAAAATTTTAACTGGTATATTGACAATGGTCTTAATCAATGCTCTTTTGTCGGTGTTAAACAGGTTAGAAATATCGCTTGGTATCAATATTGCTGATACGACCTGCCATATACGAGACGATGTCAATAGTTCAAATATAATGAACCGAAACTGCCTATATCCTCATTCTAATACCAAAAACCTATGGCCGATATTGATATCAATGGCGATACTGAGATTTCGAAACCTTGATATTAAGAGAGTTCAGTTAAAACAGATCAAAGGTTGTTGCCAATATTGCTAATTGTGCTATTCAATTTCCATGGGAAGTTAGTATCTTGCTTGCTACTTGGTACTGTCACTAGAAGAAAAAGGTACTCATTATCGTATCATACTTTTTCTATTCCTATAGCTCATCTAATTCTTTCTACTCTTCGTTGTCTGAATGCCATGGTTGGAAGGAAACTTTAGGTGGTCTTGTGTTTTTGGTAGGTGGTCTTTTATGTTAACATATCTTTTGCTTAAGATCTTTTTAGGAGCAGCATTCTCTGCAAGATGTGCGAGTCATGGTTAGATGTTTTCCTGCCTCATGTTTTGTATTTCCATTTTTTTATTAATGAAATAAAGAAGGGCTAGTTTGTTTGTAGATATTTCCAAAGAAAAAGCGAAAAAGGGATATAAAGAATTTGTTTGGATTCAAGTTTCAGCCATTGCACCAAAATGCGGATGTTGTGGTGAGGGCTAAGCTATATATTTTTATATTCTTGAGATCCCCTTGGATTGAGGTCTTATTTTTGTTTGGAATCATGGCAAGTACATCATTATGTTTTCTTAATCTGCTTCGAATGCATGTTGACGTGGGTTTGAACGTGGGTGCTCTGGTACCATAGTAAAGTCCTTACCGCTCATATTTAAATCCAACGACTCATATTTAAAGAGGATTATCATTACTGCTTTAGAATTTTGGTCCAGTAAGTAGGACTTCAAGCCATATAACTATTAGTTCATATCTGTTAGAATATTCTTTTGTAATATTCTATTGTAATGTTTTAAATGTTAATCACTTAGATTTTTTTTTTTTTTTTTTTTGATAATATCTGGCTTTAATGTTTTATTTGACTTTTTTACAATTAGTAACAACAAATACACAAATGGTAAACATATTTACATCCTAGATTTCTAGGATTTACCACTTCCACATGCCCATATATTGTATCTGTATTTTGTATCAGCATCAATGAAACATAATGATGATCTCCATCTATCCTAAAAGGATTTCTCTTTCTATCTTCAACTTACTCTTAGCAATGCCTTGCGCATGTTGCATGTAGGCAATATCTTTGAGTTGCGCTCACAGACTTGGGGTAGCCCCAATCATTAGTATGGAAAGGCTTAGGTGGCCTTCTCAGTGGTTCTAGTTCTAGTAAGATGATTGTCTCTCTTATCGCCACCATTATTGCATTAGTGATTGTAGATATTGTACTCGTGATCAGGATCGGACTAGTAAAACTGAATAAGTATAAAACTTAAACGTAACAATATCAAAAAAGTAATAACAATAAGGAATATATATGCCAATAAAGAATAGACATAACCTTTTCCTAAAATAGGAAAAGAAAATTTAAAATAAGAAATCAAATCAAATAAGAAACAAATAATATATAAATATAAATAAAATTAATAATGGATTTAAAATATTAATAGTGAATAAAAAATAAAAATAAAATTAGAAAATAATTAAAGTAGAAATAATAAATGGTCGATAAGAACAATCGCAGGATTTCAGAGGTTAAATGAAACAAAAAAATTAAGATTTCAAGAAAACTGGCACTTATTATCAAGAACATGAAATGTGTACTCAATGATTACTTGCTTTCTAAGTTTTCTTCCTTGACATGTGGTGAACGTCCTCGATTTTCTCCTTGCTGACCAAGATAGAATTAGAAGTCTCCTACATAGTCAAAAGTTCATCTCTTGCAACTTCCTAAATGATAGTATGGGGATAAATTATGATTCCTCCTAGCAACTTGAACTCAAGTTGAATGTATAAGAGAATGTGGCAAGTTTTTTGGTTCATTCAAATGAATATGCATGCTCATTTGTCCTTGACCTTTTGAAAGCAAAAACTATGGCAGGAGCCATGCTCTTAGCTTCAAAAAGACAAGACAATATTGAGTTATTTCCCAATAATAAGAAGTTAATTAGTCTCGTAACTTAAAAATCACTTGTGCAAATTGACCAACAAGGATCGGCTGCCAGCACAGTTGGCAACAAAATACACGACTTATGTAGGAGGCAAAGTATGGGCCAAAAGAAAGATTATAGTTTGTTTAATCTTCTGCAGCCCAAAAGCTTAAGAAATAAGCAAAAGCGTCCTATAACTCATTCAAAATCAGCCTAGGATGCTCCAAAAAAGTCTGAAGGAGCTAATAGATTTTAGGTTAAAATTCCTGTAAGTCCTCTCTAAGTTTTCTCACTAGCCCTTCATTATCTTCTCTAGGCTCTGAACCTGCGGCATCCAATTCCAATTCGGGCACGAGTTTGCAAATATTTTCTATTGAAGCTTAATGCCAAATCTGAAAATAGAGAAGCTTTCTCAACTTCTTTTTCTTTAGCATTTCATGCATATGCATCGTTCAATTTTATCATAAAAAATAATTATTTCATCATCACTATTCAACATATTTGAGTATTGAAACTCATAGGATACCTATGGCAAGAGTACCTCATCATTTTCTGGTATCATAGTTGGTCATGTTATTATTTCATTTTCTTCTAAAATACCAATCTTTTTCAAAACCCAAACCTTTGGTGGTTCTTTATCTTATGGGAGAATTACAAGGATCCTTATTCAAGGAGACCTTGAAGTCTCTCCTGCCAACACGACACGTACGTGTCATAATTGAATCTTCAGTATCAATTTATTTACAAAGGCAGATACTATACCACAAGTTTTCTAATTATTTGTTTTGTGTGTAAATTATTTTGTAGGAGAAGAGTTACCAAGACACGCAGTCGCCTCGGCTAGGCTGGCTTAGACTGTTGGAGGAGGTAGAATCCATGCAATCAGACTCTCGGAGGCATTGCACGGCATCTCCTAGGCCAAAAGTTATGAGTGGTGATCGCAAGATTTGGTGCACACAGTTGGAGGCATGCGCTCTGAATGCGCTTCACAAATCATTCCGATCTCACCCTGAAAGCAGTGAAAATCCCAGCTCCACCAGTGACCTTTGATGTAAGAAAGGTATGTAGCTTGTCCATTCTGAATTTGTTCTCTGGGAGCTTGCAAGGAACGCATTCGATGACAACTCTAGTGACTAGAATGTTTATCCTACATATTTGTTTTTTGCATCACAATATTAATACATCACCATTTATTCATACTGAAAGCTATGTCTAGTGACTCTGCAGCAAACACATGCAATCCTTAATTGCATTATATCCAGTTCACCTTGAATTAAGAAGTTTCAAAACATTTCTCAGAGTAAACATATTCTTTTACCTTCACAAATTATTGATATTTCATATAGAGCAGACATCTTCAGACAAACACTTTCATCTTTGAGAAAGATTTGTTTCAGGGGAGGTATAATGTTATTGGATAAAAGTAGGTGCATGACAAAGACCTTCTAGCTAATGCTTAGAGATGAAACATTCCAATTAATGCTTAGAGGGCGAGGGAGGGATAGAGAAGGGAGAGAGTTTTGAGTAAAAGACCCATTCATTAATGCTTATTGGGGAGAGAGGGGGGGTTAGTTGTTGTTGTGTGTGTGAGTGAGGGGGGGGGGGGGGGGGGGGGCTGGGGGCTGGGCTGGGGGGGACAAGAGAGTGAATAAAAACATTAGGGTGGCAACAGGTAGGGTAAGGGTTATCCTTACCTAAGTACCCAATCTTTTACCCTTAGCCTATAGGGCTATTTACAGTATACATTTATCCTGGCCTATAGTGTAACATGTAAAATTTTCTTTACCTTATCAGATAATGAGTAACACAGAAAAAGTACTTAAAAATAGCTACAGGGAAATAGACAAATAAAGTACAATTCAAACTATTAAGCACTTATTACTAGCAAAACGATTAAGAAAAGTAAAAGAATAAATACTAATTAAGTTTAGTTTATTTGAAACCAGATAAATACTTACTAATTGAGTAACAATCCACTCAAATCACATTATTGAGGCAGAGGCGCATAAATCAGTCCAAGAGACAATAATTTTTGAAAAAGTCACACTCTCTTTTCGTTTCCTAAAGTAATTGGGAAGATGTCAAGAAAGTGAATGTGACATTTTACCCAATGTTAAAGACTTAGAATATTATCAATATTAACACTATTTAAATATAATTAGACTAGTGAATGTGTTGGGTAAGAAGTTCTTAAACTTACCATATCCATTTAGATAAAACAAGTAGGAATCTTTAACTCTCTCCTACCCTTAGCCTCACCCTACTCGTCTTACCTTAAAATAGGTTTAGAGGGGTTGTTTACCCTTATTCATTGCCACCCCTATAAAAGTAGGTGTACTAGGGTTCCTAAAAAATCATTCAGTTAATGCTTAGAAATGAATGCATCCCAATTAACACTCGACGAATAGGAGGACTTGACAACTCTTCAACTATTGAACGGTATAATCCGCTGAAGCGTCGAAAAAAGATCTTTTTAAGTGCTTTCAATCTGTCATCGGGTTATTGCTTTCTAGCCCCGATTCCGAGTAAGTGATTTGACGTCTTGTTCGCTCAGATCCCCTCACTTCCAAAGTGGGATGGGCATGAAGCTCCGTTGTTGACTTGACGCCCTACATTTGGTTCGAAGATATCAAACAAGCCTATTTCCATTCCAAATTCAAGAATACGATCGATGCGATTGATTGGTTTGTGCGCTTGACATGAGACAGAGGGAGATTTAGAGTTTGTGGTGGGGATTTTGTGGAATTGATAAAACACAAGAAAAGAAAGGAAAGATATAATCGCGAATCGCAACTCGAATCTTGGCTTCACCGCATATGATTCATTCCATGGGATTAAAATCAATACCCAAAGTAAATGCTTCATTTTTTAATCAAAATCATTCAATAATTTTTAAAGATCACTACATGGCTATATATAGCTTACAATGCACTATACATGTAATTTTTGGTAACATCAAATCTCACTAAATCTAATCATATCTAAATTTAAATAACTCCTAAATCTCAACCAAATCTAATTTAAATAAAAATATCAAATCGATTAAATCTAAACCATTTGTTTCCCCATCATTCTCCCCGGTTTAAAAACATTCATCTCGGATGAATGTAGTGGTAGGTAGAAGGTAAGTACAACCAGGTTGAACCGCATCACGAATTTTCAATCAGGCTAAGGTAATGGTCGGGGAATCAGCATCGATACGTCAAAGCTGAATCAAGGTGGCGGAGATGAAACTGATTTTCATGACCAATCAGCTGTGGTCGATCGTACATCAAACAAGGCATATGCAACATGCCATTCCTAATGAAGGTTGGATCTATTATACTATGCACCATAAGAAATCCGAACTCCTGTGAACCTGTCGTCTCTAGAAGGATCTGCAAGAGATCGTATACATCAGACAATCTCAGAGGTAAGGGAACCCTCACAGCTTGTGTAAATAGCACTAGCTCTATGGCAAGCTCTGCTAGGAGATTTGCAGAAGTCTCTACAAGAAGCTCTTTTATATCTAGCTCCGATTCGGGCCCATCAACAACTGATGGCTCTGATCTAGCTCAACTGTAATTTCTGGTTCTGATTCTGGCTCTGTGTTAACTAGGCCTGTCAATGGGTCGGGTCCAGACCCGGACCCGACCCGATTAAGCGGGTATGGAAAGGGCTGCTCTGGACCCATACCCGTTTACCCGTATACCCGTATACCCGATTATTAAATGGGATGGGTCTGATTTTATTTGAACCAGACCCGATTACCCATTTACCCATTTTAAAATATAAATATAAATAATACTAATAGAATTAAAACCTTAGAGATCTAGGCTCAAGACTCTATCAGTAAATAATCTCTTTGTGCTTTAAGTGTTGAAGACTGTTGGTTGATTAGTGGATGATCCTATTGTTGTGTTTTCTCAAATAAATTTGGAGGCCTTGCTTTAAATTTTTTTCTTTATTAGTCTTTCATCGAAAATTTTCCCTCCACCTCTTGCACCTGGCTGCATTTTATCCTTTATTGATATTAAAACATGCTTTCTTTCTCTTTACAAAAGTTTTTTTCCTTCTCTTCATGTGTTTTTGTTACTGTATTTATTTATGTATCTTTTTTTTCTTTTGTTATGGAAACCCGCGGGTAAACGGGTCTGGACCCGCGGGTACAGCGGGTCCGGGTATGGAAACCCATCTTCTGGACCCACGGGTAAACGGGACGGGTATGGTACCCTCTTGGGTAAACGGGTCCGGGTCTGGTACCACCTGTACCGCCCCGAACCGACCCATTGACAGGCCTAGTGTTAACCTTTGCTGTAATGCATTCTTCTATATCTTTCGGATGTCCTCTAGAGTCTCCCTAAACCCAGTGAAAATAGAAGGGTGAAGCATATCCAGTACGAAGTAGGTCTTGCAAGACAAACCAACATCGACAGGAACTATGATTGTCTTTCCACCACCAGTAAGCTTCTTCATCTAGCTTCCTTTGGGCATAGAGGCATTTCTGACAGATATTAGATAAAAATAACTAAAAAAAGCTTCAAGATTTCTTTTCCAGTCTTCATAACCATAATGGTCATAAGCACCCTGAAAGTACAGGACAACCGCAAACATACTCCGTTCAACTTCTTTGTCATCGTAATTAATATAAATGTATTTGCTACAAAAATAAAAATTCATGAAGATAATTCAGTGCATAAGCTGAGAATTTACCCCAAGTCTGAACGGCTCGAACTGGACTCCAATCAGCCTGAAAATTTAGCGTGAAACGCTGATCTTCTACTGTAGGAATAGTATCGATACCAAACAGAAGCTTGTGGAGGTCAGATCTGATATCCAACTGCTGTAAAATCTTTTCAGTAGCTCTGGAACTCAGTCATACATCCAACGCTTTAGACGAAACTCGAATCAGACTCTGAACGGGCCTGAAATGAACTCCAGACTGTGGCTGCCTCTGCACTGAATAGTAACCGTGAGCAGTAAAGTTATTGTTCACGAAACAGTAAAAAATATTTTGAAGTAGATTTTTGAGGAAGAAAAAATACAGGAATTTTGGCTCTGATACCTGTTGGCCCAAAGGCCTTCCACCCTAGTTTTGATGATGATTAACTCATGTAGTTATGTTTACTAATTATCTTGTGATTTTAGTTACAGATCTTTGATCAAGATATTAGTTGGTGATTGCTTCAAAAAGAGGAGTTTGGAAGCCTTCACTTGGTGATTCCCGTGCCCGAGTATCAAGATCATACCTTTGCACTCGGTGGATCACGTTTGGGATCGAGTCTACTTGAAGATGAAGATCGTCAAGAAGACTTAGGTATCCTAGTATAGTTTAGTGTGTTTTAGATCCATGTGTAAAGCTTAGTATAGTTGATATGCTCAAGTGCACAAACACACACATTTTATGTTTGGTTTTTGGTTTTCATGAATAGTTGATCAGAACAAGTTTACTTTGATTTTATGTATATTAGATGTGCTCTATATACATACATGCTTACATGACTTATACAAACTTATTTTGACTATCCTATTCATGTATAGAAAAATCAAGTTTGATAAAAATACATGTTTTGGTTTTTGGTAAAAATGTTAAAACACAAAATAGTTCATATTGATTGATATTTGAGCTAAACTTTTTATCACATGTTTATATATCAATGCAAAATGATAAAACTATTTTTGGGTATTTTTACAAAGACTTAAAAGATTTTTAGAAATATTTTTAACATGTGTTTCTGTCCCAGAACAGTGGCTGACAGGCCAGGTCGGCCGACCGCAAGGGTCGACCACACCTAAGGCCGGTCGACCGTTGCGGTCGACCGACGTGCACAAGCTTGTGCACGTTTGGCAGCCACAGGGACGGTCGGCCGGGCGGCCGACCGGACCAGAGAGCTCTGCTCTCTGTTTATTTCGGTCGGCCGGGCGGTCGACCGGGTTGCCCCAACGGTCACATTTCTGACCGTTGGTGGTCGGCCGGGCCGGCCGACCGGTAGCCTGTCAGGCTACCAGATCAGCCTAACGGCTAGTTTCTGTTTTGGCCTATATAAACCCCAATTCTTTGAGATTTTGGCCAAGGTTTTTAAAAGAGAAAAATTACAGTTTCCCCAGAGTTTAAAATAAGTTTTCAAAAGTGTTTTTGGGCTTTAAACTTCCAATCTTATTTGTTTTAGGTTTTTGAAAAAATCAAAGAAAAGAGAATTTTGGGAGATTTATCTTGGCTTTCATTTTCTATCTTTTACAAGAGTTTTTCCAAGTATTTTTCTTTGAGTTTTGTTTTCCAAACACCTAGTTTTCCACACTTAAGCTATATCTTCTATCCTAATCTATTTAGGATCTTTTGTTTGTGGAAAAGAGAGTTTGTGGTCTTTGTAACCACTTGTTGTAAAACCCCTGCTTTGATTGGGTTGCTCCCTCTTCGGTAGAGGTTGAGGATTGTGGTTTGCTCCCTCTAGTGAGAGGCGGAGTTGGTTGTTGTTTGCTCCCTCTAGTGAGAGGTGGAGTTGGTGTTTGCATCCCTCTTCGGTAGAGGTGTTGGTTGTTGTTGTTTGGCTACGGGCCTACCCCTCGGTTGTGAGGTGGTGTTTGAGAGAGGAGTTCGGTACTCCATTGTTGTAACAAATCCTCCTCGGTGGAGGTTCCCTCTGTGGGAGATAGTGGATTGGAAATCCTTCACGGTGGTGAAGGCGGGGATGTAGAGCAAGGGGCTCGAGCCTCGAAACATATCTTTGTGTTTGCGTTTGATCCATTGTCTCTCTAACTCTCTCTCTTTACATTTGTGCAAAGTATCATTCTTCATTCATATCATTCATTGCTTGTGTTGTGCCTTGCATATTTCATATTGCTATATCTTGTATGTGCTTGATTGTTTATGTGTGCCTCACTTGTACTTAACCACAAGAGCTTCATATAGCACCTCAACCCATATTTAGGGGAATCAAGAGGAGTTAGTCCAGTGCCCTTCACGGGAAATTCGGCTACACTTGTGTGTTGCATTAAGTGTGTTGCAAAATTTGCATTAGCTTCCGCATTTAGCGCATTTAGTTTCTAGATTAGCACTTACACCTATTCACCCCCCCTCTAGGTGTGCTTTCAATTGGCATCAGAGCACTTTCAATTGGTATCAGAGCACTTTCAATTGGTATCAGAGCCTACGCTCCTGATACTTAGGCTTAACATCCTAGGAGTGAGATCCATTTGTTTGTTAATCTATGTTTGCATTTGCTTGTTTGCACACTCATATAGTTTACCATGGACTTCATGACCCCACCTAGTTTTGACCCTTCCAACATTGTTGTTTGGAAGTATAGGATGTCCATGTACCTACAAGCCCTAGGTTACAAGGTTCACCTTACCATTACGAAGGAATCCTTCCTTAGTGATAGCAAGCATATATGGGCCAATGCACAAGCCCTAGAGGCCATTAGAAGCACGCTTTCAAAAGAATATCTTATGCATATTTCTAATCTTGATTCCGCCTTTGCAGTGTGGAACAAGTTGACAACCGCCACCACCTCCGAGCTTCAATTGCAAATCCAACCGGAGGAGTCTATTGGAGAATCCGACTCACAATGCTTGATGGTCCAAGGGAATGACTCCCTTGAGGTACTTTCGGAACCCCACTTAGATTGTGATGATGCTATTTCTTCATGTGATGAGAATATTGATCCCCATGTTTTGAATGAAGAACTATCTATTGTTTGTGAAAAACTTATTGAAAAATATAATGTTTTGAAAAAGAAAAGTCTAGGCATTAACAATGAAAATAAAAATTTGATTGCTAGACTTGATATTGTTTTGCAAGAGAAAGAGGAGATTGCTAATGAGAGGGATTCATTAAAATCTCAACTTAATCTTGCACTTAAAGAAAATGAGTTTTTAAAATTTAAAAATGATTGTGAAACTCTTTTGAAGAAAAATGAAAATTTGTCTTCAAAAGTTGATTTTGTTTTAAAAGAAAATAATTCTTTAAAAAGAGAAATTGATTTTATTTCAAAAGAATTAGAAATTTGTTTAAATAAAAATAAATCTTTGAAAAATGATATTGTTTCTCATGTTTGCCATGCTAGGGTAGTTTCACCTAGATCACCCCTTGCATGCTCCACTTCTTCTTTAATTGAAAAAGATATATCCATGCTTAAGAAGAGTATTGAATGTTTGGGCTCCACTATGAGCCAATGTGCCATGAACCATACACGCTTGGAATCCTTGGTTCGAAAGAAACAAGTTTCATCCTTTATGCATGCACACCCATCACGGCATACACATGCTCCTCACGGACACCATCACACCATGTATGCTCATGTGTACACTTGTACACATTGTGGACGTAAGGGCCACCTTGCTAAATTTTGCTTTGATAGATTACATACTTCAAATTTAGCAACTAAATTTGTTTGGGTTAGAGAAGGTACTAACCCCCATGGACCCAATAAGATATGGGTACCAAAGACCACCCCTAAAATTTTTGATGTAGGTGTGGGCTCTCACATGACGTGAGAGTAGCCGTACCTTGGAGTGGATGTGTTCCGTACTTAAAGGAAACTATTTGGATGCATCACTTTCAAGGGATGTTTGGTGGAGAAGACCACCATGTTTTGGAGACAAGGGAAGTTGCCTTCTAGGTTTTGGTAACGATTCCTAAGTCCTAATTTTTATTTACATGCTTTTCATGTTTATCATATATAGCATGTTTTATTGTTTGTAGATTATTATGATAATGCCATGTTTATTAAATCCTTGACATACATGTTTAGCATTTTGAGACACCCATGTTTAATATGGTCTATTATTTTGTGTTCTCACCGTTTGTTTAAGCTATCATGTTTATCATAGGTTTAATAACATGTGGATTTACATAATAATCATGTTTATGATTTTCATGTTGATTTATATCCCGTTTGATGCTTCATGATTTGAATATATGTTTTTAAATGTTAGTTTTCATTAAGACTAGGTATATATTTGTGCATATAGTGGGTCACAAATAAATCTATATATGTTTGAGTTTGAATGCGTATTTGAACCCATTAGATGTGCTAGTATAGTCTAGTTTTGATGATCCATACATTTTAAACTTGTATTCCTATTTTTGAATTTGTTTTATGTGTATGAGTTTTCATTTCATGTATATGTCTATTTTGCAAAATCTTAAGTTATACATGTATACCCCTTGAGTCATTTGCCTTTCATGCAAATCTATACATATGGACTCAATTGTGTTTAGGGATATGTATGTATATTTTTTGTGTTGACAAATCATACATATACCTTGAAATGAATTTTTTTAATGAAAATTTAGTTTTTCATGTTTTCATGTGTTTATGTTTAACTTCATGTATATGTCTAGTTTATCCAAATTATTGTTATACATATACATCCTTTTGAGCCACGTGCCTTCATACATATATCTTTGTGGACTCGTTGTGTTTGGATATGTATGTATACTTTAATTTGTATAGGACATACATATACCTTGAAGATTAAATAGTTTTGATAATTTTCATGTTTTCGTGTTTTAAGGAATATTAAGCTTAATTGTCAATTTTCATGATTATATGTTTCACATAACACTTGCACACTCACCTCTTTTACAATGTTTCTCATGATTATGTTTCTCATGAGTATGTTTGAGCTTAATAGATTTTGAGTGTTTTAGTGCCATGTGGATTTCATGTTTCATGAAAAATAATTTTGTTTTATTCCTTACTTGAAGGATTTCGTACTAGTTAACAAATTTTCTATTTAACTAGTTGCGATATTCTTCATTTTGGTAGAAGTTTTCAAAGACACTTTATTTTTCAAATCTATTTTTTTGAAAACCCCTACCATCCATGGGCGGTTGGATGGGAGATCATGTTCATGTATGCTTTAAAATGAAAATCATTTAAAACTTGTGCATGGTTGGGTGGTAGATAATATGATGTATACACTTGATCAGTATTATTGTTTCAATTGGTATCATTGGACTCTTTCAATTGGTATCAATTTTGACCTTTCTTGTATACTCATATATGTTTGTATGTATGTATGCTTTCAATTCCAAGAATATCAATTTCAATTGGTATCTATTTTCCATACATATATATGTTTGTGTTTATGCTAAGCTTGAGCTTCAATTTTGTTTCAATTGATTATTTTTAAATTGGTATCAAGCCTACGCATTGTTTTAATTTGTATTTCATAAAGGGGGAGAAAATTTGACTTTCATATTTCAATTGGTATTTGATTTCCACTCCCACACTTTATGATTGAAAATTTGATGTTTATTTCAAGCATATGATATCACAATCAAAATTGTTTATATGGCTTAAAAAGAAAATTACTCTCTTTAGATATCAAAATGTTTATGTTTTAAATTGGTATCTCAAAATTTTAGTTTTGGTATGTTTACTTTCAATTGATATCAAGATGCTTCATTGACATATTTTCAATTGATATCTTAATTGATTGTCACCCCTATTTGGTTTTGTTTTTAGACAAAAAGGGGGAGAAAAATTTATTGGTTTGATTTTGCTTTTACCCTTTTTTATTGATGATTGTTTCTTTGTAATAAAAAGGGGGAGAAGATTTTGTTTTGTTTTGATTGTTTACCCCTTTGTTGATGATTGACAAAAAGGAGGAGAAAGATTTTGAGTTTGATTATATTTTATATATGCATATTTATGTTTTGCATATATTAAGTTTAATTTAGTTTAATTTTAATTGGTATCTAGAGCATGTTTTGTTTTTAAATATTTCATTGGTATCTAGAACCTTTTTATTGTTTATGCATATCTATGTATGCATTCATGTTTAAGAGCTTTCATTGCATATCTATTGTTTATTTGTTTATGCATGAGTTAAGGGGGAGCTTCTTTGAAGCTTAATTTTAATCCATGCATATATAACTCCATGAGTTTTGTCATCATAAAAAAGGGGGAGATTGTTAGCCCAAAGGCCTTCCATCCTAGTTTTGATGATGATTAACTCATGTAGTTATGTTTACTAATTATCTTGTGATTTTAGTTACAGATCTTTGATCAAGATATTAGTTGGTGATTGCTTCAAAAGAGGAGTTTGGAAGCCTTCACTTGGTGATTCCCGTGCCCGAGCATCAAGATCATACCTTTGCACTCGGTGGATCACGTTTGGGATCGAGTCTACTTGAAGATGAAGATCGTCAAGAAGACTTAGGTATCCTAGTATAGTTTAGTGTGTTTTAAATCCATGTGTAAAGCTTAGTATAGTTGATATGCTCAAGTGCACAAACACACACGTTTTATGTTTGGTTTTTGGTTTTCATGAATAGTTGATCAAAACAAGTTTACTTTGTTTTTATGTATATTAGATGTGCTCTATATACATACATGCTTACATGACTTATACACTTATTTTGACTATCCTATTCATGTATAGAAAAATCAAGTTTGATAAAAATACATGTTTTGGTTTTTGGTAAAAATGTTAAAACACAAAAATAGTTCATATTGATTGATATTTGAGCTAAACTTTTTATCACGTGTTTATATATCAATGTAAAATGATAAAACTATTTTTGGGTATTTTTACAAAAACTTAAAAGATATTTAGAAATATTTTTAACATGTGTTTCTGTTCCAGAACAGTGGCTGACAGGCCAGGTCGGCCGACCGCACGGGTCGACCGCACCTAAGGCCGGTCGACCGTTGCGGTCGACCGACGTGCACAAGCTTGTGCACGTTTGGCAGCCACAGGGACGGTCGGCCGGGCGGCCGACCGGACCAGAGAGCTCTGCTCTCTGTTTATTTTGGTCGGCCGGGCGGTCGACCGGGTTGCCCCAACGGTCACATTTCTGACCGTTGGCAGTCCAGATCAACCTAACGGCTAGTTTCTGTTTTGGCCTATATAAACCCCAATTCTTTGGGATTTTGGCCAAGGTTTTTACAAGAGAAAAATTACAGTTTCCCTAGAGTTTAAAACAAGTTTTCAAAATTGTTTTTGGGCTTTAAACTTCCAATCTTATTTGTTTTAGGTTTTTGGAAAAATCAAAGAAAAGAGAATTTTGGGAGATTTGTCTTGGCTTTCATTTTCTATCTTTTACAAGAGTTTTCCCAAGTATTTTTCTTTGAGTTTTATTTTCCAAACACCTAGTTTTCCACACTTGAGCTATATCTTCTATCCTAATCTATTTAGGATCTTTTATTTGTGGTAAAGAGAGTTTGTGGTCTTTGTAACCACTTGTTGTAAAACCCTTGCTTTGATTGGGTTGCTCCCTCTTCGGTAGAGGTTGAGGATTGTGGTTTGCTCCCTCTAGTGAGAGGTGGAGTTGGTTGTTGGTTGCTCCCTCTAGTGAGAGGTGGAGTTGGTGTTTGCATCCCTCTTCGGTAGAGGTGTTGGTTGTTGTTGTTTGGCTACGGGCCTACCCCTCGGTTGTGAGGTGGTGTTTGAGAGAGGAGTTCGGTACTCCATTGTTGTAACAAATCCTCCTCGATGGAGGTTCCCTCGGTGGGAGATAGTGGATTAGAAATTCTTCACGGTGGTGAAGGCGGGGATGTAGAGCAAGGGGCTCGAACCTCGAAACATATCTTTGTGTTTGCGTTTGATCCATTGTCTCTCTAACTCTCTCTCTCTCTCTTTACATTTGTGCAAAGCATCATTCTTCATTCATATCATTCATTGCTTGTGTTGTGTCTTGCATATTTCATATTGCTATATCTTGTATATGCTTGATTGTTTGTGTGTGCCTCACTTGTACTTAACCACAAGAGATTCATATAGCACCTCAACCCATATTTAGGAGAATCAAGAGGAGTTAGTCCAGAGCCCTTCACGGGAAATTCGGCTACACTTGTGTGTTGTATTAAGTGTGTTGCAAAATTTGCATTAGCTTCCGCATTTAGCGCATTTAGTTTCTAGATTAGCACTTACACCTATTCACCCCCCTCTAGGTGTGCTTTCAATTGGCATCAGAGCACTTTCAATACCAAATTCACGTGAGACAGAGGGGGATTTAAGCTTTGTGGTGGGGATTTTGTGAAATTGGAGAAAACAAGAGAAGAAAGGATTTATATGATCGTGGATCGCAACCCGGATCTTGGCTTCACCGCTTATGATTCAATCCGTAGGATTAAAATCAATACCAAAAGCAAATAACTTCATTTTTTTTTATCAAAATCATTCAATAATTTTCAAAGATCACTACACATATCTATATATAGCCTACAACATGCACTATACTTGTAATTATTGATAGCATCAAATCTCACCAAATCGAACGAAATCTAACCACATCTAAATTCAAATAACTCCTAAATCTCAACCAAATCTAATTTAAATAAAAATCTCAAATCTACTAAATCTAAATCGTTTGTTTCCCCCTTCAGCGCTACACTTATTACTTTTTTTTATCCCCCAGCTTCTAGGAAATAATTCGATCCTTCTACGACCAAATCTTAATTTGTGGAAAGCCTCATTGGCAGATAGCTGTGATAATGATCCGCTTGTCTCATTCTCAAATGAGATGAAACTTTCCATGAAGATGATGATGAACATGAAGAGTTGCTCATTTGGGTCAATGAGCCTCATTTGTATTTTACTTCTTGTTGGTGCTACTGGGAAATCTACATAGATAGGATCTAATACTTGGTCACCCGATGCATTGAAGGGTCCCACTCCAGTATCGGGAGGGGGGGGGCTTTGAATAGAAGTAGGTGCATTAGGATTCATGCAAGGACATTCAGGTTAGTGCTCAACAAAGAATATATTCCAATTAATGTTTTGGGTTCCTTCAAAGGCCTTCTAGTTGATGCTTAGAGATGAACACAATCCAATACATGCCTAGGATTTCTAAAACGAAATGTGCAATTATTGCTTACTAATTGTAAGGTGCATTAGGATCTCTACAAAGACTTTCCAAAAGAAGTAGGTGTCTTACAGGCTAGTAAGCACACGCATACATGAGGTGCATATTAGGATAAAGATAGATGCACTAGAAATCCTACAAACATCTTTCACTAAGCACTTAGTGATAAACATATTCCAGTTATCGCTTAGGATACCTATAAGGAACTTTCAAATTATGCTACCCATTATAGGGTGCAGTGCCATTTATCCATGGCTCGGCAAGGGGTTGAGGGAAGGGTACCGGAGATCCTAAGTTCAAGACCGTGCTAAGACCTTTCTTAAAAAAGCGAAAAAATAAAAAGAAAAGGATGTGTTAGGATCCTATAAAGACTTTCCAAATAAAAATCAGTGCATTACAGATTAATGCACAAAGACAGGTGGGGTGATGCACCTTACAGTTAGCTTTCATTCCAATAACAGAAAACTTCCTACTTTGCAACAACAATTGAAACACCAAAATACACCGAAAAGCTGGTTTCCCCCCCCGAAAGGGGTGCATTTGGATTATAAATGAAAAGAATGTTGTATTGTTTCATTGGGTTTTGCACAACGGTCTTCTTGGTGCTTTATCAAATCATTCAATACTTATTTCCTTAAAAGAGGACAAGCAAAATGAAAATTAATCTTATATATTCTTGAAGTACACCCCAGCACGAGAAATTGAGCCTACTTCTAGGTTGAACTATGAGCCAAAACTTGAACAGAAAACCTCCATCCATCTGTTGTTGTTTTAACTTTTCATCTTTCTACCTTGTCTTCTTCTAAATAGCCTTATTCCTCTTGCTTATGAGACTGAGAGACATCAAGGATGAATGCAAATGGGTAGGAATGTCTCCTGGAAGAAAGGGAAGAAATTCTAGTCATCTATATTTCTTCAACATCACGGAAAAGAAAAGGTTTGTTTCTACAACCTCCTCAGTATATTTGTGATAAAAATTTAGTCGTTCCATCTGTCCCATCCTTGAAAAGTCCTACCAAAATGGGATGAATGGGTTAAAAAATTGGGACCAATCTATAAGGATGTGTGGAAGAAAGCAAGTATTTTTGATGCAATAATGGTTTTCACCTATAAGGTGAGAAACAATTTTACATCTCTTTGGGATGTACTGCCATGTTGGAGCCACGAGACCTGTACATTTAATTTTCCTTTTCAAGGAGCCACTATTACTTCGGAAGATGTCATGATTCTTGAGGGTTTCTCCCCCATAAGGCTCTGCGCTAGAGGAGTGGAGCCTCTTACTGGAGAGCTTGAAGAGTTCAATCTCCACCTAGTAAGAGCACACAAGTCTTTTAATAAAACTAAAGTGAAGAAGGCATGTTTTTCGGCATGGATGAGTCATTTCTTGGGATGCAATGATAGTTCAATCGGGCAAATCGCTTTCTTATCTTTATGGTTGTCAAAATATATTTTTCTTGAGGCACCTGGTGAAGTTTGGAAAAAGAAATTGTTTCTGATTGCCATGTTGTTGGCACAAGGTGAATGTTTTGCCCTTGAGCTAGAAATTGTTACCGTGACATGCGGTTGTTGAAGGACAACTTGGCTAGCAGTGGGTAGAATGAGGTTTTACCAATTTTAGTTTGGGCACCTTTCCAAGTGTTACAAATGTGGATCTGGGAGCATTTTGTTTCTCTCTGAAAAAAGTGCTTGTCCCAAATTCATCGGCCACAACAAACCATGGGCAGCACATTGGCATAACTTAGCCATTAAGAAAATCCCATACTCAAGATTAGTAGTCCAGTCCCCTAACAATTTTTGGTGGCACCTGCCCTATAACAGTTAGATAATTGGACAACGCCCTCTTACTATAAGGAAAATGGTCACTGGATTTGTGTCAGTGTGGTGAATGATGATGGGATGTTTCATTTTCCCACTGCTGAAGGTCTTGTGAGTTGGTTGGGTTGGATAGCATTCAGCTTTATATCCCACAACGAGCATCGCGACAATTTTGTTATGATCAAGGTCTATTGGGATGCACCCATATTGGTGTTAGGATTTTAGATCGGGAAGCCGCATGGTATATCTACAAGAGTGATGTGGTGAATTATATGCTCTATGCCCCCCTCAAGAATTTGAATCGGATGTTACCTATTCATGCTATTCTTGGTGGAAGGAAAACATTTCACCTTCTGGTTATCCTTAGATTAATAAAGAAACACAGGAGAAAGATATGGAAATGAAAGAGGAAACATCACGCCCCTTGCAAAAGAAGCAAAGGTTAATTGATTTGAATTCCAAACCTTCAACATTGGAGTTAGATGATCTTGCAAGATGCAACATAAGACTTGTTAAGGAGACTGCAAGAATGATCAAGCTTCATCAAGTGAAGCACTATAGCCTTCAGCCCAGAACCAACTTACTCATTATGTCCATAAAGGGACAAATCTTGTTGCAGCTGGAGGAGAAGAGAGGAGCCGACGCAACAATACTGAATATAAGCCGATTCTGGTGAGAATTTTAAAAATAGTTTTCTCTTCGTTCTTCTTTTTCACATCTTTTTGTGTGAACTTGCTATGATTATATTAGTTTACATTATATTAAAATTTTCAGATTGATTATATATATATATATATATATATATATATATATATATATATATATATATATATATATATATATATATATATATATATATATATATATATATATAATGTTCTAGTGCACTAGTTGTCCGCATTGTGGGCCCCGGATACCCTGACGGATTTCAAAAAAATGTTCTAGTGTCCTTTAAAGGCGTTACTTATGGGGGATATATAAGTCGGTGAAATGCTCATGGTTCTATGCAATTTTATCTTTTATCTTGTAATTCTTTTGAGTGTCAAAAGATGTAGTCCTTCATAGTTAACAATATCAAATATTTTTCAAGTTTCCCCCTACCCTTTGAACTTGAAAATGAATAGCTGTAAATAGTGTTTTCCATTTCAGTAATTATTGCATGAGGCTGCAAAGTTACTTTAGTATCCAAAGAAGGATGTTCATAATTTACCAGGTTATTGGGGTTACTATAATTTGCTGGCATTCACTATAATTTATGCAGTTTTTGCATGGTGTTATTTATGCAAGCATCCTCAGAAAATAAAATAAGATGTACCATGAGTGAGAAAAGATGTCGATGACGAGATGAATTTTTTTTGTCCCAATGTGATGTGTCATTAGAAGTCACAGGAAACTACACAGTAGTTTTACCTCAGTTCATGTACTGAGGGTGAGGTAGATTGAATATTATCGGGTCCAAGAGGAATCCGCCTTGAAATCCAGAAACCAGAAGGTAATGTAACACCATCTAAAGGAATCTTTTTACATTCCAACACCATATGCCTTAATGATCGAATTCCTATTTATGCAATTAAAGATGTTATAAAATTTTCTGTAATGATTAATCTTTTGAAACTGAACCACCAAAAAGTTTCTAAGCTTGGTGATTTTCTGAATTAAACCTTTTGTTTGTCATGTTTCCGGCATTTTGTAGTTGCTTGCAGTAGACCTTAATTGGTTTTTTTAGCACAAAATTTTGTTGCTGAATAAGGAGTAAATATTTAAGATGACCTCATCTTTATTACTAGTTTGAATTTTGTTTGATATATGTAGCTTATGGTTTAAATAGATGCAAACTTTTTCAGTGGATATGTACTATCTATTTTTGCCCCATTTGTTCCAATAATTGTTTTTATTACTATATATATGATTTGCATTTATGGCTTATATAAATTATTTTACTAAATTTTTAAATATGCATTATAATCTTTGTGGAACTAGGTGAAGATGTAAGAAGGGTTTTAGACTTTTGGAAGAATTGAGTTCTTTCCAATATAAGAAACTGTACACGGTTGTTCTCTTAGGATTGTTGGAGATCTCACCATAAAATTTGTGGATATGGATACATAGGTAAGCATGGTCCATGTGTTATAGGGTGGAAGACGAAGCGAGAATTTCTGAGCTTGCTTAATTTCTTAACTATTACACTTAAGTTGATAAATGCCAAATCAAGCATTTGATACAATGAGCACGTTGTTTAGCTTGAAGCTTGTATCAATATATTTAAAGATGTGTAGCCAACTTCTGGATGATTTGGATGATCAATACAATCTTTTTCTTCACAAATATATAGTTGTCGTCGTGGATTCCGAGGCACCTTGTGGATTCAAGGTCTTCAATGGATTCAAATTATCTCTCATTGTTGAAAATTTTGGATTTAATCATTTTATCGCTTATATTCTATGCTAGAGAGTTATGCTGAGTACTTTTATTCAGGATGTGAAGAGTACTTTTATTCAGGATGTGAATGCTCTTGCTACAAATTTAAGGATTCATCTTCAATGTGAAACTCGTTGTAATTGGATGTGATTTCTCAAATGTAAATTACCTGAAAACATAAGGAGACGAAAAGAGGGTGATACCCAGACCTAACCAAGAATCAAATTTCCTAAAAATTTTATACGCATACCCATTTGGATCTTACAAACCTAGGTTTTTTGTGTAAGGTTGGATTTGGGTTAAACCTAAACCAGTTGGCACCATTAATTTTTAATATATGATATATTTATCTAAAAAAGTACTAAGATTTTTAAAATGATCAGCCGAAATATATTCAACCTATTCGCTCTCCATGTGATGGAATTGGACTCAATCTCAATGACACCCATAATATCTTTAAAGGGTATCACAAGTTAGGTGTCTGCCCTAGTTTTAAAAGAAGAAATTACTCCATATTGCCAATTCACTACAACGGAAAATTATATCAAGACGATAGACCCATATATTATTTTTCTTTCTTTATCTTTGTTTTTTTTTTTTTTTTGGTGGGGGGGGGGGGGGACTTATTTAGCATACATAAGTTCTATTTTATTTACTAGGAGCAAGCATAAGGTTATATCTTTAGGTTATTTGTTTATTCCTCAACTTAAACCAAATCAGTTTTGTAATAGGTAATATGCCAACAACATTATTGGTAAGTAGAGACATTTTAGCAAGGATTAATTAAGAGCAATGTTAAGGTGATGTGGGCATCTTAGAAAGGGGGGGAAAATGTAAGGATTGATTAAGAAGGTAAAGATGGTGTGGCCATCTTACAAAGGAAACATAAGACTTGATGAATTTGTTTGGAGCATTTAAGGATATTCTTCAGATTTAAGAAGAGACATGTTAAAGAAATTTATTCATTTTCAACATAAGGGGATTAGGGCCCCACCAGCTCCCCCCTTTTGTCCCATTCCCCCGGTCTGCCCTATAGATACAATGCTAACTTAAAATTATCTTAATAACATTGCATACAAAAGCAAAAAAATATACACTATAATGTGTTTCATATGCTGATATTCTCCCTTTCTTCCCCAGATATCAAATTTGTTTTCATCATACCCTGACCAGAAATTTGTTGAGCAATGGTTATCTTCCACCACAAGTATTGCACAACAATTATTGGCACTTTGTCTTTCACATACAGGTTAGAAGAGATCTTCAAATTCGAATTAAGTTATTGTATTATTCTTTAGCTCCAAATAGACACATCAAACCTCAAATAATTTGTCACTGCATCTTCCTCCTTTAACTTCTTAGTCCTTGGTGGCCTTAAATTGAGCATATGGTGATAACATTAGATCATGAAGTGGAGAAAACATTTGAAATGAAATGGGTTTACTTGAATTAAAGAAGGGCAAGTCTAAGTAATGTGTTAGTTCTAATAGTATTTAGAGTCCTAGGATCCTTGTAATATTAAGTCATAGTTTGAGTAGAAATTAGTCTTGTATGGGTCCATATAAAAGAGAAAAATTCTCTTGACTGTGTAATTGTATTTTGCAATTCTTCTCAATATCAATAGAGAAATAGTTCCTTGTAATTTAACGTGGTATAAGAGCTTTGGTGTTTTTTCTAATCCAAACCACCAGCCGATGCGCACTCGCCGTCTTCCTCGTCATCTTTCTTCTTTTTTGTTTTGATAATTTTTCTTCCTTTTTGTCTTTTTCTTTTTTTCTTCCCAAAACTCTCTTTCATTTAAAAAAAGGTTAATGTTCAAGCGGGTATTGTTCATCACCCGATTATTTTATTTAAACTTGACAGATTATACATGACATTTACTTGATAACTATATTGCCCGTGTTACCATAATTGCTAGAAAAATATTATATATGGTAACAATACCCTCATGTTATACTTGTTACATGTCCTGTTATACCAGTATCCTGTTCACTGAATTTAAATATCATGTTATACCGATATCCTGATTACACATATTGACGTCGTTACTGTGCCTATCACCGAGTTATCCCAGTGATCTAAGTAACATGCATATTAAATGATCTTGATGAAGTAAAAACATGATATTAAACAACTTACACTGGGATTGAGAAAATTGATAGAGGAGACATCGTCTGTATTTTGGGTGGACTAAGGATATAGGTTGCGCAGCCGAAAGAGGGTTCACTGTAGGGTTCCCGGGGGTAACTAACACCCCGTCCTGTTCTTGTTCCTGTTATATATGTTCCTGACTACCTTACGGTAGAGCCTGATTCAGCACCAGGAGTCTGGGCTGTGGTCCCGGGTATGTATGGGACCCACCTAAAGCATGGATAATGTCTCCAACCAATTAGTTTCAATAACTTAGGAGCTCGATTGACACGTGTGATAGACGTAGTATGGGATGCGTCTATTATATGTGACAATTAGTGTTCGCTGACATAATAATAATAAACAATTCATAATGTACTGTAATTGATTATTTTTATCTGATACATGTATGTATGTTGGACATCCGATGTTACACCGGACCTGATTGAATATCTGTTTCTAGTACTGATTGACTCTACCCGCCTAATATATAGATTGTTATAGACACCTGATTGAATACCTGACTGGATACATACTCTATTGTGTGCTATCCACATTACTGTTTATTTACTTATTCATGACGTTTCTTATTCCAGTTTATATTATTATCATATGTTCACATTTATATGCATGTGCATCTTTCCAGTTTATTCTTACATATTTACTAGGAGTTCTGACTCTCTGGATTTGCATATCCAGATTCGTGGCTATTTATTACTTATTAGGTATTTGGAGAGGATCACATGCATCTTAAGAAGTTGGAGTCCCGTTCTTTTTTATTATTGGTATTCCTGCTCTTTTGTTTATGTTATTTTCTGATTATATCTATATCACGTCCAATTGTCATTTCTTTTCTTTATTCATCTGCTATCATTGTGTTACATATTTATAAGTCATATTGCAATGATGTTGATTTATCGTAGTAGATTTTATAACTTGTTTAGCTTTCTTTAGGCTTAGCATGTATACGTGGGGTATTCTCCTCGCGTATATACGTCGCCGACTCTCATCACGACTTCGTTTTCACGTAATTTGGGAAGCGGGGCGTGACAGATACAAATACGGGATATTGCACGATAAGGAAAATTCATATTGTGTCCGTTAAAATCGGATATCAAACATTCAATAAAGAGGATATTGATCAATTATAAGGAAAACAAATATGGTTATGAATTGGTCAAACGGAAACACAAACAAATTAACAAATTAATTAACAAACAAATTAAAAAAAATTAAAGACTATATATACAACTCTGTCGCGGAAACAATTACAATTTCCTGAAATTATGTTCTATGTATCCACGTGATTCTGTTCGTAAACTAAAACTTTATGAGTAACTTCCATCAACTCACCCAAATTTGGATACAACTAGTAACATTTCCCAAAACTACATATCTACAGCAAGTCAACAACTAGAATTCTTATAACCATAGGTACCTTTTAGATCAAATGAGTTTTAGCACAAGAGATTGCAATTCAAATGGTTGCATCCTTTTCCATCCAAATATCCAAATAAAACAAAGCAAGCTACAATTATCCCATCAAACTTTGAAAGTCAGACCACGTCATTAAAGCAAACAGATTGTGTTTAGTACAATGGGAAGTTTCACCCATTATATTAGAGCACAAAATGCTTATTATACAAATTACTTGACAACAAGTTGGACAATATAAGTAGGATTCTTCTGCTTGTATTCCACCATGATCTTAGTATTAGAGTACATGCATAAATCATCAACAAATTCAAATTGCAGTGAAGGCTTTGACTATAACTAGAGGACCTGACCCTGTACAACACACATCGGCCTTGGGAGAGACTTGATCATTTACATTAATTGTATATTGTATAGTTTGATGTTAATGTAATATTTTAAATATAATTAATAGATATATGCGGATTGGAGCGGATATATCTGCATCCGTTTGCACCCATAGATTGAACAGATATATGATCAGATTTTTTAGATGTTTGATAAGAATATATTGTTAAATGACATGAGTAGAAAAGAAGTGATGTATTTTCCTAAACCACTTTTAATCTATTTCCCCTGACCTGATTGTCACATTTGTGGAATGGCCACTAACAGAGTGTTGAACACATCTAATATTTGAACATACACAGTTCAGTAACATTGTCACAAAATTCACACACAGGTGGGTATGTCTTTGTGAACATACATATTCAAACATGTGTCGTGTATCTGTGCATGTCTTTTTGTGTTTGTTTGTTGAAGGACGCTAAAGAGAAGCACAGGAACCTTGTTTTCTATGTGTTATAGCAAGTCTCTATTTTTTTGCTGACATGTGTTTTGAGTTTTGTTTATATAAGGACGAACCTAAGAGTAAAGTTGCATAGAGAGGGATCATGCTTCTTTTCCCCCACAAAGAAATGAGCATCAAAGCATCAAACGTTGCATAAAGAAAATGAAAGCAGACATGTCAATAAGTTATGAGTGTCCTGACACATATAGACGTGTATTGTGGTCACGCAATATATGACATTTTCTCAGTAGTGGGAAGTACTCAAAATATAGCTTATATCTGCATGCAAGCTTTCCAATGAGTTACTGAAAGGCATTATTTAATCTTTTTTTGTTATATCCACATTTCAGAAATTTCTTTTAATATTATTATCCTGAAACAGTTAATTAATGAGTCCTTTTTGTTGGTTTTTGGAAGCATACAAACAGCTGGGCCTCTCTAAGTGGGAGGTCCCCACTATTCACATGCATATTTGAACTATTTTTCTAGCTCTATTGTTGAGTTTCTGATTTTCTTTTTCCAACCTAATCATGATTTAATCACTCACTAACTTATCCATGATTTGAATCTTGGCAGAGTGTGGCTTATGATAGGTCGACTGCATGCTTTGAAGGGTCTGGTGAGCCTGGACATGCTCAAGTGTTGACCAAGTTCTCCTATGATCTGGAGAAGAGTAATGCACAGACCTTTAATGTGGGGATAACCAACAATGCTGTTGTCAACGTGACGTGGCTTGAGTTCACATCCAACCATGGGAACCCTTCTCCAACATGTATTCATCGCTTCAGGGTGCATGGCTATGAATACAGCACACCTCAAATCGAGGAGTTCGTCTCCTTAACAGAAGAAGAAACTGCGGTCCTGAGATGAGGGCCGATAGATTCTATGGGAGGTTTTGTAACATCAGATATTTCTGCTTGTATCGATTTGTTCCACAATTGCTGGTTTTAGTCTACCCTGCTGTTGTATGGTTTTAATATTCACTACTCAACAGCAGCTGGTAGATTCTGAGCAATGTCATGTATTTCTAGCACATCTGTGCATAACTGTAACCCAGTAGAAGGCAGATACCAAGTCTTGTGAGATGATCCTGTATTCCCATGGAGATCAATTGTTCATTCCCTTTGTTTCTACCCCTTCATGCTTCTATGTCCTGTTTCTGTGGGACAACTTGGATGAGAAAGGCCTCGCCATCATTAGACATGTTGAAGAGGACCATTGAGTTTCTGGTTGTACATTTCTTCCTCCTCAGGTATGCAGGTGTGAGCAACCGTTGCAGCTGTCTTTGATCTCTGAAGACATTGGATAAACTCAGAACATACTTGGTTGAAGGGTGTGATATTGTTATGAGCTTTCAGGTTTCCGATGCTGGATGGTAGGTTTCGAGGATGCTGAGGATGATAAGGCTCTTGTCCCTCCCAGCTTTTCTCGCCCTGTATGAATATGGTCCATAGGCATATGAATATGCTTGATTCCTGGTCTGAGGGTAAGGATTTTAAGAACTCCCACATTTGAAAATATTGATGTAGCCTGGTGCATACTACATACTTTCATTGTGACATGAGTATTGTAATTGTAAGCCTTCTCCATTGCTGCTAAAGGTAATGGAATGTTGTTACCAACAGCGTATTTCTAGTCCGAAGAATTATCGAGCAGAAATTCTATTCCATCTGCACCAAATGCATCATTCGATCTTTTGTCAGCGAGCAGCTATGAACTCTAAACTTCGCTAGAGATGAGAATAAGCAATGTGGCCACATCCTTCACTGCTGTTCTAAGATGGCAAATCACTTGCTCACCATCAGAAGTTCGTTGCAATAACTCTCGTAAAAGGGATGTGACTCAAATGGTAGAGCGCTCGAGGTACAGGATTTGCAGAAGTCCCAGTTCACATTCATATCCTTATAATTTGCCAGTTAAGATCTGAACGCAAGAATAAAATGGAAAATTTTCTGTGGTTAATTAAAATTTGGCAACAAGAAAAGAGTTCTTTTCAGACAGCTCAGCTGGTTTTATTCTTCCAGTCTCTCTGCTTTTGGCACCGCCATCACAAACACTTTGGCAAAAGGAAGAAGAATTTCCTGCCTTGATTCCTTCAGCCGTCCAAAAAGCAGGCAGGCTCTTTTATTTGCCACTCTCTACAGTCTCCATCAATATTCTTCTACATAGTGGGGAAAAAAAATAAAAAATTTATTAAGATTTCATCTCTTCAACTTTTTTTGTCACATCTCATCAGTTTGAATGCAGTCCATGGAAAATGATGTTGGGGTTGAAGCATTAACTGAGGTGTGATGATTGTGATAGAGATATATTATGCTACTATTAATACCTCCAGTTGAATATTAGATTCAAATATAGCAGCTGCTGTTGTAATATGATTTATATTAGGTTAAAATTTTCAAAATTATTATAAATTATTACTGTTTTTCTCTTAAAAAAAAAAATCTAAACTATTAAAATCTCAAAATATTCTTAGAGGTTCTCAAAAATTTGCCCAAAAAAGTTATAAATAGCTCCTCATATAGAGCAATTCCCGCCACCTTCCAAGTTCCAACCCCTACGACGACCTAACCGTGCAGGTCGACCCGCGAATTACTCTGTCCAGAGTCAAGATTGAGGGGTGAGTAACGCTAGATGCTATAGAGAAGGATAAAATAGGAAATAAAAAGATATAACACAAGCGGTAGTTGGGAGGAATCAGTTTTTACTGACGTGGATAAGGCTGTAGTGAATCAAATTATGACGTTGAGTTTTTTTTTTCCTAATTATGAAGTAAAGTAGGCGGCTGTAGCGAAACATTTCTATATTTACATCTTTGCTCAAGAAAGAAGATGGAAAAAATAAGAGAAGGAAAAAAAGAACATTTATTAGGGAACTCAGTCTAAAAAGAAATTTTAAATAAAAAACAATATTTATTAAAGAGAGAAGCATATAACACTGATCTTAAAAAAATAGTCTCTCTTTTTATCACATATAATTAGAGTTCTCTAGAATAACTAAAATAAGAGCAAACAACCGGTATAAAAGAAATATCTGCAGAAAAATCCTTAACAAATTTTATTTTACACTAATTCTTCTTTTGCTGGACACGCAAAACACAGGTCAAAATCCAGTTATTTTAATGCAAAAATATTGGAGAAGTTAGAACCGGTAAATAATCAAGCATCACATCTGCAATTGAATCTCAACCGCCCAATCTGGCGATAGAGTATTATTCCTCTTGTACACGTGTACACACTTGCTTGAATTTTTAGTGGCAACATTAAGGATAACATTATAAATCTCCTCATATAAGTGATAAACTTCTTTTTGACCCCTCTTTAAATGACAGGTCAGATGAGGGCTTTTTTCTTGAGTTGGCAGAGTCAAAATATGGGTTCACAACTAATTTAATTATTAACTAATAATTTGATGGGTAATTGATAATTAAGCTAAGAATGATAACAACCATTATAGAGAGAGGGGGAGCTCAAAGACATAATAGCATTTCTATAGTGTGACCGAGCAAAAAGCACAACAACTAGTTTTTGATAAAAATTACTCTTACAGTGATGTTAGCCTGGGTTTCTTTGTCTGTGTTTGAAACCGGGCATTGTAGGGCCCACTGTTATGTGGGCCCTAGTGTTGTGCATGCAAAAACTGAGGGTTCAGTTCATGTGTGTGAGTCACACATATATACAATAAGAGAGCCAATAACGTATTGACACGTGAATTGATCCTCTTATAATATGTTATGTTTGTGGGACTCACACATATATTATAAGAGATTATAAGAGTTTCAATACAGGTGTCATTGACTCTCTTAGTGTATTTGTGTGTGACTCATACACATGAACCGAACCCTCTTTGAAAGTGCTATAAGGTGACTGCTCCCAGAGCCCATTGGATTTGGTTGAGTTCTCGTTCCCCAAGCTTTGAATGTTTCTCCCAAACATTGGGACCATTGTGGGCCCCACTAACTAATTACTTAATCCCCCTTCCTTCTCTCTAATGATCCAATCTCTCTCTCTCTCCCTCCCTCTCCCCACCTTTTTCTCTCTCCTCCATTTTTGTATCTCGGATTCTTTCTTCATTTCACTTTCCCATCTCTTCAACAATACAACGCAGCACAATACATTTTTTGCATCCTGGATCATAATCTAATCTGGGTTCATTCTCGTTCCTCCATTAACGAAGCCGCAATCCGACATCCGTTGAGATCGGCGGGCAAAAGGGTGAGTTGGGTTCTCGTCTCCTTCAGAATTTTGATCATTGGTGAGATCTCTTTGATGGGGGTTTCCCCTTTTATATATAATTCTCCTTTCCCCCCATAAATTTCATGTTTTTTTTGTTTCTGTCACCATGTGTTTGTTCCAATGCCTTCTTGTGTTAGTTATTGGTAAGTTGGTAAGCTGACTGCATGAGAATTGGGGTGTTTCTTCATTTCTACTCTTTTCCATGTGGGAACCAAGTTGATTGTGTTGTGTTTTCAGCTTGTAGGTGTTTTCTTTTATGTGGGTCTTTTAAATCCCTTTAATTTAATGGCTAGTGAGTTCTAAATATCTATACTTTTAGATCACTTGAAACTTGTAAGGTGGTGACAGTTATTCTGGAAAAATTAATAAAATTATTTGGTGTTTAGGTGATCTCCAAAAGTTTTTTGTTGCATGCTGACCATTAAGTTCTTTCTTTGGTGCATAGTAATCAAGACAACGAAATTTTAGTATGTGGATAACGATAATCTGCATCCTTTATTAGAGCTTGTTTGAGTTTGAAATGTTAGATAAAAGTTGACTTTCGTTTCTTGTTTCATTTGTAAGCATGCTTTGAATTTTGTATCGGGTTTTTGTGCCATTTTTATATATGTGCCTTAACTTTAGTGGACTGAATTTTGTAGTGTGATTCCTTGCTTTATATGCACCTTTCATTTAGTATATGCAGATTGCTTTGTGAAATTTGTTACAACAAAAATATATAGCACTAGGATACAGATTAGTTGGTGGAAACCAATACATCAATTTGTTCTTGTCTTCTGTTCCATCTCCTTGAGATCCTCCGATATAACTATGAGAGACTCCAATAACTCCAATACTCTCCCTCACATGAAAACGGCTGAGAAACATAGTTGGGGTTCTTATGTAGAGGAGAAAGCAAGGACTCCCTAATTTTGGTGTGAGCATACGGAATAAAGTTGTTTCAGTTCTTTCTTGGCAAACATGCACACAAACAAGATGGAAACCTATATTTATGTGTTATATTCGAGCATGAAAAACTGGGTTCATTGTGGCAGAGATGCCGCCAAGATTTATAAGACCATAACACACTGAAGGTGAGGACTGATATATCCCAACTCCAAGAGCATATTCAATCTTAGGATCATATCTTTTGCAGATCTCCAAAGTTGCGGCAAGGGTTGAGGGGTGTATATATATATATATTTTTTCTCTAATACGACTGCACATGTTGAGCACCCATTTTACCAGTTGAGACTAGGCTATGTGAAATGTTTTTTTTATTTGAATATTTTTATATGCTTAAAACTTGCTCAGCTAGATGTTGAGCATGTGACTCTACGCCATCTTAATCTCCTTGTCACCACATTAGAACTCCGAAACTATGACGAGGGTTAACTGATATATTTTACCGTTCAGTATCAGCAGTTATTATTCAGATAATTTGTATTATATTATTGGTAGGTGAGACAATTGCCATTCTTGCACCATTCCGCCACCATGGGATGTCACGTCTTAACTAACTAGATTATATATAATATTCATGATAAGGGCATTTAGAGGGCACACGGATGAGGTGTCACATGTTGGACAATTTAAACTTGTCTGCTTTGAGTCCTAACGAACCTATGGTGTGCAAGTCCAAAGTTATGAGATGGATTTAGTAAAAGCTGAGAAGATCAGTGGATTTAATGAGTTAAAAGTATTCTAAGCACAAAGTTGGTCGATTGTAGCTGCGTTATGCCCATACTGCTTGAACCCAACATTAAATTGTGATAAGTTTTTACACGTGAGTTGTTCTTCTAGAATTTAATTTTTATATTGTTAATAATATATTTTTAATTAACATTACATGACAATTGGTTCCATAAAGATAATTAACGTTTGGGTCCTCCTCATGCTATCTCTTTTCTCAAAATAGCCATCGCCTTCTGCTCTTTGTTTCCTTTTATATGACACGTAAATTCTTTCTGCACCAACATTGCAAAAGTTGAATCAGGTTAGGGAGAAGACTATGTATTGACAACTATGCGTGACCCATGTCAGTTTAAGGATGGAGTCATCTTGGATTATGGAACTGCTGTTTAAGCATGCTGATAAATTAAGTTTACATACTGGAAAAACATGATGTCTTCATATTTGTAATGCTCATCCAAGAACATGAGGAATTGACAGTTGATTGCCATGCTGAGCAGACAGACATTTGCAAAAGAGGTAAACTTAGCAAAATCTGTTTGATCGGGCATGGTTACAGATAAGATACAATTTTTATATCTAGAAAATTTCAGTAATATCTGAAATGTGTAATGGAGATGGCTTGTAAGAAGACATCTGTTAGGAGATGAGGTGCTGAGCAATCATCCGCCACGCAGTATCAGTGAGATACTTCACAGTATGTTGATCTTGAAGCTCCCATTTGAACCATGTGTAGCTACTGAAAAACAAATAGGTTAACCATTATGATGACTCTACATGCCATGACCAATCAGATGAATATTCATTTGATAGACCAAATAGTCGTGATTGACTTTGAAAGAGCTTGTGCACAGTAGCAAAGAAGTAGATGCATCGAGAAAGGGGAAGATGAGGGTTCTACTGTGAGGCTAGGTGTATGTAGAGTAAACAAGAGCAACAATGGTTGCGAAAGCGAGAAGTTGAGGAACCTTGCCTGACTATCTCAGTGCTTCAATTAGGAAGTGAGCATGTTTATAGGTTGGATCTCTTTTTCGGTGATATAGAAGGATCCAAGAAACTTGAAATCTCAAGCAGCAGTATGCAAATTGCAACTTCTTAGAGACCAAGTTCTCTCTTGGAATCGCTGGCTCCACAAAGTTAGTCAAAGAAAATTATGAAAACACGATGACATTAACTGCTATATTACAGTTCTGCTTGAAGGTTCAAGGTTTATAATCACTGTATGATACAAGGTTTATAATCACTGTATGATATCAGTATCACCCAAGGTTATTAGTATCAATATTGAGAATATCAGCAATATCGACCCCAATACTGCCCGATATTAGAGGGTTAATATCATTTTGAGTACCTCAAAACTCGATAGGTACAGTATTGTTGATATATATCAAAATCAACCTGATGTTGAACCATGTTTCGGTTATGCTTAGAGAGGTTATCACATTGGTTCACTAGCACAGGAAGTCTAATTGGAAAGCCAATTTGATGGTTAATCAGCTATATCGTCTATTGGATTATAACCTAACATGATAGAAATCTTAGGTGGCTAACTTACCCTTCGAACTGAAGTAGGTATATACTACATTGTGGAAAGAGATCTGCTGACCTGGCATTCTGGCAAGCAGTCCTGCATAAGTCAGGAGCTGCAATAATTAAGCTTAATTAAAGGAGGTAGGAAGACTGTTACAAATACCTGTACTAATGGATATTGATGGAGGATATGATGACAGATGCGCAGTGGGCATGATGATTTCAATGCAAAAAGAAAAAAAAAATAGAAATTGCATTAATTTCTATAACGTCCAGGATTAAGGAAAGCTTGACCTAAGGAGAGTGTAAACTCTAATTTGTATCATTAGTATTCTACTATGATAGGACACTTTCAAGGAGCCAAATGCAGCAGTACACGAGATTATGCAGTATATAATATCATGTAATCAACTCATTCTCTCTCTCTCTCTCTCTCTCTCTCTCTCTCTCTCTCTCTCTCTCTCTCACACACACACACACACTTTTTTTTTTTTTTGCTTTGACAGTGAAGTGAGATGAATTTCATATCAACTGCTTAAAGGGAAATTCCTTGTTTTTTCTCTGTTTTTGATGAAGACTTTTAAATCTCATCAAATTTTTATGGTCAACTAGGATTATAGATGGTAACCTAAAATCCACTAGGGTTGTAAATGGTAACCAAATATCCAAGAACTATCTGACAGTTAATTATTAGTACAGTTCGGGTCTAAAAATTGAACCGGAAATCCCACAGTTTCAAATGTTGACTAATACATCAATAATACTATTTCGGATTTTGAGGTACCTGATACGATATAAGCCTATAATATCTGCCGATATAAAAATGCCCAATATGGACAGTATTGTACTAAAAACCATTGGCAATGCCAATAACAATACCAATGTTTTAAGCCATGCGGAATCCTTATGAGGTTGGGTTTGGGTATGATTCTTTTGAACCTTGAAACCTGATAACAAAGCTTACGAAGAATGTGTTTTATAATAATCCCACTATGATGCATTTCACTATAGTCAGATTGATAAAACTATAAAGATGAAAACTTAATGGTGTTTGATATAAAATAAAGTATTTATTTTTCAGCTTTTATGTAATAAGATTGAACTATCAATTTAAAATATAATTTCAATTGATACTTGCACGTATCTATTTAAAATCTGAATTTTACCTAAACCTGATGCTAAAAAAGAGATTTTGATCCAGACCTGAGTCCGAATCCGAATATTCCTTATTAGGTTTGAGTTCAGATATTACCACAAACCCAATCCAAAACATGACCTGTTTACACCCCTACTTATGTTATAACTCATGGAACTAGGATGCTGTAATTGAGTTTTATGTCTGTGCCTATGGGTGCTATTCGTTCAAGTAAGATCCAAGAAACCTAGATACAAATATTACCAGCTAGTAGTACATTTAAACCCCGGTCTAGGTCCATTCATGCCGAGGTCAGATTTGCATCCAGATTTACCGTATACTATGAGGGCTTATTGGTTCATGGGCCAAGTCTTTCATTAAGTACACAGACTTGGATGTTGCTTATCATTATCAGGTCCTAGCCCCAGCCGAGTTTGGTATAAGTCTTATATTAGTTCCCTTAATGAAACAAAAATCTTCCCAAATTTGTCTGCTTCTAGCGTGAAATATACTCTAATGTATACTTCATTGACCGTCATTTCCAAAAATAAATCCATTTAACTAGGTATACAATCTAAAAAGGATGGACATAGACGCGGGCACTTACACACGACATGGCAATTTCTTAGAAGTAGGAAGCAGAAACATAGTAGCATGACAACAATAACAAAGCCTTTATCCTTTCTTTTAGGGCCAGTCACATGAATCTTTTTCTTCCATTTAGTACTATAAAGGGCCATGTCCTCAATTTAATGAAGAACTATTATATCCTTTTTTAATTGTTTCTATCTAAGTTAATTTCACCCTCCCAAGTCATCATTATTTCATTAAGTATGATTCTATCAATTTTATTAGGGGAAATTACATAAAAGGTACCCATTATTTGGCTGAGTTTCATAGCTTTATCCTATCTTTCTGGGCCAGTCACAAGAATCTTTTCTTCCATTAGTACTATATTGGGCCATGTCCTTAGTTTAATGAAGAACTATTGTATCCTTTTTGTAATTGTTTCTATCAAAGTTCAATTCACCCTCCCAAGTCATCATTATTTCATTAAGTATGATTCTATCAATTTTATCAGGGTAAATTACATAAAAGTACCCATAATTTGGTTGAGTTTCATAGAAGATACCAAAGTTTTTTTAGTTCCATACATGGTGCCCAGGAATCCACCATCATTAGTTTTGTTAGTGATCTGTTGGTTTTGGCCTGAAATTGCATGTGCGGTGCACATAACTTTAATTTTGTTTTGACCAATATGCCCTCTCATTTCTTCTAAACCCAAGTTCATTCCATTCTGTTGAACTCAGTAATGAAAATGATTTGAAATTCTTCCCCATACTATACTGTCTCTCGCTCATGCTCCCCCCCCCTCTCTCTCTCTCACACACACACTTACCCCTCTGTGAAGAGAAGCCCTTAGCCTCCCCCCACCCATTGCATCTGTGAGATTTTGAAGATTTATTTTAATTAATATCGTTATTTCGTTAGCAATGCCTTCCTTCCATGCCCAAAACCTTCACCTCAATTTGTGTTCTTAAATCTTTGTGCAATCCCACACTCAAGAACAGATTTGAAGAGAGAGGAGGGAAGGAGGGTGCAGGGAGAGAGGGGAGAACTACTGGGTTAAGATTAGAGTCTCTGGTTGTATGGGTTAATAAATAGAAGAGAAGAGGATAATTTGGTCCAAAAACTAAGTCACGTGTCAATCACATGTCTTTTTTATGAAAAACTAGCAGCCCACTAACGATTTGGTTAGTGGTGAGGGTGAATGGGTACTCGGTATGGAACCCAAAAAAACTTTGGTACCTTCTATGAAACTCGACCAGACTCCAAGTACCTTTTGTGTAGTTTACCCGAGTACCTTTTGTGTAGTTTACCCATTTTATTAATCGACACACTCAGTGACTTTTGTTGAATATGCCCTAACTATCTCAGTCAATTCCTCATTTTATCATCAATAGCAGTCATATATGCTTTTTATCGTTGCTTTCATTTCTTATCCCATCCTTATTGTTATTTCCCTTCATCTATGTCACACTCTTATTTCTACTACACTCACTTTTGTAGACTTGTTATATCTTAAGTACCCAACATTCTAAACCATATAGAATTATTGGTCTTACAGCCATTCTATAAAATTTTTCTTTTAATTTTATAAGTATTCTACAGTCATATCAAACCCAAAAGTATATCTTCACTTTAACCAACTCGCTTTGATTCTATGAATCACATTTTCCTTGACCTCATTATCATGATGGAAGATTGCTCCTAAATAGCAAAAATGGACTCAGAGGTATTTCTTGACCATGAATTTGTGGGGTACTCACAATTTTACAAAAGTTACATTTTGTATATTCTATTTTTGTTTGACTACTTCTCAATCCTTGAGATTCCAAAAGCTTCTCTCCCTTTCTACTTTAGACCTTATTCCTTCTGTAGTCCTGTTAACTAATACTATATCAGCAAAAATGTACCATGAAACTTCATCATGAATATGCCTAATAAGTTTATCCATTACTAATGCAAAAAGACAAGAAATTAATGTTGATCCTTTGGTTATGCCTATGATGATAAGAATTGGCTTTTGTGTCCTCTCTAATTGTTCTCATGCTAGTTATTGTTCCATCTACATATCTTTGATCACATCATTGTGTTTGCATGATGGTTATTTTCTAAAACCAACGCAATGCTTTCTAAATCAATGAAAACCACATGTAGATTTCTTTTCCCCCCTTCTCTTGGTATCTCTCTATTACTCACTGAAGTAAAAGTGTTCATAGTTGATATCCCTGACATAAAGTCACATTCGTTTTGAAAGACATACTTTTTTCATACTTTTTGTTCAATTACAACAAAAATTTCATAGTATGGCTATTAAGCTTGATTCCATGATAGTTTGAACAACTTTCAATATATCTTTTTTGATATATATATATATATATATATATATATATATATATATATATATATATATATATATATATATAGGTTCAGAATAATAATAATCCTCCAATTATCTAGCTTTTTATAAGTATCTATAATTTGTTTGAATAACTTAGTTAACCATATTATTTAAGCTCGTATCTGCTAGATTCTTCTAAATTTCAATGGGAATATCATCTAGTCTTACAACTCTCTAAATTTTCTTTTCTTCTTAACTTTGCTAGGCCTTTACAAATATACTTATAATTCTCAACGCTAACCAATTATTTGGTTGGGTCACTTTTGTAGTTCTCATTAAATAATTTAGGAAAGTAGCTCTTCCTTCTTTCTTTACTTTCATCATCTTTTACTTAGACTCTTTGATCTTTACTGAGTCCATTCTTATTTATCATAGTGATGGATGAGCTTACTAGAGCTTACTAGAGCCATTCAGGATGAGATACCGTGGTGTATGCTATTTACTGATGATATTGTCCTAGTCGATGAAACGAGAGCTGGGGTAAATACAAAATTGGAGTTATGGAGGCGAACACTAGAATCTCGAGGTTTTAGATTAAGTAGGACCAAAACAGAGTATATGGAGTGTAAATTCAGTAAACAGAAATTTCGAGATTATAGTATTGTAACACTAGATGGTCAAGAAATACCGATGAACAATCATTTTAAGTACTTGAGTTTTACTATTCAAAAGGATGGGGAGATCAATAGTGATATAAATTATAGAATCCAAACCAGCTGGTTGAAATGGAGGAGCGCAACAGGAGTTTTATGTGATCGTAATATTCCGTTATGGTTAAAGGGAAAGTTTTATCGGACTGCTATTAGGCCAGCTTTGTTATATGACACAGAATGTTGGGCTATAAAGAGCTATCATGCCCAGAATATGAGTATAGCAGAGATGCGCATGCTTCGTTGGATGTGTGGTAACACGAGGAGTAATAAGGTGATAAACGAGGATATTTGTACTAAGATAGGCGTAGCCTCTATAGAAATGAAGATGAGAGAAAACTGTCTATGATGGTTTGGTCATGTGCAACGTAGACTCACAGATGTGCCAGTTCGCCGAATAGAGCGTATCAAATTAGGGCAAGTTAAAAGAGTGCAGGGGAGACCGAAGAAAACATGGATGGAGGTAATACGATAAGATATAGAGGCTAAATGTCTTAGTGAAGGCATATTGCTCGATAGGAATGAGTGGAGAAAGCTGATCCATGTGCCCGATCCGGCGTAATTCTCTTTTGGTTCATGTAGCCTACGCCAAATACTTGGGACAAATGGCTTAGTTGTTGTTGTTGTCGTCGTCGTCGTCTTTGATCTTCACTCTTGATACATCCAAAATTACCTAGGTCTGTTCTTTTTGTTTCTCTCATATTGACAACTTATGTATATCCGTTTCTCCCAATACATGTATATGGCAACTGACACAATGATGTAAATAAATAATATATATAGAGAGAACATATACAGATACATACATAGACTTACCCATGCACCCAAAAATCCACATGCATATTTTTAATAATACAATAGCATATAATTGGTTGTGGCCTATTATACATACTTGTGACTTTGCAAATGGAATAGTCCCCGATTCTTCAGTGTTCTATAGAATAGCTCAATGTATCTCCTTTTTTATATCAAACTGTGTCTAAACTCATCATACTTCTATACAAGTCAATATTTTGATGGTTTTCTTAAACTAAAGTATTTGATATGTAAAATAAAATAAGTAAACATTTGATGTAATGTGAACAAAAGAACTGTATGAACAATGTAGAACATTTGTCCAAAAAGTGACAGTCAAGTGTCCAGAGTTAAGAAAATATAGTATATAATTGAGGACAATTTTGAGAAGCGTTCAACACAAGCAAAGAAGTGTTGATGTCATGGGTATGAGTTCGCGATAGAAGTATCTCTGCTATATAGAATACAGCTAATAAACAAAATTAAATTTAATTACAAGCAAAAAGGTGAATGCTTCTGAGTTCATTCAAAGTTTAGTTCCAATATACAAGTAACTCAAGGACATTCTGATGCTTTATGCTATAAAGGTAAACAATCAGCAACTACATTAAAACAATGAAATTTCAGTTGTTCATATATGGCTAAGATGGAATACAAGAGTATCGTCTTGGTGACATCCAAAAGAAGTCTCAAAAACATATTGCCTATATCAGGCTGGCAAAAGCTCTCATATCCACTGGACAAAAGCACGAAAAGAGCCAATAAGAAGGGATGATTAATGTAAGAGAGAATAGAGTGGTGTAGATGACATCAAACTTTCAGAAGGTAACAAAGTATTGAATTCTTAGCAGTTAACAATGGTTTCAGGTTGGATGTGCTATGTGAAGAGGCCCCACATAAGTTGGGTCGCTCCAGCTCAGTAAACTGTGACGGGGGCCAGATAGGATCTTGGGTCTCAATTTTATCCCGGGGAGAACCCATTTGGAAGTGGGTATGGTAAGGTTCGTGTTGAGTTTGGGGCTCTGGTCCAAGTAGCAAACCTTCCATATCTTGTCCTACATGTTCCCGACATGCAAAAATCATGTGTGTTTTGGATACAGGAATAGGAAAACTGCATGTTAGAGACAATGGAGAAGTCGTAGCTTGAATATTCAAAAACAATATCTTGACATGTCGATGCTCTGTGCCAGGCATATGATAAATAAATGTCCAAAAAAATAAATTAAAAACATATGGCATCTCTTTCATGTGATGAACTCCACTTAGGCAGGTAGAGGCATCATGAGGTGGCATTGGGTTAGGTGCCAGATTGAAGCTTGGATTTTTTTTTTTTTTTATTTGGCATAATTTTCAATTGAATGGTTTTAGAATGTAACGGTTTTAGGTGTTGAAGTTTTAATTTCTTTTCACTTTTACTTGAAGTACAAATATTTTAACACTAGTCATTAGTGTGACTTACACATGTGGACACCATGCATGCACTTGCGCACAAAAGATTCTGCATTTCAAGGCTTGTCATGTCTTGATATCAAAGCCTTCTGGTATCCTTGTCCGAACTGAGAGTGTCCATGCTTCCTAGGGTACCCGTCCAACATAGCTCTTTGGTTCTGTCCCTTATGAATTTTTGATTTGAAAGAGGCGCTATAAGGTATTTTTGAAGACTTGTTAGTGTCCGGTGATCTCATTTTCCCACGTGGATTTGATAGGCATGAGAACTTGGACATTTATTTGAGCCTAATTTTTCATATCCATCCACAGACTTAAGTTTCATGAATCTTATGTTAAGGTTTGAAAATATATTGATTCATTATGTTGTGCAAGTTTCTAAAGTGTTACCAAAAGGTCTATTATGTAAATTTTCCAAGAAAAATGAGAATTTTGTGGAGATTTTTGAAGATACCAATACTCCATTTGACTCTGATAGTTATTACAAATTAGGAAAGAAGCTTCCTCTTTTCCCTTGTTTCCTTTTCCACGATATTCATAGACTTTGGCTAGTTAATTTAGGTGGAATCTTGGAAGTAACGCATGCTGCCTCTACAAAATTACATTGATTTTTTTTTTCAGAATTAATTAAAAGACATTTTGTTAGTCTATATTCATTATGGTTGAAATACATGGGTCGAACTCCACATACAACTCTGTGTATATTTGATGCCACACCTCAATTCTAAAGTGCATTTCATATTTGGAACCATATATGCATGCAAGTATACCCATATGTAGCTAGCACGTCTTTGTGCTCTAGTTTTATATGGCATCAGCTTGTGCTGGCCCATTGATTCAGGTATGTATTATACCATACCATTAGGCTGATTACTCCCCATATTTTCACCCCCTTCCCTTGATTCCTCAGAGACAAAATAGTAAAAAAATTAAAAATTAGAAAGAAAGAAAGGAGACAGCAACAGCTAAAATCTTTCATAAAGGATTCATATAATGTGCAAACTATTTCTGTCTGGTCCACTTTATCCTGTTCAGATCATGTTAGCAGTATGGATGTCACGTAGATGGCTGAACAGGTTGAAGTAAATCAATTGTGAATTTAAATCTTACAAGTCTATTTACCCCTGTTGTGTGCGTGTGCGTGCGCGCGCGTGCGTGTGCGTGTGTGTGTGTGTGTGAGATCATTGCAAGTCATGTTTCATGCCAATTCAAGCATATTAAAACTGTCACCTATTCCTCAACTACATTTGTAAGGTGGAGTAGCATACTGAGGCACTCAATTATAAGGTGCAATTATAAAACATCCACATATTAAGATTGTTCTTTCCTCCATGGTATCTAATTACTACATTGATGGTAAACTTTATTATGTGTGTTGAATAATAGTATTAGAGTGAGTATTATAATCCTAATTGTATTACTATTCTTTAACAACATGTTACTTTATTGTCTCGTTTTCTCGAATAAGGTATACATTAATAGGTAGTTAGGTTGGTTTGCTTTCACCTGAGCAGTAGCTACTTATTTAAACTATATTGCATTCGTTTTCTACCCTGATTTGACATTAATGAATTTTGTTCATATGGAGTGCCTAATCTTTTCCTATTGTTTTGTTTATGTTTTCTTTTCTTGTTCGCAGATTGTGAAAGGAAGAAAAGAAGGACGAAGAAAGACAATATGGCAATTGAACCAAAGGAAATTATAATGAATGTTAGAAAGGGTGTAACGTTTTCGATTAGAATTAGCTATAGATCTGTCTGTGCTCATCCTTATATATCGGGCATGCTGGTTTTCTTGCTCTTATTGTACAGAGCTTTCCCTTTGATGTTTTCTTTTGTTATTTCTTACTTCCCGGTGATTGTCTGCACTGCTATACTTCTTGGAACACTTCTAAGTTACGGAACTCCAAATATCCCTGGAATTGAAGAGGAGGATAAGAAGACTCCGGAAATTTCTTCTCTGCAAACTGGGAGTATTGTGGATGATGTTGTTGTGAAAAAAGATGAGAGCTACTCAGTGGAATCTCATCTAGAAACTGATATGACGGTGAATGAGAGGGCAGTAGAAGATGCAGTAGGTGAAGCAAGTAATAGAGCTAATGATGAGATAGAAAGAGATGTTCTCTCTGAAAAAATGCATGATGAGGGAAATCACAAAGACAATACTGTTTTAACATCAAATTTGTTGCTCCAAGAAGATGAGAGAAAAATGTACAGTGAGATGAAAGCGATAGAAGAAACAGAAGCTGTTGACTGTGGCTTTGTCGAGAAGAGAGAATTTTCTATGGAAAACCAGGCTGATCTTGCACCGGAATTGGCTACAGATGTTCGTAGTACTGCTATTAATGATCAAAATGAATTTGGAGGCCTCCCGACACAGATTGATAAGACCTCAACTGAAATTCCCTTTTATTCATCTCTTGGTGCTCCTTGGCAGCCAGTTCATACCCGTGATGCATCTCTTGGTTCTGATTCTGATTCTGATTCTGATGGTGCAGAAAGTTCATCTCCTGATGCTTCTATGACTGATATCACACCAATGCTCGATGAGCTTCACCCACTATTGGACTCTGAACATTCTCAACCCACTCTGAGAACCACTGACAGCTCAGATGCTGCTTCCAGTGAATCATCTGAAGATCGTGAATCAGATGATGGTATCACTGAGGAGGAAGTTGAAAACAAGGAAGACATGAAGATAGAATCACAGGAGAAAGGTGGCACTGATGAAGCTGCGGTACCATGGACTGAAGATGACCAGAAGAATGTCATGGACCTTGGGTATTCTGAAGAAGAACGGAACCGCAGGTTGGAGAACTTAATTGCAAGAAGAAGACTAAGAAAACTCCAGAGATATGAAACTGAGAAAAATCTAATAGACCTCGATAGTTACTACCCTACATCAATTCCCTCCATTTCAGCACCTAGACGGAATCCTTTTGATCTTCCATGTGAGTCGGATGGAAATTTGAATTTACCCCCAATTCCTGGTTCTGCACCTTCAGTTCTGCAACCAAGAAAGAATCCTTTTGATCTTTCTTATGATCAAGTACAGCAACTCACTACTCTATCAAATGAGTATTTGAGCCATCATGATTTTGTGGCAGCTGCTCAAAGAGAGATGCTAGCTCGAAGGAATGAGAGTTCTACTGTTGGGCCATCATTTTCAGGTGATCATGATCAAGAGAGGAAAGATTTGAAGTTGAATCCATATTTTCTTGCAGAGAGGATGGATTCTGAGGACACAGGGTTTACTGTCTTTGAGAGACAATTGAGCCCGGAAGCTGATTCAGTAAGGTTGGTTTCTGGGCCTGAAATTTCAACAGTTACATGTCCGGAGGATCACAAGGAGCCAACTGAAACAGAAATGTATGACGACAGAATAGTGTTTTCTCCTATCAGCCATGATGTTGAGCATATTGAACAAGACGGGCAATCCTTTGAGGCAGCTAATTCTGTTGGTAACAAACATGAACAGATTAATATGGATGTTGAGACTGATCGTGCTATTGAATTTAATACTACAACAAACAATGAAGAAACTAATCATGCTGCTAATGCTTTTGGTGTAATGGAGGAGGCAATTGGACAAGTGGAAGATAATTTGCGTGTTTCAGATACTGGAAAGCCTGAAGCCGTTCAAGAAAGGTATGACGATTCGAACTCCTCTTCAGAGGAAGCAAATGAACAGATCTCTGGTGTGAACATTCACGAAGAATCAGCAAATCTGAAGAAGACAATGGATGAGCCCATGCAGTCAGGTTGGGCTGATCGTGTTCAATATGATTCTAGCCCAACTGCAACTGGAAAAACTCTCTCTACTATTTCAACACCTGATGAAGCATTCCCTTATGAAGGTAACAAGCTCCAATTCTAATTCTTTGCCATCAACACTGTGTGACTTCTCATTGCAATGTTTGATGAACCCTTCGTTTACACGAGCGCAGAAAACTCTCTATCTAATGCTTTTCTATCTGATGTGCAAGCAGATTTCTCCCTAGTGGCTTCACCTCCAAGGCCATTCGAAGCACATCTTTCCTTTGAAGATCAAGACCGTGCGGTACTTAGAAGCGAAGGTGAGGACTTGGCATCTGGCATAGGGGAGACCAAAGTAGAATCTTCTGTTGCAGATGAAAATGAATCAAGACTGAGGGTGACAACTGAAATCAAGGAACATGATGCTGTCGAGGTTGGAATGTCGGAAACTAGTGGAGATGTCCATCCACTTGTGCCTGTGATGCCAGCGTCAGCAACTGAGAAAAGCATGCATTCCTCAACCTTGTCTTCTGGGGATTCAGAGTCGAGTGAAGATGATTTGGTTGGTGTGGATAAAAGCGTCCAATCTGGAGGAACTGACATGATTAATGACCTGATATCAGTAGGTGAGTCTGCAATTCATCTGCCTCCTGAAGCTGGTGTTCAAGATTCTCAGGTTAGCATTTTGGACTTGCCTTCAATGAATGAGGGGAACTTGGAAGATGCTAGTCTTCAAGATCATAAAATTGTGATTTCCTCTCCTGTTAGTTCTGGTTTATCTGCCTCGCAAGTTGAAGAATCCAATGTTCACATGTTTCATACTGAACAAGAGCAATCTACTCAGCAGAAGGTTGCTGAGGAGATTGGTAATAATGACCTTGCAGTGGGGATAGTTTCTGAGAAAAGTAATGGTGATGTTTCAGTAGGATTGCCTGTGATTCCTACTGATGATGGTGGTTTCCGTGGATCGCATGTCCTTGAGCTGAGAGAGACCACAGAATTCTCAACTCTATCGGAGATGAAGTCTGAGCATGAGATGGGCTTCAATAATGATTCAAGTGACTCACAAAGTAATATCACAGATGAAATTTTAAGCAAGCGGGTATTAGGATTTCTAAAAAGTTTAAACAGTTCAGATAAGGAATGGGACGATGAGGTTCATGCTGATGTCTCAGGAATCAAGGACATTGACGAAGGCTTGCTGTCAGAGTTGGATGCAGTAGGTGATTTCCGGGTAGAAAGCAAACTGAAATTAGATCAAGGAGGTTTCAATCTGGAACTAGGGAAATCTGGTAGTGTCCTTGAAGGTTCTACTGAAATGCAAGACTCTGGAGATGTGAAAGATGCTGATACACAGCTTGGGAAGTCCTCTGAATCAGACAAGGTGAATCCAGTCATCGACCAACCAAAATCGGTTGAAACTGAAGTTGGTTCTTCTTTACTGTCGTCTGGGGAAGACCCTGAGATGACTGTTTATAATTCTAAGCTGCATGTTCTTGAAGCATGCTCCATCGAAGAACTTGATTCAGTTTTTATGAAGCAACATGAAGAAGCTGTGGTGCCGCCTCATGTTTCAGACTTAACTGTCGAGAATACAGTCAGTTCAGAATCAGAAAAGGGGACCAGAGAATCGGATGTTTCCAACAGAAACCAAGAGCTAACTGGAAATGACACGGAGCTGCCAGTTCTAGAAGCAAAATCTTTTGAAGATATCAGTTCAGCTCTAAAGCAGATTAGTGAAGGACTCAACAAACCTAGCATCACTGAAGTTGAAACATCAGAGGTTCTTCCAGAAAGGACCCATTTAGAGCCAGATGAAATTAACTCGGACCTGCATGACAGCGAAGCAAGACCTTTGGAGGACATAAATTTGACTTTAAAACAACTCTCTGAAGTCAATGTTGAGAGCTCCCCAGAAGAGATGAAACATGAAGTTGGGCATGCTGAAGCTGGGGCAGGCGAAAGACATCTCGAGCCAGAAGTTGTTGGTGTACAGTCTTCAGAGGTGAGTGAAACAAACCTTAAGCCAGAACACATGAAACATACAATCAACTGAAGAAATAAAACTGGATCCTGTGAAAGCTGCTGCCAGCCAGACAAATATGGTTGTGGAACAAGGTTCTGAAAAATCTGATGGAATTGCAGTAGCGGCTGATGCTTCTACGTCCATCTCTTCAGCCTCAAAGAAGTCACGGAAGAAGAAATCTGGCAATTCTGGTTCAGGTTCAAGCTCAAACTCGAGTTCTAGCTCAAGCGATTCCGAATGATTGAAAAGTTTAGATCAAGAAAGAAAAGCAAATGTTTTCGCTTATGAAGGTTCCTGGATTTGCTAGCTTGGTGGATTTGCATTGGTGTTGGTTTGGAAATTAGTAAATTTTTGGGTGCTTGATTTTGTTTTTGTTTTTTTTTTTTTTCTAGCATCTTTTTGGTCTCCTCGAAGGTGATTGCAGAAATATATGCCTTCGGTTGGATTTATTTTTTCAAACTTTTGGTGGTCCTTTGGAGTAAGTTTGTTAGTTATTTGTGTGTAAATTACATTATAAAGCTTTTTGATGAGTGAATGCTTTTAATGTTTGTGAAATCTAGATTTTGTTTTAGGTCAAATTTGTGTTAACTTGCCAGTGAGACCGGCTCACTAGTAAAAGAGTGAGAATAGGTTGTCCAGAGTATTAGGTTCAACTCTCGACTATGGTTTATGTTTCAAAAAAACAAAAAAAGAGTTGGAAAACTTAATGCATATCGTGTGTGTTTTCATGCTAACAATATGACGTTTTAATTTTGAATAATAATTATAACAAGTAGTATTATTAAAAATACAAAATGTGCAAAGATTTTTTTTACCTCTTCATCGTTTTTGTGTGTTTTTGTTACTATCTCTTTTTGTCATTTCTTCTTCATTTGATATTTTTATATTTTTGTAAAATATAGGCCATACTCTTGTACAAGTGGGATTTGAAATCCAGTCCTCTAGCCCACTGCAATTTTTTTTCCCCATTATGCTACATTGACACTTTCAATATTTTTATTTACTTGTGATAATAAAATGACAAATGAGTAAAATAAATAACATTCATAGTGAATAACAAGTTGGAGTGATGTTATAAAGAAATTCACATGATGCTCGATCTACCATCAAGTATCTAAGCTACAATTTTTGAGTGACTAACAAGTTAGAGTTGATCTACCAGTAACTTTTGGGTATCTAATCTATAAATTGAATGGTTTTTTTTTTTTTTTTTTTTTTTTTTTTTTTGGGGGGGAGGGGGGGGGGGGGGGGGTGTAGAGAGAGAGAGAGAAATGTACTTCAACTGCCAGTTGAGAGAGACTCTCTCTCAGCTATCACTTCAATATGGTTGTAAACTTACTGCAACATGGTCGCAGTCCTAAAAAATCATATAGTTTCAGTTTAATTAGGACTGCAACCATGGTAGCATTTCTCAGAAAAAGACTGCGATCTTGGTCGCAGTCTTTAGAAAAAGATTGCAACATTGGTCAAGGTTGCAGTCTTTTAGAAAAAGACTGCAACATTGGTCGCAGTCCTTAGAAAAGACTGCGATCATGGTAGTAGTTCTCATAAATACACTGCGACTTAATCACAATGCTCATATAAAACTGCGACCATGACATCAGCACACAAAATTGTGGTTGAAATTTAGCCACGTTGCGCCAGCTGAAAGAGTCTCTCTCAGCTGGCTGCTGAGATACAGATTCCTCATATATATATATATATATATATATATATATATATATATATATATATATATATATATATATATATATATATATATATATATATATATATATATATATATATGGGCTTACTGTACCTCAGCCTGCAGGCTGAGAGAGTTTCTCAGCCTGCGGGACGTGGCTGAATATAGGCCACACATCGGTCGCAGAGTGTGGGCGCCAAAAAAAATCAAAAAATCCCGCCTAAACAATCGTGAAACAAATTGACAAAAATACCCCTTTTATATGACGACCGCGACTTCTAGCATTGAAAAGTAAAAAACCATTCCATGGTCGCAGACTTAATACAGAATAAAGAATACCAGACAAAAAATGCTATCGTATAGCAATGCGACCTCCTTCGGTACTGCGACCAAATTCGCAATCTTCTTTCTCATGCCTTATGTAAAAGAAGTAATTAATATTATATCTACCGTGATACAACAACAGTCTAGAAAAAGAGACGCACTAATGTTAATCTCCGAGAAAGGAAAGATGTGCACCATACGTAATCTAAAGATATAAGCAAACAATTCTATAAAAAGTTAATTTGTACTTCATGTATTAAACCATACTCAACCGTCCCCTGTAACAATTATTGTTACTATTCATGTTCTTCCACAATATTTATCTTTATATAATGCTTGTAACTAATATATTATCTCATACCTACAAACTATTTTTGCTCTACCTTTTCAATTTGATTACAAAACTTTTTAAAAAAAATTCATTCTTGAATCATGTCTTTCCCACCTTCTTCCTCTGATCACGTAGATTTCAACTTCAATCGTTCCCCCACCGGTCCTTTTTCCTCAGGATATTCTAGTGAATCTGATACCAGTCTGGACTTCACCCCTTTTGACTATCTAACTACATCAAATAATGTATTAACTGATCCTCCTATTCATGAGGATGATGAAGTTTTCATGTGGGTTAGTGAGGAAGACATTATTCCTCTGCCACTTGACGGAGACATGCTTGATGAAAGCATGACCTCTGATGCTGTAGGCTCGCTTTCTCGCAGCAGGTCAGATGAAGAGCTTGATATAGACGATCCATTCTGGGAGTTTATCGGTGAAAAAAAATCTCAAAAACAGGAAGATGATGAGGAAATAACTGATGAAGAGGAAGACCAGGAGAATGAAGACGACGAATCTGCTTATGATGGTGATAATGACGAGGATTAGGATTTCCTGATCTTCTGATATTCAACCAAATTTGTCTTCTTTTAAAAAGCTTTTAATTCTCTTTTTTTGTAAGGTCTCTTTCTCACTGTATTAACTTATAAAGCTCTTTTAATTACATATCCGCTGTTCTTAAACATAGCGACCTTAGTCGCAGTACTGCGATCATAGTCGCAGTCCCATGGTCGCATATATATATATAAAAAAACCAATTAATTGTTCATAGGAGTATCAGACAACATTCAGAAATTATACGAAGGACAAATATTTGATGACTAACAGTTGACAATTTATGGTCGCAGTTACTTAATCATTTATCAGTTCCCAATGCGACTATGGTCGCAATAATGAACTGTTTTGGAGTTCAAAGTAATTTAAAATTATAGTGTATTAACTTTTAAACTGTTTTGGATAACTGAACCTAGGAAGTATACAATTTTTGAGAAAAGATAGAAAATATATTTGAGAGATATTCACGTGGTCCGAGAGCTTAAACCTTTTGAAATTCCGGGATTAAAAATATATAAAGGGTCATGAGCAAAGGATTAAAAATATACTAAGTTATTTTTGCTCAAACTCGTTACTCTCACTGTTCGGAAAATACATTCAAAAAATGTCTTCACCATCACCACCGTCTTCACCGGAAAGAAGCCAATACATTCAAACAATGTCTTCACCATCACCACCGTCTTCCGGAAAGAAGCCAATCATCAAATGATGATTTTATGTTTAGTTCTGAAACAATGTCTCGCTACGGGTCAGAATCTGAGTTTGATACAGACGACGCTTTCTGGGAGTTCATTGATGAACCAAAACACAAACATGAAGAGGAAGAAAGCGACGATGAGACTGTACCTGAAGAGGAGGAAGAGACAGAAGACGAAAGCGATACAGAAGACGAAAGCATGACTCTTGACGACGAATCTGATTACGATGGTGATGACGACGATTAGAAGTTAAAAAATTGTATTTTGTTTTTCTTTTTAAATATATATAAATCTATTTTCTAAAGTTAATTGTGTGAATTACATTTTTTACTACTATGTATTGGTTGAAATACTGCGACCATGGACGCAGACTTAATAAATACACTGCGACCTTGGTCGCAGTTGCTGGACTTTAGTCTTAATCAACAACAACACTGCTACCTTGGTCGCAGTTTCTGACCGTAGTCTTAATAAAATAAACTGCGACCTTGATCGCAGTTGTTGGTGTTTAGTCTTAATAAAATACACAGCGACCTTGGTCGCAGTTGCTGGTCTTTACTCTTAATCAACAACATCACTGCGACCTTGGTTGCAGTTGGTGGTCTTTATAAATAATCAACAACAACACTGCGACCTTGGTCGCAGTTGATGGCCGCAGTCTTAAAAAATAATCTGCAATCTTGGTCGCAGTTGCTGGTCTTTGGTCTTAATCAACAACAACACTGCGACGAGGTGACACGTCACCGCAGCAGTTGCTTAGTCGCAGTTTTTGGTCGCAATGTCGACCCTGGTCGCAGTTGTTTCTGTTTGTACTGTAGTCTTATGCGACCTTGGTCGCAGTGTCGTCTCTGGTCCAAGTTGTTTTGTTTGCAATGCATGACTGCGACCAAAGGTCGTAGTTTATTAAAAAACAAATATGCTTTTTATTTATGTCCACGCATTTATCTCCAGGCATGTGAAAATGATACAAAACGATCTCTTATACAATAAGATTGAGTGTTACAATATAGCAGTACAAAGAAAACTAAACATCAAAAAGAGCCATTGTTGACTAAGAGCAGTAGTGTTATTGAGGTCTTTTTATTTATGTCCAGGCATTTATCTCCAGGCATGTGAAAATGATACAAAACGCTCTCTTATACAATAAGATTGAGTGTTACAATATAGCAGTACAAAGAAAATTAAACATCAAAAGAGCCCTTGTTGAATAAGAGCAGTGGTGTTATTGAGGTCCCCATGTATTAAAAAACTGTGGACGTCGAGGACCATGACTTCTTCTCTTGCGGACGACGAGGACCATGACTTCTTCCCTTGTGGACGAACATCGATCAAGTTCACCGGCCAAAATATTCTCCCAGAGGCCCAGCGAACCTGAAAAAGGACAATCAAGCTCTGGGTCATCTTCGTGCATAGGGTCATTTTCATCCATGGAGGCAGGCCCCTGTTAGAGACTCTGAAGAAGGCGGAAATTCTCAGAGCAATTGCTCTCAAATGAAAACAGTCTAATTATGGGCTGTTAAAGGGAGAGTGTGAGCCCTATTTATAGCCAGCCCATAATAACCATAATTAATAGTTCATTAATCAGAACCGTCGGCCTTAATGGTCTCCAACCGCCAGCGCCGGTTTGGCATTAAAAGACATTAACGCCTAAACCCAATGAAGAGCCGACGCGTGGACAACAGCTTCGGGAAATAACGAATGGTGCGGGTTCGTCAACGTAGACTTGACGTTAAAAAGATCTCATAAAATCTTTATGACAGGTCGCATCTCACGGAGTGACTCCAAGTCGCATCAGACAACAGACAACTTTTCATTTTTCATTTAGATTCAAAAAATGACTTAATCCAAAACAACACTTAATAAAACAACAACACGGCGACCTTGGTCGCAGTTGCTGGCGGCAGTCTTAAACCAAAACAGCAGTGTCGACCTTGGTCGCTATGCATGTTAATCTAAAGGAAAACACTTACTTAACGTACTGCGACCAAAGTCGCAGTCCATATAATGCAACCTTAGATTGTAGTTGCTGGCCATCTTTATCAATAACAACACTGCGACCTTGGTCACATTTAACCATGTACACTGCGACCAAAGTCTTTGACTAAGGTCGCAGTTTAAATGTACAATGCGACCAAAGACTCTGACTACATTATATACAAAAAAAATAAACTATAAAGTAGAATTTTATCGCAGGCTGAAAACATTGATCTGAAAAAATTTTATATTTTCAAAAAAAAATTTATCCCAGGCTGAAAAGGAGAAACTAGATCTTTCAAAAAAGAGGTAAAGAAATAAGACGAAAAGTAATTTATATCCTATAAAGAGCGGCAAAATAAAAGGGGGAAAATAATAATAAAAAATATGAAAAGTTATCATAATGGGTATTTGGTAATTTAACTTCTCCCTAAAAGCGGGCCGCAAGTCAGTGAGGTGACAAATTGAGCCACGTCACCGCAGGCTGAGAGAGTACTCTCAGCCCGCGGGCTGATATACATTTCTCTCTCTCTCTCTCTCTCTCTATATATATATATATATATATATATATATATATATATATATATATATATATATATATATGATTTGAATTCTTGCCCCATATTATTCTCAATTCTCAACACTTACTACAAAACTAAACGAGTCTTGTTATATTTTCATAACTGAGACTCGTTTAGCTTTGTGGTAAGCGTTGAGAATTGAGAATAATATGGGGCAAGAATTCAAATCTCAATGTATACAATTTATCAAAAGTTTAAGAAAAAATTATCAATAAAATTGTTGAATCCTAAACTAAAATCTCTAATTTCTTCTAAGATATTTTGACTGTTGGGATAAATAGTTTTGAACATCGAAATTGTTCTCAATAACGCAATTGTTCTCAACAACAAATTAATATTTTTTTAGTTTTAACTGTTGGGAAAGTTAATTTTGATCCATTATAACTATTCTACACAAACAAATCAAAATCAGTAGTTATATAAACTAGAATAATTTTCATAAACATACTTTAATTCTTTCTTTTGCTTTTTCTTTTTTGTACATGAAAATTCAAGATATCTTGATTAATTCTCAGTATCTGTAAAACAAAAAGTTGAATAACAAGCAGTAGGTTGTTGTATCATAAAAGCAAATTGCAAAATGTCAGTTCTATCGAAGTGATAGAGAATATTGATTTAGAACTATGGATATCTTATTAATTTTTTATCATTAATTTCTTGTTTGTACAAAGTAGTGTCAATGGAAGAGAAAGAGAAGGAAAACAACATAAAGCCATTGAACCACACATATCAACAAAGTTTTACGCCAAATATATAATAGGGTAAATTACAAGAACCCTCTTCATTAATATTCCAATTTTAAATTAATCCCGTGAACTAAAAATCTCAATAAGGAATCCCACAACTATCCAAAACTTATTTTATCCATTCAGAAAATATTTCTTTTAAAAAGTTATTATAGCCATATGAAAAAGATAAGTGGAGAATATTATAAATATGATATCATATGGCCATCAAAAGACCATAATGATTATTAAGTAACATAATACTTGACAACAATAATTCAGGGAGTTATTTATTCACCTTTTAGATGAAGGGGTCAATTCAAAAATAGAGTACAATGTCAATTCAAAAATAGAGTATAAATGAAAAGGGGTTTTTATAATTATTATTATTATCATTATTAATAATATTGTCATTATTATTATCATCATCGTTGTTGATGCTGTCCTCATCGTCTTTATCATAGGATCAAGGTATTTCATGGGTTTTCCTAAGTTCAATCTCATGAAAGTCCATTGATCGATATGTTTCCAGTATTGAAGATCAGGTTCAATTTGAAAATAACCCACCCAAAAAATTTTCAAATAATGAACTTTGAAAGACAAAACATTTGATATTTTTATGTTAATATAATAAAATCTATAATCTAAAAGAGTTACATGAGAAGAAATTTGAAGACAAATATGAAGAAAAGTTTGTTATAAATGAATGAAGATAAGTTGGGCTATAAATAGGTAAAGATAGAAAGTTGTCCTCTTCCAATGAACAATATTTAGCTCCTCCTATAAGTGAGGATGGCAATCTCCTTCTTCAGAGAGAAGAGGAGAAAATAAAAAACCAAAAATTCTCAACTCAGATCCGATTGATCTTCTTCCGTTCTTAGGTAACAAAACTCTTCATTTTATTCCATTTACCTTACTTTCTTTTTGTTTGTTCTCTTAAAATTTTATTGATTTGGTCATCCTGTGCAATTCAATAACTTCAATAACATTTCAATTCATATTTTTCGATAAATATTATTTTGGACAAGTACGCATCCATGAAAATTTGTAGGTCTTTGTGAATTATGTCTTAAATTTATTTAGTGGGTTTCACATTTTTTAATATATATCAGTTTAAAATTTTAAGGATTATTAACAACATATTTAAGGTCTTTTAGAGGTCCATTTCCTTTCAATTATTGATTAGTTTTATTTTCTCCCCTTTCAGTTATTGATCTCCTCCCCCCAAAGTAGTGATGTGTAATCATATGGATATCATGCTTTACATTATCACTAATGATTTACTAACACATCATAATTCTATTAAATCACTGATTAACTTGGGTGAATTTGATCTGCTTAGATTGCTTTCATGTAATTTGTATTAAAAATTGTTTAAAATATGCTTCTTTTTTAATTATTATTTTATTAAAAATGTAAAGCTTTATCATATGTCATGTTTTTAAGTGATTTTGATTACATTATTTTTAATAATGCCTCTAGAGATTGAAGATGTCAATATTTTGACATCATATATCATTTAGTTATTTGTTTTGACTTCTGCCATAGAAAACAATTTTTTTTTTCTTCTTTTGCTGTATAGAACTTCAAACAAATGAATGCTTCACAAATGATTTTGCTTCCATCTACCACACGCAAATTTTTGGTATGTGATACCATAATTCTTCAACTTGTTTTGATAACAACAAGTTCAAATTACCATTTACTAAAGTGATCCCAGACGAGCGTCGAGCTTCCCAAGTGCATTGCTCTTTGTCCATCCATCCTCTCATAAGTTAATCATCTGGAATCAGAAACTAGCTAACGAGCTCGAGCTTGTTAACATGAGTCAATCAAGGTCTATTTATGCTTGAGCTTGTTCATTTGTTCTAGCAATGTTAGACTTTTATTTGAGAATTCGGAAGGATATTCAAATTGTGCAGTTCAATAGAACATACATGTTCATTAATACGGGTACATTATTTCAATAGTTATTGTCCATCCATGAAGAAGGTTTGAGCAGCAGATTTCTGAAATCCTTCACACTTAATTAAATGCTTGGATGGCTGGATTTTCAATGCCCAGTGATATTATTTGATACTATATTGATACATCAAGTTAAAGAAAGACATATCATTATACATTGAATTTTATTATCACCACCTAAAAAGTGGCAGAGCCCCTAGCTTCTTGATGTGTACTTAAGTGACAAAGCTTCTAAACTCCTAGATCGTTCCTTAAAATTCATTATTATTGACTTTGAAGAACATTGTCATCACGAAGAAATGTTGCAAATCCTCTAAGGGAAGTCCACCATCTGAGTTTAGGTGTAATCTTTTGGATAAGATATAATTTACTACCCATGAAATAACTGTTGATAGTGGAAGTGTCCGATGACTCTCTTAAGAGAGCGAGGTGTTCACATTATTAAAATACTTTAGATGATTAAACCTTTAAGCCCCACAATTTGTATTAGGGTTGGGCTTATATATTTGATTCCATCTTTTCTTAGCTGTTACTTAGTGCCTATATAGCTGGGAGACATGTCAGACATGTATTTTTTGGACACTCAGACATGTATTGAGCACTAGTGAAATTTATCTTCAATTATATTTTATATTTTTTAATTGTGAATAGTTCGTTGATACATTTGTTTATTCACATTAAGGTTTGAATATCACCTTGTATCTTATATGTACAATATTGATGTTGTCGATACAACTGAGACGATATTGATATTGCAAATACAACCTAGATGAAATAGTTAATATTTCTGGATATTACCAAATTTGGTACCAAAAACCTATGGCCAATAGCAATATTGATGAAACTTGGTTCACATCACATGTTTTAGATGTTTATTTTCAATTGTTTATCAAATATTACAGTGGGAAAAAAGCATATGAATATTGTGTTGTATAAAACTATGATAAGTTTAGATATGTTTTGTTATAAAAAATGTAGTACATTGAGCTATTATATATAAAGTTTGAAAAGCAAAGGCCTATTCATTTGGAAAGCGATAAAAATGTACGATAATTAAAAAATTTAGCATATATGTAAACAACGTTGGTTATATTACTAGAAACAAGTGTGTAGACTTTTGGAAGCATAGGCATGTCTGTTTATACAAGCAATATATGCACCCTCACTTCTTAATTATGTATAGTTTATTGTCATGTCAATTTCTTTTGTGTTACTTCTTAAAGAATTGTCTTGTGCTGTGTTCATGTCCATATCTCATATCAATCTCTATCCTAATTAGCTCAATGCAGTTTGAAAGTAATACCACCAATTTGAATGTCAATACCAGGTAGAACTGAGAGGTAATGCCTCTGGCTTCTGGGTTAAATATGGGTGTTGCCTGACTTATCAGTACCTGTATCTAACTCAATCACATATAACACTGCATATTGATTTGAAGATACCCAATCAGTGAAGCACTGTGTTCACTGATTAAAGCTTATGGTTACAAAGCTAAAAAAATCTGTTATTCATTATCCACTTCATTATTTACAAAATAAAAGCAGTGAATTTAAACGTTATTGTGTTGTGCGAGCGCTATCCAATCACAACAACCAAACAATAGAGAATCCCAAGATCTCCAGCACAAAGAACAACTCAACAATCACACGAAGAACGCACAAATCACAAAGACAAGATTTAACGAGGTTCGGCCTCAATGCCTACGTCCTCGGGACAATCAATGGAGAGATTTATATTAGGAAGATGATTACAATAGCTCTTCTTCTCTTTGAATGCAAGAGAACTCTGAGCTAATCCTTTTTCACAGAGAGTAAAAACCCTAGAATCAACCTTAGGCTTAAATACCCCACATCAGCGGATCAGCAGATTTCACCCAAAACCCGACTGTCGGTCGATCGGGACGGTCGACCGACCCCTTCTTCCGGTTGACCCGGCAGTCGACCCAGAAAACCGAGAGTTGGGTTGATTACAGTCAGTCTATTCCGGTCGACCGGCCGGTCGACCCAAAAAACCCGAGAGTTTGGTCCTGCAGTCAGAGCACTTCGGTCGACCGGGCAGGTCGACCGCCCAAATCTCTGTGCATGCTGTGCACGTCGGTCGACCGGGCCGGTCGACCGACCCTCCTGTCTTCTGCTGCTGCTGCTATTTTCTGCCGCTGTCCCTTTGCCTCTCATCGTCGACTTCCTTGGCGATCTTCGACGACACTTGGCATGACATCACCTCCTTTAATATCCTCTCTCCTCCAACAATTCTCCACCTCGGTGAAGATTTCCAAATCTGAGCCGAACTCCAACGAACCCCAGTTCATCACCTGGCGAAATCGACACACGATCTCGGCGAAATCGACACACGATCTTGGCTTGCGCGCACCAGTCGAAATCGACACACGATCTCGGCGAAATCGACACACGATTTCGGCTTGGAATCTTTAGCTCATCTATTCCTGGAAAACATCGCACATGCCTTCCCTGCACTTCACCTTAGGAGAATTTCCATACCTGCCGATCACTAACCGTGGCTCCCTCTCCGCAACTTCACGACCTCACGAAGACTTCCTTATGAGCCAACATTGACTCTCTACTGACTAGCTCTATCTAGTCTACCTGTCTTCCACTGACGGTCCAACCAAGTCTGCGTAGAACACACCAAACATCATCGGCTTCAACTGGATGCACACCACTCCTTATGCAAGCTCAACATCTTCTAACCGGATGATAAACCTGTTCATCGAGATCACACCATCTCACCACTACGTGAGATCCAACTGGCCACACCACTTCACCTCTACATGAAGTCTCTTCACCTCTACGTGAAGTCTCTCCATTTCTACTTGAAGCTTCAATAGGCCACAACTATTCACCTCTACGTGAAGATCCAAAATAACATCTCGAGAACCCAAATAGCTTCATAAGAGTTGCATCACTAAATGGCTGCGCCTTTACGGCTGCCTACGTACCTTTGCCCAAAAGGATCAAGCCAACCGTAGTTTATTAAAAATGAGCTTCAACAAGCTCAAACAATGGTACCTCTATTTGCAGCAGCGAACCTGTCTGACTGAGTCATATGAACCTCTTCCCGACCATCATGGAGAGCAACGGCCTTCAACTTCAGCTTGTCACGATCTCAAGCTTGAGATTCATGCTTCTTTCCTCACAAGCGTGGTTTCACCTTTGTTCCTATAGCTGCAAACAACTCGACATCCTCAACAATATCGTCAACCTGTTCAGCATCACCTTTGGTATCACGAACTCCACCCGGTGTCACCTCCGCTGAAGTATCCTTTGATGCCGAACCAACTGGAGATGATGGAGTAGCATCAACCTCCACCCGCTGCAATCCTTCCTTGGTCTCCGTCCTCTCCACCTGCTGAGAGACAGTGGACTTCAACACTGAAGTCTCTCCAAATGTGACATGCCTGCTCATCACGATCTTCTTGTCTTCGGGGTCCCACAACCTGTAGCTGTTCCTTTTGACACCCAAGTAGACAAACCTCTTTGCCCGCGGATTCACCTTGCCACTCTTGGCACTGAAGTAGGCCGGACTTCCAAACTCCCGCAGCACACCATGACCTTGAGCAGCTTCTCCAGACCAAATATTCAGTGGAGCTCTACCTCCAATTGCAGTCGATCTGTTCATGAGATGGCTAGCATACTCAGTCGCCTCAGCCCAAAACGACCTGTCTAATCCTGCATTAGACAACAGCCTCCGAACCTCCTCCAGCAAGGAACGGACTAAATCTTTAGCCAATCCATCTTTACTTGTTGTGAAGTGAGTTGCAATCCCTGTGTTCTGGCCAAATTGTAGGAACTGGTACATGTCCTTTCCAACATTACCAATATGAAGCTCCTTTATCTTCCTACCTATCTGCCTCTCCATTCTTCCTCTCCACTTCATCAACACATCTAGGGCTTCTCCCCTTTGTCTCATCGGATATATCCAAACCTGCTTAGATGAATCATCAATAAACGAGACAAAGTACCTGTGACCTCCAAGCGATGCCGTCTTAGCAGGTCCCCATACGCTCATGTGAACACAATCAAGAAGACCTTCATTGTGGTGAGTACTGGTGCTGAATCTCACCGTCTTCTTGTCCAGAACGCTGTGTCCACCTTCCAAATTGCAGGTAGCAGCACCTTCCATGGATTTCTTCTTTGCAGGAGCTTGCAAAGACCTTCAGTCGTCGTGTCCGACCTTTCCCTGCCAGTCCTCCGGGCTACCTTTATCTGAAGAACTCGAAGTCTCCACCTGATCTGTCATCATACTACCCTTCAAGTAGTAAAGATTTTCTCGGCGGACGCCCTTCATCACCACCATCGAGCCCTTGATCATCCTGAGATCGCCATATCGAACAGATATCACCATGCCCGATGCTTCCAAAGTGCCAACTGAAATAAGATTCCTTTTGAGATGAGGTACATACCTCACCTCCTTCAACTCTCGAACTATCCCATCATCCATCTTGATGCGAACTGTACCCATCCCTTCTATAATACACGGATGGTCATCCCCTATGACCGTGTAACATCCATCCAGCTTCTCAAAGCTAGAAAACCAGGCCCTGTTCGGGCACACATAATAGGTGGCTCCGCTATCCAAGATCCACTCAGCACTATCTGAGTTACTAATAGTAGGTGTAGTAACCGAGAGAGAGAACACTGAAGAGTCATCATCCGATCCATCCGCCTGTGTGAGATTCGCCTCGGTCTTTGACTCCACCTTCTTATCTTTGGCCTTAGGGCATTCTGCTTTCCAGTGTCCTAGTTCCTTGCACAAGGCACACTGATTCCTCTTCAGATTTCTGAAACCCGGCCTGGATTTCGATCTTCCTCTAATCTCCTTTCCCTTCCTTGATGAACCTCTGCCTCTTACTTCCAATGCCTCCGCCGATGACCCAGACTGAGAAGGATGCCTCTCCTTCTTTCTTGTCTCATAACTCATCAGTGCAGACGACACCTCATCATAATCCAAGCTCTGCCTTCCATTAATGAAGGTCAGTGTGAATGTCTCGTACTCCTCTGCAGGAAGTGAATTCAGAAAGATGACCGCCTTATCTTCCTCATCTACCGTGACATCCACATTTAGCAGATCTGTAAGAAGCTTCGTATATCGGTTGATGTGCTCATTTACTGTGCTCCCCTTCTTCATCCGAAACTGATACAGCTTATTCTTAAGCTGCAACCTGGACTTTACACTCTTCGTCAGGTACTTCTTTTCAAGGGTTTCTTACAGTTTCTTCGCTGACGTCTCATGTTGCACAAGGTATTTTATGTCTTGTGACAAGCATGAACGTATCAAGCCACATGCCGATCTGTTCATCTTCGCCCAGTCTTCATTAGTGATAGTGTTCTTCTTCTTCGCCAATAGGAGAGTGTCTTCGAGGTTTGATGCATTCAGCGCATCCATAACCTCGCATCTCCACATACCAAAATTGTTAGTCCTATTAAACTTAACAACTTCAATCCTTGGGTGATTGTTCATTGCCTTAACAGATGCAGTTTCTTCTGCCATTGAGATTTCCCTGATCCTCTATCTACATGGAAGATCAACTACCTTGAAATAGATCTATACACAGATAAAAATATGATTTTTACCTGTCCCTCGAAAACCCTAGATCGAGTTTCTCACCAGATCTACTCCACCACGGATTCAACGAGCCCTCCTTGAGTCCATCTGAGATTGACACGCGATCTCCTCGAACACCCAATACCTCAGATCTGAGATCGACACACGATCTCCACCGGATCCGATCTCGAGCCCTTCGAATCCTCAGAAATCCCAAGTGCAACCCGGATGCTCTGATATCACTTGTTGTGCGAGCGCTATCCAATCACAACAACCAAACAATAGAGAATCCCAAGATCTCCTGCACAAAGAACAACTCAACAATCACACGAAGAACGCACAAATCACAAAGACAAGATTTAACGAGGTTCGGCCTCAATGCCTACGTCCTCGGGGCAATCAATGGAGAGATTTATATTAGGAAGATGATTACAATAGCTCTTCTTCTCTTTGAATGCAAGAGAACTCTGAGCTAATCCTTTTTCGCAGAGAGTAAAAACCCTAGAATCAACCTTAGGCTTAAATACCCCACATCAGCGGATCAGCAGATTTCACCCAAAACCCGACTGTCGGACGGTCGACCGACCCCTTCTTCCGGTCGACCCGGCGGTCGACCCAGAAAACCCGAGAGTTGGGTTGATTACAGTCAGTCTATTCCGGTTGACCGGCCGGTCGACCCAGAAAACCCGAGAGTTTGGTCCTTCAGTCAGAGCACTTCGGTCCACCGGGCCGGTCGACCCCCAAATCTCTGTGCATGCTGTGCACGTCGGTCGACCGGCCGGTCGACCGACCCTCCTGTCTTCTGCTGCTGCTGCTATTTTCTGCCGCTGTCCCTTTGCCTCTCATCGTCGACTTCCTTGGCGATCTTCGACGGCACTTGGCATGACATCACCTCCTTTAATATCCTCTCTCCTCCAACATATTGTTCATTAGACAGTAAAATATTTTCTATCAAAGTAGTTCGTTTCTTACTTTTGTCATTACATTTTATTTTTGGAAAATATTTAGAATAGATTGTTTCATTTTGCAGAACTTGTTCTCATTGTACCTCTACTTTCTTACCATATTAAAAAAATATTTGATGTTGTTTTTATTTTATTTTACAGAATTTTTTTTTTACTGAAAGGAACAAAGGGAAAGAGGAAATGAGTGATATGGCATTGAAGGCACAAGATATGAAAGTACATATCAGAGAAGGATTGGTTTCTTCCATCAGAATTTTTTACAAATCAAGCTGTGATCATCCTTTTGTTTGGGGCTTCATATTTTCCTTGCTTATATTGTATATATATCATCCATTTCTATTTGCCTTTCTTGTTTCTTCCGCGCCCGTCATTGTGTGCACTGCAATTCTTCTTGGAACTCTTCTTATTTATGGGGATGCAAATATTCCTGAAACAGAAAGAGAATATAATATCAAGGGATCACGAAATGTTAGAGCTGGTGATAATAATGCTTTCGATGATGATGATAATCTCTTTTCAGAGCATGTGGCAAGCAAATCAGCACACTCGGGCGAAGGTAAAGGCCTCAGGGCTAAGCCTGCATGGAGTACCCACTTTCATTCTCTTAATTCAACTTGGTAGCTTGCTAATGATAATGATGCTTCTTCAGGTTCCGAATCTGATCATGCAGAGAGTTCCTTGTCTGATGGTTCCGTGTCTGACATCATTCCCATTCTTGATGAGCTTCACCCACTTTTGGATCCTGATGCTCCCCAGGCTGCACTTAGATCCGTTGATAATTCCGATATTGCTTCTAGTGGAAGTTCACAGGATCAAGAATCAGATGATCTTAGTGCCGAGGAAGGAACTGAAAACCAGGAAGATGAAGAAGATGAAGGGAGGAGAAAGATGATGCTACTGAAGTTGTGTTAAAATGGACAGCAGATGATCAGAAGAATCTCATGGATCTAGGGACTTCTGAACTGGAAAGGAACCAGAGGTTGGAGAACTTGATTGCGAAGAGAAGAGCAAGGAAATTTCTTAGTTTCCACATTGAAAGAAATTTAATAGATCTGGATGGTAATGATCCCATACCAAGGACAGAGGAGCTTTCATGTTTCAATCTTCAGATACCATCCATTTCTGCACCAAGACAAAACCCTTTTGATGTTCCCTCCATAGAGGAAACAACGGGTTTGCCTCCTCTTCCCGGTTCTGCTCCTTCAGTTTTGCAACCCAGGCAGAATCCATTTGATGTTCCTTTTGATCAAGGAGAAGAAAATGGCTTCCTCACCCAAGAGACTATGAACCAGCAAGAGTTTGCACCTTCACCACAAAGAGAGATGCTTTTTAGAAGGCATGAAAATTTTGCAATAGGTGCATCACCTTCTGGTGATACCAAGCAAGAGACACATGATTCTGTTTTGAAACCATTTTTTGTTGCTGAGAAGATGATTTCAGAAGGTACAGGCTTTGTTTCTTTCCAGAGAAAATTAATTACAAAAGATGATCCAAAGGTTAGTTCTGATCATGAATCTGACACGACTTCATCAGATATAGACCAAAAAGATCACAAGGAATTTGTAGAAGTGCATCCAGGGAGTCATTTATTGCCTCTTGCAAGTCGTTTTGCTGAACCCGTGGAGGGAGATGGTCAACCCTCTGAGGAAGTTGATTCTGTTGATGTCCGTCATGAGCAAATTGGGATTGATGAAGGTATTCATATGGTTTTAAATGCTTCTAGTGTCACTGAAGGAACTCATAAAAATGCTGCTGGTGCTTTTGCTGCAGTTGAGATGGAAATCAGACAAGATGAATATAGTTCAGCGGAATCAGATGCTGGGAAAATAGAGGTGATAAAAGAGAAGTGTGATGATTCAAGCTCCTCGTCGTCAGAAGCATTTGAGAATCATTCAACAAACAGTCATGAATCAAGTAATTCTGAGCCGGGAAGGAATAACTCCTTGGAATATCCCGATGATTCTGTGCGATCAGTTTCTGCTGATGCTGACCGAAGCATGGCATCTGAGAGGGTTGATAACAGTCATGTTGTTGATTCTGTATATGATTCTAGTCCTTCAGCAGTTGAAAAATCCTTATCTATCAGCTCGGCACCTGAAGACGCTTTATTACTTGGAGGTAAGTTAGTTTTATCCCTTCAGCGTAGAGTATAAATCTATCATCTCGGTGATCGATGTAACTTTCTCCTATTCAGGTACAGATGGTTCCACTTCTGGCAATTCCGTGGCATCAGATGTTCGAATGGATTCTGCAGGAGGGGGTTTAGCTCGAAGGCCACATAAGAATAATGTCTCTCCAGAGGAAAAGCTTCTCGAATCAGATAATGGAGGTATCTGGGTACCACCTCCCAGCTTATCTTTAGTAGAACAATATGAATCAAGATCAAGAGAGGTAACAGAAATTAGGGAGCAGGATGTCATCCAAATAGGATTATCTGAAATCGGTGAAGATTTTGGTCACCCAGTTTCCCCTGGGCTGCCAAAGTTTGTTCTTCCTTTACGTTTGTCTTTGGTGGGCACTGATTCAAACGATGATACAGTGGGACGAGATGCAGTTGTCAACAATGGGGGATCTTCTAAAACAACTCCAAAACCATTAACGCCGAGGGAGGTTTCATCAATATTGCATACTGATAGATCTGGTCTTGATAAACTTCTAATAAATTCTGTGGATTTGCCATCGATTCCTGAGGAGCATTCAGAATATCTCCGGATGGAAGATGAGCATGAGAACATGATAGATCAAACTGCAGCTTCTTCTAGTTTGATTGGCATGGATCTTGTAGAAGACACTATGGAGGGGTTTGCTGAAAATGGTCACCTGAACATTGATAAAGATGTTGGAGTTAAGGGATCATCTAAGAAAAAAAGTGGTGAAAGTTCAAATGGTGCGGAGTTGGTCAGATCCGGTGCTTTAAAAATGAGAAAGATTCGGAAAATTACAAAATTATGGTAACTCTAGAACAAACTCAAGTTCAATTGTAGTCCAAGTTATTTTGAATGAGTTTAGGAAAATAACTATCAAAGAAAAGAGAAGTTTATACACAAGTTTCTATCTCCTTGTTGTTCCTTGGATTGTTAAATTGTCATCAATCATTGTGTTGATATTCTTAGATGTCCAACAATGAATTTTGGTTCTTTTTTAGTTTTCCGTCCTTGAAATTTTGCTCTGAAAGATTTCCCTCTGAGATGTTTTATTGATTCCTTGGAGGTCGATACAAATTTCTTCTTTTGTTTTCATTTCTTCTTAATAATGAACACTTATGATCATATATATTGTATTATGACAAAGAAATTTCATCCCTTTAAAACTAACAAGAACAATAACTCCTCCTCCTACTTGTACTATTACTACTACTACTACTTGTTCATCCTAATCATTAGAAATGGTCATGAGCCAAACTACACCTTCATTCAGGAATTGTGCATTGACAATGTATAAATTGGGGCTGTAAAGCATGATATAAATTATGGGATTAATACATCTACTATTTGAAATTTTATAAAGATTTTTTTTCCCCAATTTGTTCTCTTAGAGGCAAGGTTGACTTGGTGATGTTTTGCATGATGGACCTATTGGGCTTAAACTATCTTGGGCAAAAAAAAAAATTCAAATATTCTCTTTTCATGCATCAACTGACTACAAAATGAATGTCAAAAAAAAAAAAAATTCAAGTTTATCAATTGGGGCAACTTGATGCATGGATAAAACATGTTGAAGAATTTGATCTTTTGTCTAGTGGGTTTAGGTGTAGAGATTGTATCTAGTAGTATGCACTTCCAATTTGGAAGGTTTGTCATAAAATTTGTAGTGTTTGCACTCATGTACTTCATGTGCTCTCAAAGGTAGCCTAGCTCATGTCGAGTATGCATGTCTTAATTCTAGTTGGAGCTTTAGTTGCCAGTTATAAGGACTCATTGCAGTATCATTTTATAAAGTTTTAGTACTATCTAACTCATGGAGTAATAAACTTAGACATAAATATGAAAAGAAGTAAGCTATGTAGCACGAACACTCTGTAAGTACACCTAGGGGGGTGAATAGGTGTATGACTAATTTAATGACAAATAATGCGGAATTAAAACTTAATTGCAAAATACTTAGTGTAACCAAAGAGTGTAGCCGAATTCCGGTGAAGGACTCTGTACTATCTCCTCTAAATTTCTCTAAATAAAAGTTGAGGTGCTATGTAAAACTCTCTTGGGTCAACACAAGTATGGCACACAATCAAACCCAAGCATATATATGATATGAATAATATGATGCAATGCACAATGAGAGAGAGTTAAGAGATAGTGGATCAATCGCTAACAATAAGATATGTTTCGAGGTTCGAGCCACTGCTCTACGTCCCCGCCTTCACACAAAAGGATTTTCACTGTATCGTCCGCACAGGAATTCTCACACAGGGAACCTCCACTGAGGATTTGGGTAATACAAACAGGGAGTACACAACTCCTCTCTCCAACAATACAACCTCTACACAAGAGGCAAGGCACAACACAAATCGCCTCTACACTTAGAGGGATGGGCACTTAGCCAAACAACTATCAACCTCTCACTAGAGGGATAAGGCACTAAGTCACAACTCCACAACAATCACCTTTATACTTAGAGGGATACCAACACAGCTTCCACAATCACCTCTCACTAGAGGGATATCAATACAATCACCTCTCAATAGAGGGATATCACAACGTATGGAAGGCTTACAACTCTTGGTTGTATCAGCAAACACAAACCAATTTTTCCACAAAATAGATCCTAATAGATAGGATATATAGATAGCTCAAGTGTGAGAAAAATAATGAGTTTGAAAATCAAAATCACAAAGAAAAATTCTTGGAAAAACTTCTATAATAGCTATAGAAATGAAAATAAAAAATAACACCCAAAGATTTCTCCTTTTCTTGATTTTTTCAACCCTTTAAAAACAATTAAAGATAAAATCTTTAAGCCCAAAACTCTTAAAATTTGCTGTTAAAACACTTAAGTAGATAAGGATTTTTGCTCTTGAAAAACTTGTTTAAAACCAGCTCAAATGAGGGGTATTTATAGCCCCAAACAAATTCTGCCCATTGGCAACAGGAAAGGTCAGAATTGACCTTCCAGTCGACTGCCCGGTCGACCGGCCAATGGTCATTTTTATGACCGTTGTGCTACCAGTAGACCGGGCCTAGAACCAGAGAGCAACGGCTCTCTGGCCGGTTGACCGCCCGGTCGACTGGAGCTGGATACAAAGAGCAGCAGCTCTTTGTCGGTCGATCGGCCCACCAACTCAAGCTGGTGTGCACACTTGCGCACGTCGGTCGACCGGACCGGTCGACCGGCAGAAGGCCAGTCCGGTCTTTTAGGGATTTAAAAACTTGGTTATTTGCCTTCTAAAAAATCATATAAAATACACATAAATTCCACAAAAATAAGTTCTTATTATATCTTTGAAATACAAATATGTGTATTATAAATAATTTGAACTATTTTTGTGTAAATGAAATTTTGCCTTAAACCAAAATCGGTATTTTCCAAAAACCAAACTTTAAAATGGAAATCCGATTTTTCTAAAACATATGTAAATACAAAAACATGATGCATATTGTATATGGATAGAATCCATATACATATAAAGATTTATATCTATATTTTTGACATGAAATCCGAAACCGGTTAAACCGAAAATCAAAACCAAACATTTAAACTTGTGTGTGTATGTGAACTTGAGCATATCGACACTATCTAATCTTTACATAAGATCTAAACAAACTATACTAAACAAACTGAGCTCTTCTTATAGAACTCCTTCTTCAAATCGACTCGATCCAAAAACGATCCAATGAGCTTGACTCTAACCGAGTGCTAGATGCGAACTTGACGCTCAAGCTCTTGAATCAACAGTGAAAGCTCCAAAACTCCTTTGTTGAAGCTAATCACCTATTAATAACTTGATCAAATATCTAAAACTAAATATCACAAGATTATTAGTAAACTATAACTACATGAGTTAATCATCATCAAAACTAGAGTGAAGGGCCTCTGGACCAACAATCTCTTCCTTTTTGATGATGACAAAACTCATAGAGTTATATATGCATGGATTAAAGTTAAGCTTCATAGAAGCTCCCCCTTAACTCATGCATAGCAATAAACAATAGAGATATACAATGAATGCTCAACATAAACATGCATAATAAATATGAAATGAAATAAACATGTTCTGATAGCAATTGCTCTTATACCAATTGTAAAAGTAAACAAATTGCTTCTTATATCAATTGTAAAAGAAAACAAATGCTCTTATACCAATTGTAAACCATGCAAAACAAATGCTCTTATATCAATTGTAAAAACAATGAAATAAACATGCTCTTATATCAATAGTAAAAGTAAACAAAAGGTAAACATGCATATAGACAACATGCATATAAACTCCAAACATATCTCTCCCCTTTTCGTCAAATCATCAACAAAGGGGCACAAAATAAACTCAAAACAAACAATAAAGTTATATATAGATCAAAACAATATGGAACCAAATTATGATACCAATTAGAAAATGAGACAATGTATGTTATTGATACAAATTGAAACAAATATAAGTTGTAAATCTTGATACCACAGTAAATATTAGTACCAATTGAATATATTTTATAATTTTGATACCAATTGTAAGAATATGAATATATTGTAAGTATTGATACCAATTGTAAGTATTGATACCAAATGAAAGTAAAAATCAAATTTTTAGGTAAACACAACTCATTTCAATAAAGATACTAATATAAAATGAAGAATGATTCCAATTGAAAAACATAAACTAACTTTTTTGGTCAAACACAAATATCATCTTGCAATAGAGATACTAAATAGAGAATATACCAATTTAATATTCTTGATACCAATATTGAAAAATGTTAGCATATCAAAAAATATTTATCATTAGGAGCGTAGGATACCAATTGAAAAATAAGATTTCAATTGAAAAATATCATTTTTTCAACATAAAGTTTTCTCCCCCTTATGAAATACTATGCATAAGCTTGTATAAGATACCAATTGAAAAATAATTGTCGTTAAGGACTAAATTAAGCTTAGTATAACAAAATTTGTGCTCTAAAGATATAAGAATATAATAAGCACAATCAAATCATATATATATGTATAAAAGAGTAAATACCAATCGAAATTGATAATATTTGAAGTTGAAGCATACATATATAGAAACAAATATGAGAATACAAAATAGATATCAATTGTGATATCAATTAAAAACACAATGAGGATCAAGTGTATAACTCATAATGACCTCCCTTTCATACACATATTTAAATAGATTTTCAATATGAGCATACAAGGCATGGTCGCCCATCCAACCACCCGTCGATGGAAGGGGTTTTCAACAATAAGTTTGAAAATAATTTTAGTATAATTGAAAACTCTACCAAGTGAAGAATATGAACTAGTTTAAGATAATTTAAAATAACTAGTTATAGATTCTTCAAAAATATGAAACCATCATATATTTCATGAAGCATGCATTTTACACAAAATAGACACTCAAGATATATAAAGCTCATATAAGACTCATAAAAACAAGGTCATGAGAAAACATCAAATAATGTGAGTGTACAAGAATCATGTGAAAAATATAATCATGAAAATAGGCAATGAAGCTCAAATGAAATTCCTTCTCAAAAGCATGAAAATTATAAAAATTTAATTTCATCAAAATAATTTCAATTTCAAGGCATATGTATGTTTTAGCAAAAACTAAAGGTATACATACATATCCTAAACACAAATGAGTCCACAAAGAATTTTGCATAAAAGGCAAATGACTCAAGAGTATACATGTTTATCAAATAGTTTTAGACAAAATTGACATATACATGAAGCTAAACATATACGAAAATATGCACAAAAATAGGGAATACAAGTTTGAAATGCATGAATTATCAAAACTAGGCTATACTAGTATATCTAATGAGTACAAATGAGCAATCAAACACAAACATATAATAATCAATTTGTGGCTCATTAGTTGTAATGAAAAACTACATTTAAACATGTAATCAAAACATGAAGTATAAAACAAAACATAAACTGATATGATCATTAAGTAAATGCACATTTCTTAGATTTATAATATACACAATAGTTAAAATAAAGTGAGAACACTAAATATAAGTCCATATAAACATGGGTGTTTTTCAAAGACTACATATGCATGTCATCGGTTTAATTAACATGGCATTAAACATAATAATCATGAAAAACTAGAACATGCTAAAAATCAATAACATGTAAGCATGTAAATATAAATGGGAGTTAGAGATCGTTACGAAAACTATGAGGACAAATCTCTAGGCTCCAAACCATGATGGTCCTCCCACCAAACTCCCCTTGAAAGTGATGCATCAAAAAGTGTCACCATATAGTTTGGAACGCATTCACCTCAAGCCACCAACACCCTCACGTCATGTGAGAGCCCACATCTACATCAAATAAAATAGGAGTGACTTTTGGTACCCATAACTTATTGGGTCCATAGGGGTTAGCACCTTTCCTAACTCAAACAAATCTATTTGCAAAATTTGAATCATTAATTCTATTAAAGCAAAATTTTGCACGGTGGCCCTTTCGTCCACAATGTGTACAAGTGTACACATGAGCATACATAGTGTTATGAGTGTGAGCGTGAGGAGCATGCGTATGCCGTGGTTTGTGTACATGCATAGGAGAGCATGTTTCTTGCGAAACATGGATTCCAACCGTGTGTGGTTCATGACACATCGGCTCAAAGTGGAGCCCAAACAATCAACACTCTTCTTTAGCAAACAAATATTTTTCAATAATAGAAGAAGAGGTGGTGCATGCAATAGGTACACTAGATGATGAAGCTATACTAGCATGGCAAACATGTGAATCTAAATCATTTTTCAAAGAAATATTTTTCTTAGAAACCAAATCCAATTTCTTTGATATAGAAGCAATTTTATTTTTCAAAGTTTCATTTTCTTTGAAGACAAAATCAAGTTTTGAAAATAGAACTTCATTTCTCTTCAAAACATCATTACAATCACTTTTAGTTTTCAAAATCTTGTTTTCATTAAGGGCAAGTTCAAGTTGAGATTTCAAAGAGTCACGTTTATTTGAAACCTCAACCTTCTCTTGCAAAGTCATGTTAAGTTTAGAAAGCAAGTCCTTATTTTCTTCTTTCATTTTAAAAGTTTTTTTTTTCAAAAGTTGGTACTTTTGTAATAGGTTCTCATAAACAATGTGTAGTTCTTCATTTAATGCATCAGCATCAACATAATCATCACTACAAGAAGAACTAGCACAATCATCTAGATGAGTTTCTGAATTTACCTCAAGAGAGTCATTCCCTTGGACCATGTAGCAATATTGTTCGGATTCATCCTCACTAGATTCCTTTTCCACTATATTTGGCGTTTGAAGTTTTGGAGAGGTCAACGTGTTCCACACTACAAAGGCGGAATCACAATAAGAAACCATACATAGATATTCTTTGGTTAGAGTGCTCCTAAGTGCCTCAAGGGCTTGTGCATTGGCCTCTATATGCTTGCTATTGTCAAGATAGGATTTCTTGATAGCGATAAGGAAAACATGCAAACCTAGGGTTTTGAGGTACATGGACATCCTAGCTTTCCAAATAACAATGTTGGAAGTATCATACATGGGAGGAGTCATATAGTCCATGAGTGTGTGTAAACAAATAAGTGTGCAAATGCAAATACTAGATTAGCAATCAAGATCTCACTCCTAGGTGGTTAAACCTAATATCAGGAGCGTAGGCTCTGATACCAATTGTAAGTACACATAGAGGGGGTGAATAGGTGTATGCCTAATCTAATGACAAATAATGCGGAATTAAAACTTAATTGCAACACACTTAGTGTAACCAAAGAGTGTAGCCGAATTCCCGGTGAAGAGCTCTGGATTATCTCCTCTAAATTCTTGTAAATAAGAGTTGAGGTGCTAGTAAAACTCTCTTAGTTCAACACAAGTATGACACACAATCAAACCCAAGCATATATATGATATGAATAATATGATGCAATGCACAATGAGAGAGAGAGTTAAGAGATAATGGATCAATCGCTAACAATAAGATATGTTTCGAGGTTCGAACCACTGCTCTACGTCCCTGCCTTCACACAGAAGGATTTTCACTATATCGTCCATACAGGACTTCCCACACAGGGAACCTCCACTGAGGATTTGGGTAATACAAACCGGGAGTACACAACTCCTCTCTCCAACAATACAACTTCTACACAAGAGGCAAGACACAACACAAATCACCTCTACACTTAGAGGGATGGGCACTTAGCCAAACAACTATCAACCTCTCACTAGAGGAATAAGACACTAAGCCACAACTCCACAACAATCACCTCTACACTTAGAAGGATACCAACACAAATTTTCACAATCACCTCTCATTAGAGGGATATTAATACAATCACCTCTCACTAGAGGGATATCACAATTATGGAAGCTTTACAACTCTTGGTGGTTTCAACAACCACAAACTAATTTTCTCATAAAATAGATCCTAATAGATAGGATAGATAGATAACTCTTGTGTGAGAAAACAAAGAGTTTAGAAATCAAAATTACAAAGAAAAACTCTGGGGAAACTTCTAGAATAGCTATAGAAATGAAGATCAAAAACAACTCCCAAAAACTTCTCCTTTTCTTTATTTTTTCAATCCTTTAAAAACAATTAAAGATAAAATCTTTAAGCTCAAATCTCTTTTAAAACTTGATGTTAAAATACTTAAGTAGATGAGGATTTTTACTCTTGAAAAACTTGTTTAAAACCAGCTCAAATGAGGGGTATTTATAGGCCCAAACAAATTCTGCTTGTTGGCAGCAGGAAAAGTCAGAAATGACCTTCCGGTCGACCGTCCGGTTATCATTTTTATGACCGTTGTGCCACCGGTCAACCGCCCAGTCGACCGGGCCTGGAACCAGAGAGCAATGGCTCTCTGACAGGTCGACCGCCCGGTCGACCGGAGCTGGATATAGAGAGCAGCAGCTCTCTGTCGGTCGATCGACCGGTCGACCGGGGCCATTTCCAGATAGCAGAGCTCTCTGGACGGCTGACTGCCCGGTCGACCGGCCCACCAGCTCAAGCTGGCGTGCACGCTTATGCACATTGATCGACCGGACCGGTCGACAGACTTCTGCAGCGGTCGACCGTCTGGTCCACCGGCAGAAGGCCAGTCCAGTCTTTTGGGGATTTAAAAACTTAGTTATTTGCCTTCTAAAAAATCTCATAAAATACACATAAATTTCACAAAAATAAGTTCTTATTATATCTTTGAAATACAAATATGTGTGATAAAAATTAAACACATATTATAAATAATTTGAACCATTTTTGTGTAAATGAAATTTTCCTTAAACCAAAATTGGTATTTTCCAAAAACCAAACTTTGAAATGGAAATCCGATTTTTCTAAAACACATGTAAATACAAAAACATGATATTGAAATAACTTTGAAGCGTATTGTATATGGATAGAATCTAATATACATATAAAGATTTATATCTATGTTTTTGACATGAAATCCGAAACCGGTTAAACCGAAAACCAAAACCAAACATTTAAACTTGTGTGCGTATGTGAACTTGAGCATATCGACACTATCTAATCTTTATATAAGATCTAAATAAACTACACTAAACAAACTAAGGTCTTCTTTTAGAACTCCTTCTCCAAGTCGACTCGATCCAAACACGATCCAATGAGCTTGATTCCAACCAAGTGTTAGATGCGAGCTTGACGCTCGAGCTCTTGAAGCAACAATGAAAGCTCAAAAACTCCTTTGTTGAAGCTAATCACCTACTAATAACTTGATCAAATATCTGAAACTAAATATCACAAGATTATTAGTAAACTATAACTACATGAGTTAATCATCATCAAAACTAGAGTGAAGGGCCTCTGGGCCAACACACTCTACCATAAAGTCACACTCGCATCGGAGATGCTGACAGCGGTGTTAGAGAAAGACACTTCTAGAACACTCAACTTTTCCAAATATACTCTCAATTGCATATTATTTTTCATTTTAGCATATTTGTCGCACACTTCTTCAACAACTATCAGATATTTCTTTACTTCTATTACATGTTTGAGATGTTTATTCACGTCATAAATATCAAGTTACCTATATATATATATATATATATATATATATATATATATATATATAATATTATGAGTAGTGCTCCTAGTCGCCTCCTTGATTAAAATCTCACCATATATCATTCTTATTAATGATCTACTCCATTCGTCATGATTTTTATATTCTAAAATGCTTATGTATAAAAATTATGAAAATTGGACATTTTTCAACCATTAATCAAATGATTTTTATTTGTTTTATTATTAAAAAGTCATTCATTTTGTAACCATTTGATTCATGGTCAAAAAATATCAATAGTGCATGATTTTTATCCACAACTATTTTAAGGTATACAGATCAAAATGAATGAAGTAGATTATTCTTAGATGTACTTTTGCTGAAATTTTAGGCTGCCTCCTTAGTAATCTAAGAAGACGCACTAAGAGAACTTTACTCTGTGTGTGTGTGTGTGTGCGTGTGTGTGTATAGAGAGAGAGAGAGAGAAAGAGAAAGAGAAAGATAAAATTGGCTACTTCTAAAAGGATTTGAACATAAATCATTCACACTCAGTTCAATGTTATGACATTAAAATAAAAGATCCACTCTGTTGAAGTTGATTTACATTATTTAAAATAAGTAAAAATAAAAAATCAAGTACTTTATAGTTTTCTTATTCATGCATCAAGTAGGCACAAAACGGACAGCCGAAAATAACATATTACTTAGATTTATGACTTTTGACATATAAATTCTCGATTCGACTATTTGATCATATCTAAATATTTAAAGCCCCTCACTAACTAATTTTTTAGGTTTCAAATATTTTACATCGTTAAACTAATCAACTCACTATTTCAGCCATTCATTTAATACCTACTTGATGAATAAGCAAAAGGCATTCAAAATATTTGAATTTTACTTTTTAAATACTCTCAACAATGTAGATCAGCCTTAATGAAGTGGATCTTCAATTTGAATTGCCTAAAAATGAATTTGAATGGAAGAATTCATCTCTTATCCTTTTCAAAGGACCCAAGTCTCTCTCTCACCCTATACACACATACACACACACACACTCTCTCTCTCTCTCTCTCACACGCCCATACTTGAAACATGTTGTCAAATTTTTATTTTTTTTGAATTATAAGCCACAACCTGGTGCAAGCGGGATTTGAATCTCCGACCTCTTGACCACTTCAAAGGAGTTTTACTACTATGCTACAGTGACAAACAAACACACACACACACACACACACACACATGAATCAGTAAAATGTATATTAGATGGCAACTGATGGACTCCATTAGCAGCCCTAACATCTCAGCCTCATATCTGGGTTGAGAACTGAGAGATAGTAACTTTGCAAAAAACACCCTAAGCACTCGAGTTGCAACCAAATCTAGGCTCTCTTTCCTCTCCTGTTGTCCCCACTCCCTCTCTCGTCGCCTCTATTTCTCCTCTCCTCACCTGCACCCGCGACCATCAATGCCATCCCCTCTCTCCTTGCCTTTCCTCTCTCGCCCAATTAATCTCTCTCTCGATTTGTGAGAGAGAGAGAGATTTGGGAGTGGTTGTTGGGTTTTTTTTGCAAAGTTACTATCTATTAGCCCTCAGTCCAAATCTGTTGCCATCTAATGTACATTTCTCTCTCTTTCTTTATATATATATACCCATATTTAAAACATGTCATTCAAATTTTGATTTTTTAAATATAAACCTTAGTCTGGTGCAAGCGGGATTTGAACTACAGACCTCTTGCCTACTACAAAGCGGTTACCACTGTGCTACAGTGACACTTACTCAAAATTTTAATTTGTATAAAAATATAATAACTTTAGATATTTTTCAATATAAAAAGTGAGAACATGGAGTTACACCGCTATGCTACAGTGACACTCAAAATTTTGATTTGTATAAAAGTATAATAACTCTAGATATTTTTCAATATAAAAAGTATAATAACTCGTAGTTCTATAATAACTTTAGATATTTCTCGCGTTTGAGTTGGAGCCCTAGCTAGTGTACCTTTTGATTAAAATCCATAGGATAAAAGAACGGAGGGTTTTAACCAACAACTTTAATACTTAACATGGAGGTAGAGAAAAATGTATGTTATATTTTCCCTAGTTCACTTATCTGACAATCGCATCCGGTGAGTATTACTTGCCAAAGTTCCATTATAGTCTGTCATAAGCTTTTACAGATCCAATTTTTCTATGATCCCTTATCCTTTTCATCATTTTGTTATGGTGTTTCAGTAAAAGTCTTTTAGAGAACATGATGTTATATTCAATATCCTAGACGAGCCACAAACACAAGTCATTAGGCTTAGTTTCTGTCTTCTTAGGAATCATAAGAACATTATCTGACTCATCTCTTCAAGAAATCCATCATTTCTGAAAAGGTAGCTGGTTACATAAATGAATCACTTTACTCGCTGTAACATTAAACTATTGCTAATAACAGTCTCCTTGCACAACTTTATAGCATGTAGATTAATTGTTTTGCATCTATAAGGCTTGGGGCACCATCTCAAAATGTTAACCTGTTAGGTGGAGTAGCCCAAACACTTGCCCCCTACCCCCAAAAAAAAAAAAAAAAAAGCCCATCTTCGGCCTCTTTAGAGCCTCCTTGTCATCATGCCCCACCCACCGATGGTGCCTCCTATCCCACAGGGTAGTGGCCTTGGCCGGTCCATCCCTGAGGATGTGGAAGGTCATCCCTGAGGATCTTTCACACATCCGGTCTAAAGTCTGGAAGACTGGCTCTCATACCACTTATGATGCTTGGGGCACCATCCCAAAAGGTTAACCTGAATAGAGTAGTTCAAACACTTGTATACCCAAAACCATCTCTGAGTCTAACTGATGTGGGACTATTTGTTCGCACTATGCTCAACAACAATTTCATCTTAAGCCAGTTTCACAGTGACTGCTGCCTATCCATCTCCATCCATATTTTGCAATATTATGTACCTGGAATACAGCACTGTATGATCTTCCTTGTAAAATCCTGTACAGTTCTAATGATATCTTCATTATAATTATGTCAAATACTTTCATTGTCCATTGAATCAAAATAGCTCTCCTACACTTTTTGTCTGTAACTGTGATGAAGTATGAGGTGTTTTGAACTCGGATTCTGAAACTACTATAAGACCACTAAATTCTTACTGTTACATATGGGGAAAAAAAAAAAAACTTCATCTATTTATTGAGATCATAACAACTTGCTTAATATCTTATGTTCTGTAGATATCCTTTCGACACCACGTCTTGTTCAGAAAAGTCCTTCTGCATCCAACCAAAACTTCGAGAAACTCTTCACCAGCTCCACTGAGCTCTAGGTCGACTTTTGATCATAACTGCATATGTGGTTTCTTCCATGAAGTATGAACACAGATACAAGTTACACATATATGACACAACAAAAAACATGGAGATGCGACTAAATTTGGAAAAACAATGGTACTATAAATACAAGCAATATTATATGTATACACTTTGTGTTTTTGTGTATGTCCATATGCATAGAAACATGCACGTAATATATAATGCAAAGAGATTTTAGTACGGAATAAAATATGACAGTGTACATATATAATTATACAGTTAAAATTAAACTATAATTGTTTATGCATTAGAATTCATTATTTGTGACATGAATATATAAGGCTAGAACGGTTATAAAAACACAATATCTTAGATATTACGAAATATTTTTGAGTCAGATAAATCAATATTATTGGATGATCCTTATTGATAAACTAAACAAATTATATAAATGCAATTCATTTACAATTAACAGAACTGTATACCCTCATTTAAAATTAGAATTTTTTTCCCTTTACTTTGTAGTCTTGGTTATGTATAAAATGTTTCCGATGCGTTTAGCATACATTGCAAAATTTAGGATACATCAAGAGGATTATCCGACATATATATGTGAAGTTGGAGTATCTAAGAATTGAAAAAGCATTCGACCCAAGTACGTCTCAATCAAAATATTTGTGCTACATAGGTTTCTGGAGTAGTTTCTCCGAAGTGCATCAACATACAAAATGTAGTGTTTGTAGTCCTTTTGGTACTTTGAATGCGATGTTTAGACATGATTCAGGTACCCAAAACATCTGATTTGTAGCTTTAATATTTTCATATTCTAAGTATGCGATTATGGAAGTTGGAGAGTAATTTAAGTTCTAATGGACCCAAAGACAGTATGTCCTTGGGGAGGATATGTAAATTTTGATGTAAACGTTATACACAACTCAACATGATTGATTGACCGAATAAAACCCCAGCAATATCTCCATTCTAATCAATAGCATGATCTCATAAGTTGATAAAACATCAAAACATTGTCAGTAAGCTGTAAAAGCTATATAAGAGGAACTCGTCAGGAGAGCTAGTAAAAACATGTCTTGTGGTTGGAAGTTTGATACCCTTTTGAAGATGAGATTTAAGTAACCATTGCTCTTTAGGTAGTAGTCATGAAAGTTCAAAAATACTTCGACAAGTCAAACTTTTCAATTTGATCCTTTCAACTCTTATATGTGGGAATATTTAAACCTTCCAAACAACAAATGCTTGAAGTAAATTATTTTCTTTTAGGTAAACATCATGTGCATATGAAAACCTGAGGAGTATGCTGCAGTTGAATGGCCTTATTGACATGCTTTGACCTTTCTAATAGTATATTTTCTATTTGCCATGAAAAAAATTGGAAAAAAAAAATTCGGTCATGTTCATGCTTCTTAATACTTTCATAATCCAGTGACATCGCTAAGCTATAATAATGGTTATATAATAATAATAATATATATCCTCATACTGAATAGAAAGCAGACACAAATTTTTTTTCTCCTACTTATTTGTTAGTAACCAGCTTATGTAAAAGCCCAATATGTCATCAATGTTTATATTATGCCCAATTGTTCAGGAAGTTTTTCAAATCTTTCTCAAGTTTTGTCCAATTCAACTCGGTCTTTCCTTCACTCAGGATCCTTAAACGCAAACTGAGGGCATTACACCATACCTGCTACCTAAATTTTATTCATATATAAATGTTTTCTTGGGCTTGTAGTTGTTAGCAAGTTTAGGCAAGAATTTTCTTGCTTAAAGAACTATATAATGCATGCATCAGCTTCATATTAGGCCAAAGTCTTAGCTTTTGGTTGTGGAGTGCCTCTCATTGACAAGTCCTGAAAGCTATGAATTCATTGATCAGACCAAGTCAAGCATACAAGTGGGATTAAGTCACTATGATAATCAAGTGAATTTGATGATTTGCATTTATTTCAAATCTAAAAATCGCACAATTTGGTCTTGATCCTAATTCATGTTGTAAGCCAACCCAACTTGTGGGGAACAATTTCGACTTTCATTTTGTGTTATTTCTCTGAAGTCATGCACATACAAGCTGATCATGGGTTGTAATCAATCACATTCTTGGTTTCTGACTTTTATCAGGCAAATCGTACTGATTCTTGCACGCCCCTGAAATGGTCTTAAATGAACCAAATCAAATACCTTGGTCATCTCTTTTCTGAGGGGGTAGATATTGAAGAGATCATTGACAGGTACAAAAATCCTATCTTTAAAATTGTCATTCAGAGTTGCAGACAATTTAGCCATAAGTTGTCACATATTTCAACTGCCCAAAAATGTCGTAGCAGCCGAGATGTCACATACACACCCATATGCGAAGCTAGTATTAAAATAAAATAAAAAGTCCTGTACATGTAATGTACTTACATGACGAAGAATGAGTTAAATTTACACGGAGAGACATTTTATCGAATAGAGGAGTAAGAGTAAAGAAACATGTGTTGTGCACATGAGTAACTTTGTACAGAATATCTAATGATTTCCTAAGTTATATGATATCTAGACTACAGAGGTGTTATGCGCATACTTTTTGAAACTGATAAACAAGCTGCATGCCAGGAAAATCAAATATCGTATATGTTCTTGCTACGCACGTAAGAAGAACAAGTCCATCTTTTTAAATAAATTTGCAGCTTTTTTATGTATTTAACCCAGCGCGCAGGGTGAACACAGATTGTCATCTAGAGTTCCATATAGCCTTGAATTGCCCAAGCTGAATCCATGAGCTACGGTGAAACGTAATCTGGTGCTTAAACTACGGCTTGAAACGTAATCTGGTGCTTAAACTAAGGCTTGCAGACTCTCGGCATTCTTAGATTAATGCATCAAACTAACCTTTTAGTTACGGAGATGGCTCTCGTTGACAGCCCTGAAAAATAAGCATTCATAGCTGTCCAGTGATTTCAAATCCATCAAATTAAGACATGGAATATTTGTATAAATAAACAGTCTATGCAGTTTGTTATAAGTATTAATCTTCATGATCGTAAGTGTAGCTACCCACTTGTGTGAGTTAATGCTTTGACCTTTCAGTTCTGTTGGCTGTTTGAAATCATGCATTACAAGTTGAGGAAGTCATTTTCTTACAATTCAAGATTGTTGACAGGATTTAATAGATTGCTTTATTGATCCTTGCAATGTGATCTCAATTTATATATGTAGTAATACAAAAAGCTATTAATGTGTTTAAGGAACCAAGTCAAATTATTAACACATTAGTCACCTCTTCAATGGATATTTAAGAGGTCATTTTCTCCAGCAAAGAAAAGAAAATTAGAAAAGAAAAAAGAATGAATGAAGCCTTGCAGCTGCCATTCAAGCACTGTGGTCATAAGCCCTTTAATTTTCATTGGATATTGTCAAGGGCGGCGCGTCACCATAGTGTGCGATGTGCCAAGTGATAAATTTGCTACAATTTGGGCATAAGCTTTTGTCAGGGACGGACCCGCATACAGTCCAGGGTGAGCAAACGCTCACACTGGATTTTATAAAATAATAACATAGCACATACATCTTGTTAACATTTTTTTGTATATAATCTCTTGTTTTTATATTATTTTTACTAGTATAAAGATATTTTTGAACTCTACCTCAAGTGGTAACTTATAAATCTAAGTTATTGGAGGTCACAAGTTTAAGTCTTAGTGGGTGCAATATTATTTTTTTTCCACTTATCATATTACGTTTACGCTTACATTGAAATTCTTATTATATTTACGCTCACACTGGAAAAACATCTTGTGTCTATCTCCGGGTCTCATCACATATTAACTACTGAAACTTTTGTTTTAAAACAGTGAGAATATATTTTTGTCATCGTTCATTAGTTTGTATTATCAAGTACCCTATGAGGACAAGATATTCTCTTATATCTTGTTTTATACACTTTAACGAACAAATGAAATATTTATATATGGAGAATAAAGGATCAAGTAAAATTATGAGCCCCTTGTCACGTGAAAATGATGATCAATTTCATGCCTACTTTGATAAGAACATATGCAGTGAAAAATGAAGCAAGAATCAAACGAAATCAACCCTTGTCACTTGGAAAAAAATCCTATACTTGCATCAAATTTGACGTCTTTGTTAGAAATAATTCGCAAAGGATCATAGGTTTTAAGAGTTAATTTGCGAAGTGGAGACGATACCTAGTGATGATAATGATGGTGAAATTGTTGAAACCAAGACTGAGAATAGTGAAGTTGGCGATATAACAATTGATGCAGGAGATATAAGAATCTCAATGAATGGTTGTTCAACGTCTTTGGATATGAAGATGATGGACTTTATACCTCTGTGATCTAAACCTCTTCATCTCTGTTGGATATGCAGCAAAGAGAATATGATAATGAAAACAGTGACAGATTATTTGTGGACAAGCAGTTTCTGGTGTGAGCATTTGCTAAGTTTTAGATGAAAATCTGGCAGATTATTTGTAACACAGGTTTTACTGTAGGCTCTATCTTCATCTCGAGTAGTGAAGAAAAATTTTTTATGGTTTTTCTGATGATGATGATGTCTCCTTTTCTTACTGAAAGAAATATTGACCTCGAATTTTGTCTGGAAACTCAATAATGACTCTGGCAAAAACTACTAAACTTTTGAATCCAATATATTATTGCATGATGATAAATGGTTGAAGTCTTCCTATTTATTGATTGTCTTCTTATCTTATAGGATCCTTTGGTATAGTCGAAACAACATTTTCTTATGTTTATAATCTGAAGCATTAGAGCAAATGCCCAGATCATGTTAGAACCTTGCCGAAGATTCAACGCGCACGTTGCCGACGAGATTCACAGCCAAGCTACACAAGAAAACTCACGCGAATTGTAAACACGATCTCGAATTGGTGCTGCAAAGCTTGACTTTTTTTCGTTGTATATTCCTCTATTTTTAAAGACAACTAAATGGAGAACAAAATGGAAAGAAAAAACTGCCTTCAATCAGGCCGATCACACAAGGTAACTAACCTAAACATGGTATGCTAAAATAGTGGCACGTTTGCTAAATTAGTGGTAAGGATTATTTCCATCAATTTGTGGCACGTTTGCTAAATTAGTGGCACGCAAGGATTATTTCCTTCAATCTCCTCCTAAGCCTTGTCGTGCACCTTCAACCACATTGATCATGCCGATCTTTGAGCGAAATTCTTGAAATTTTGCCCTGCCCAATGACTTCGTCAGGATATCACTGAGTTGTTCTTCACTCCTGACGAACTGCACCTTGATCAGACCCTTTTCTTCGCATTTTCGGACCAGATGGTACTTTACCTCGATGTGCTTACTCTGTCCATGGAGAACCGGGTTCTTGATCAGGGCGATGGCGGACTTGTTGTCCACTTTGAGCAGAGGAGCGCTCGGCTTGGATCCCTGCACTTCTCCCAGCACTTGAGCGAGCCACAACGCCTGGCAGGTCGCATTTGCTGCAGCAATGTACTCCGATTCACAGCTGGATTGCGCCACAACCCGCTGCTTCTTTGACTGCCATGAAATTGGGCTTTCCGCCAGCATGAAGATGACTCCAGTTGTGCTCTTTCTAGCATCAACATCTCCAGCAAAATCAGCATCGCTGAAACCTATTAGCTGGGCTTGATTTCCCTTCTTCCTGCCGAATCAGAGCCCCCAGTTGCTTGTTCCCGCCACATAACGAAGAATCCGTTTCACCGCTGCAAGGTGATCCTCCTTTGGCTCCTCCAGAAAACGGCTAACATATCCGACTGAGAACGCAAGATCAGGGCGGGTATTCACCAGATACCTTAAGCTCCCGATGAAACTCCTGTATGCTGTAGCGTCCACCGGTGACTCCGTGCTCTGCTTGCTTAGTTTCAGCCGCGCCTCCATGGGTGCTTGGCAAGGATTGCATCCTGCCATGCCGCTTCTCTCCAAGATCTTCGCGGCGTATGCTCCTTGACTGAGCGAGATGCCGCTCGCGCTCTGCTTCACCTCGATCCCGAGGTAGTAGTGAAGTAGGCAGAGGTCGCTCATCTTGAATGCCGCCGCCATCTCGTTCTTGAACACCCTGAGGTCGTCGCGGTCCGTTCCAGTGATGACAAGATCATCGACGTAGACTCCGACCACCAGTTTCGCGTCGTTGTTCTGCCTGATGTAGATGGCGTGCTCCGACTCGCTCCTCCTGAAACCAAGCGACAACAGAGTGTCGTCGAGCTTCGTGTACCAGGCGCGTGGCGCCTGGTGCAGCCCGTACAGCGCCTTCCGCAGCCTGAACACCTTGTGTTCCTTGCCGGAGACGATGAAACCTGCTGGTTGCTGGACGTAGACCTCCTCTTGTAGGTTGCCGTTCAAGAACGCTGACTTGACGTCCATGTGGTGCACCTCCCACCCTTCGTGCGCCGCGAGGGCGATGAGGAGGCGCACCGAGTCCAGCCTGGCTACCGGCGCGAAGACTTCGTTGTAGTCGATGCCGTGCCGCTGTGCATAGCCCTTCACCACGAGGCGCGCCTTATGCTTGGACACCGCCCCGTGTTCGTCCCGCTTTACCTTAAAAACCACTTGACTCCAATCGCCTTGCGCCCAGGCGGGAGATCAGTGAGGTACCATGTGCCGTTTTCTTCGATGGCCTCTATTTCTTCAATCATTGCCTTCCGCCAGCTCGGGCTGCGCTCCGCCTCAGTGAACGAAGAAGGCTCGTCGTAGCTTGCTGCAAGCGGCTCCTCTGCCAGCAGGGCGCGTTGTGCGAAGCCACGCGGTGGGGCCGGCCCGATGATGTCGTTGACACTACGGAACCGGAGCGGTGCGTCGTAGTCATGGTCCGCATCCAGGTTCTCGTCGTCAAACTCATCGTGTTGCTCCGCTACGTTGTCAGGCCCCCCCGGAGTCTGGTGTGCTGGCGCCTCTTCTATATCGACAGCCGTCGGAGTCGCCTGGCCCGTGGTGGCGTATTCGATCGTGAAGACGTCGTCACCGCCACTCGGCTCTCCATCGTCGCCGCCGGCACCCCAGTCCCACTGGGCCTGCTCGTCGAACGCCACGTCGCGTGTCACATGGACACGCTTCGTGACAGGATCGTAAGCACGGTAGGCCTTGGAGCCGCGCTCGTAGCCGACGAAGATCATCTTGCGCCCCCGATCTTCGAGTTTCTTCAGATGCGGCGTCGTGTTGCGGACGTACACGATGCATCCGAACGTCTTGAGGTGATGAACCGCCGGCTTCTTCCCGTGCCACGCCTCAAACGGCGTCATGCTGTCCACGCTCTTCGTCGGGCACCTGTTGAGCACATATACTGCAGTGCTTACCGCCTCGCCCCAGAACCATCCGGGCAATCCTTTCGCCTTGAGCATGCTTCTCGCCGTCGCCATCACCGTGCCGTTTCGACGCTCGACGACGCCATTCTGTTGTGGGCTGTACGGCGCGGTGTGTTGGCGATAGACTCCTTCGGCTGCGCAGTACTCCGCGAACTCGGCTGCGGTGAATTCGCCGCCCCGATCAGTGCGGAGCGCCTTCAGCTTGAGCTCGGACTCGCCTTCCGCTCGAGCTTGGATCTCCTTGATTTCGGCCGCTGCACGATCCTTTGAAGGAATCACGGCTAGCCACATGTATCTGCTGAAATCGTCCACCAGGAGCAAGAAGTACTTGTTTCCCCTTGGTGTTGCCGGCGCAATTGGGCCGCACAGGTCACCGTGTACCAGCTCAAGGCACTGCTTTGCCCGGAATTCTGCCTGAGCCGGGAACGGGTTTCGCCGCTGCTTGCCGGCCTGGCACGCCTCGCACAGCTCCTCTACCTGCCCTATCGCAGGCAAGCCGCGTACCAACTCCTCCCGAGCTAGCTTCCGGAGCGCTGCCATGTTGACGTGCCCGAACCGCTCGTGCCAGCGCCACGCCACCTCGTCGCCGCGACTGCGCACCGCCAAACATCTTGTCTCTGCTATCTTGACGTGGAGGGTGTACAGTCTGTTGGCCGCCCGCTTCACCATTGCCAGCAGCCTTCCATCGGGTTCCCTGATCTGCATCACTCCGTCTTTGATGTCAATCTTGTAGCCCCTTTCATCGAGCTGTCCTACACTTACAATGTTCGTAGTTAGTCGAGGGATGAAATAGACACCGGGGAACGATCGGAGCTCGCCGTTCTTGCAGGAGAAAGTAATGGTCCCCCGGCCTTCTATCTGCGCCACGGAATCATCGCCAAACCGCACGGTGCTGAGTACCGCCGTGTCCATCCTCGAGAATGCGGTCCTTGATCCGGACATGTGATTCGTCGCGCCAGTGTCCAGGACCCAGGACTCCGCCTCCCGATTCTTCTCTTCTCCGAGTTGAGTGAACACTTGCTGCTCCCAGATCTCGATCTGGGTGTGTGTCGTCGCCTCTGATTCGGAGCCGCCATGCCTCTGTTCCGCTCCCAACCCGACCGATCCAGACTGCGAGAGTGGAACATCAGTCAGCGGTGAGGTCGCTGGGGCTCCATCGGAAGATTGCACTTCAGATTTCGGCGGCGGGGAAATGGACGAGATTTTCGCGAGTAGGAGCGAGGCTTCTGCCTCATCTTGGACGGTATGGGCTTGCTCCTGTTTGGGCCTGGATCGGCATTCGCGAGCCCAGTGACCCATCTTCCCGCAACGCCGGCACTCGTCCCCAGTGGGTTTTGACTGCCCACCTGGTGATGAGTCTCCGCGTGCGCGCCCGCGTCCTCGTCTTCCTCCTCCGCGCCGTCCTGCTCTGCCTCTGCCACCGCTTGCACCGCCGCTGGAGTGGTTCTCCGCCTCGCGCTTCTTCCGTCGTGCGTCCCACTCCTCTTCCGTGAGGTACAGCTTTCCCTCTTGTTGTAATGACGCCGGCGCTTCTTCGAACGCCTCCTCGGCCTCTTTCAAACGCCCGGTGAGATCGGCGACAGACATGGTCGAAATATCGAGCAATGTCTTAATCGCAATGGCGATCTGCTTGAACCGAGGTGGCAGGCTTCGGAGTATCTTTGCGACAACCTTGGCTTCCTCCACTTCTTCATCCATGGTGGCGAGTTGTGCCGCCATGTTGTTCAGGCGTAGCGCGAAGTCCTCGACAGTCTCGCCGTCCTCGAACACGGCGAGATCGAACTTTCGGCGAAGCTGCTGCGCCGTTGACTTCTTCACTCGATCATCTCCAACCCTCAAGGTCGCGATCGTGTCCCAGGCCTCCTTTGCCGTCTCCTTCTTGGCGATCGTCGGAATCATCTCTGGTGGCACCGCGCTGCACAAGGCGTCCAGCGCCATCATCTCCTCTTGCGGATCGGCGCCATCCTCGATGACGGTCCACAACGCTCTCGCCTTCAACTTCACCTTCATCAGGAGTGCCCACTCTGAGTAATTGGTCTTGGTGAGGATAGGATACTTACTCCCACCGCTCACCTCACGAATCACCCGCTGGTACACCACACCATCTTTGGAGGCGCCGTCGTTGACTTTCTTCCCAGACATCTTTGATAGCCTCGCTCTGATGCCACTTGTTAGAACCTTGCCGAAGATTCAACGCGCACGTTGCCGACGAGATTCACAGCCAAGCTACACAAGAAAACTCACGCGAATTGTAAACACGATCTCGAATTGGTGCTGCAAAGCTTGACTTTTTTTGTTGTATATTCCTCTGTTTTTAAAGACAACTAAATGGAGAACAAAATGGAAAGAAAAAACTGCCTTCAATCAGGCCGATCACACAAGGTAACTAACCTAAACATGGTATGCTAAAATAGTGGCACGTTTGCTAAATTAGTGGAAAGGATTATTTCCATCAATTTGTGGCACGTTTGCTAAATTAGTGGCACGCAAGGATTATTTCCTTCAGATCAATCAAAACGACCAAGAAATAATTAAACAAAACATAAGAGATGAGAGAAGTTTAACATGGTTCGGCTCTATGGCATACGGCTACGGGCAAGGAAAAGGAGAGATTCGCTATATCAAAAATATGAGTTACAAAATTTTGGTGCAAACAATCAAACCATAACCCCAATACAGCCCAAATCTCATCGGAGGCAGCTCCCTCTTTCTCTCAACCTCTAACCCTATATCTGAGTGTACACACATACACACACACACATATACACACACACACAAGCATACATAAGAGAAGAAATTATGTTTCAGGACAGGTCTAACCCATGGGGGCTCCGCCCCTGCACCCTTGGATGAGGTCTATTGTGGAGTGAAGGTCTGCAAAAATTCCCCCTCAAAATTTTCCTCCGCCTTGTAGATCAAGCTGGGTAACAAATCTGATTCGGGGCATGAACTCAACACACACATAACAAATCTCTACATTGTCTTGAATTCCTAAAAAACCTCTCATAGAAAAAACAAATAGCTATTTTACTCCACCTTCTCCGCCAAACCCAGAGGGCAACAAATATTGCCCATCCAATCATGTTCAAGCAATACTTTACCTTAGCAATAGGAAGAGATTTGGTCAACATATTAGCTGAATTGTTGGCAGCACTAATCTTCTCCACAAGGAATGTTGAAGGTACACCTAGAGAGGGGGGGTGAATAGGTGTAATTGCTAATCTAGAACTAAATGCGAAACTAAGTGCGCTAAATGCGGAAGCTAATGCAAATTTTGCAAACACACTTAGTACAATCAACAAGTGTAACCGAATTCCCCGTGAAGGGCTCTGGACTAACTCCTCTTGATTCCCCTTGAATGGGTTGAGGTGCTATGTGAAGCTCTTGTTGATTAGGTACAAGTGAGGCACACATAAGCAAGCCAAGCATATAATGGATATACAACAATATGAAAGAAGCAAGGCAATCAACACAAGCAAATAGATATGATATGATAATATGGATTATGCTCAACACAAGCAAATATGATATGAATGAACAATGATGCTTTGCGCAAATAAATGAGAGAGAGTTAGAGAGACAATGGATCAAAACGCAAACACCAAGATATGTATCGAGGTTCGAGCACCTTGCTCTACATCCCTGCCTACACCACCGTATAGGATTTCCAATCCACTATCTCCCACCGAGGGAACCTCTACCGAAGAGGATTTGTTACAACACTAGGAGTACCAAACTCCTCTCTCAAACAACCACCTCACAACCGAGGGGTAGGCCCGTAGCCAATACAACAACAACCAATCACCTCTACCGAAGAGGGATATACAAACCAACTCCACCTCTCACTAGAGGGAGCAAACCAATCACCCGATCACCTCTACCGAAGAGGGATACAACTAGAAATAAGGGTGTACAACAAGTGGTTCCAAAGACCACAAACAATCTCTCTTTCTTTTCTCTTTTCTTTTTCCACAAAAACAAAATCCTAAATAGATTATGATAGGTGATAGCTCAAGTGTGGAATCAAAGTGTTTTTGGAAACAAGCAACAAAGAAAAACTACTTGGGAAATCTCTTGTATATGATAGAAATAAAAGATCAAATCAAAATCCCAAAACCTAGTTTTCTTTGATTTTCCAAAAACCCAAAACAATAAAGATTAAATCTTTTTAGCACAAAAACTATCTTGAAAACTTGTTTAAACACTAGAGAAATACTGAAATTTTTCTTCTTGAAAACCTTAGCCAAAAACCCAAGAGAATGGGCTTTATATAGGCCAAAACAAAAACTAGCCGTTAGAGCTGAGCTGGCAGCTCTGACAGGCGGCGGTCGACCGGCCCGGCCGATCGCCAACGGTCAGAATATGACCGTTGGGCAACTGCGGTCGACCGGCCCGGTCGACCCAAACAAACAGAGAGCTCTGCTCTCGACGCGGTCGACCGGCCCGGTCGACCGTCTCAGTGACTCCAAACGTGCACAGATCTGTGCACGTCCGGTCGACCGACCCGGTCGACCGGACTTCAGCCAAGTCGACTAATAACCTGGCTTAGTCGACTGGTTGAGTCCTGGATCTGAAAAACTGGGTTAAAAATATTTTATAAAAATCTTTTAATACTTCTAAAAAATCACCAAAATATTTTTATCATTTTATATCAAAATTCAAACAAGTGATAAAAATTTCAAGACATATATCAATCGTATCAATTCATTCTTGAGTCTTGGAAATTTTATCAAAAACAAAACTTGTATTTTACCAAACTTGATTTTTCAATACATGAATAAGATAGTCAAAATAAGTTTGTCTAGCAAGTTTAAAGCATTTATGTATATTTAGAACATATCTAATATACATAGGAATAAAGTAAACTTGTTTTGATCTATTATCCATGAAAACTCATATCGGTTAAAACTAAAAACCGAAAAACCAATATCCAAACATAAAACGTGTGTGTTTTGTGCACTTGAGCATATCAACTATACTAAGCTTTACAAATGGATCTAAAACACACTAAACTAAACTATGGATACCTAAGTCTTCTTGATGATCTTCATCTTCAAGTAGACTTGCTCCAAAACTCCATCCAAGGTCTAGGCAATGTGTGATCTTGAAGCTTTGGCCCTGGAATCAACATGAATAGCTTCTAAACTCCTTGTTGAAGCTAATCACCAACTAATATCTTGGTTAATGATCTGAAACTTAAGCAACACAAGATTATTAGTAAACATAACTACATGAGTTAATCATCATCAAAACTAGAGTGGAAGGCCTTTGGGCCAACAATCTCCCCTTTTTGATGATGACAAAACTCATGGAGTTATATATGCATGGATTAAAGTTAAGCTTCAAAGAAGCTCCCCTTAACTCATGCATAAGCAAAAATAATAATATATGCAATGAATGTACATAAACATGTATGCATCAAAATGCATAAAACATATTCTAGAAGCTCGAGTTTTACCAATTAAATTAATAAAGCATTAACATAAAAACACTAGATGCTCTAGATTCCAATAAAACACCAATAAAACATAATATATGCAAAAACATAAGTATGCATATATAAAACTTATAAAACACACATTATTCTCCCCCTTTTTATCAATCATCAACAAAGGGGTAAACAATCAAAACAATAAATGAGGGGTAAAAATCTTTCTCCCCTTTTTGTCAATCAAAACAATAAAACAATGTTCTCCCCCTTTTTGTGTAAAAAAAATCAAGATCAATAAGGGGTGACTATAAAAACATGATATCAATTAAAAATATGTCAATGAAGCATCTTGATACCAATTAAAAGTAACCAAAAATCTTAGATACCAATTAAATGTAAACAAAAATCAATCATGAATCTATATGTAGAAGAGATGTTAAGCTCTTCTTGCATATAGTCAAAATCAAAACTTTTATATTTTTCTTTAAACTAAATTTTTTTGATACCAATTTAACACATGAAAATCTTGATACCAATTTGAAATAAAACATAATGAGTTTTGAATGTCTAAACACAAATATTTTGATACAATTGTAAATATTTTTCATTTTGAACATATGATACCAATTTAAAACATAAGACATCTTGATATCAAAAGATAGTATTTTTTAAGTCATATAAACAATTGAAATGACTATTTTCTATCATAAAGTAAGGGAGTGAAAAACTAAATACCAAATGAAATATGAAAAACGAATTTTCTCCCCCTTTATGAAATACCAACAAGGATTATGCATAGGCTTGTGATAGGATATCAATTGAAAACTAAATCAATTGAAATAAAGTTGAAGTTCAAGCACCAGCATAAAAACATATATGTGTATGAAATAGAATGAGTACCAATCACTAATAGATGATACCAATTGAAAATATACATACACAATAAACATATGAGTATACAAAAAGATCAAAATGATACCAATTGAAAGAGTTCAATGATACCAATTGACATAACAATAAGATCAAGTGTATAACTCATATCCTAATCCACCCATCTCATGCACAAGTTTAAAATGATTTTCAGGATAAACATACAAGGCATGGACTCCCATCCAACCTCCCATCAAGGGTAGGGGTTTTCAAAAATGGATTTGAAAATAAGCTTGGTTTGAAAAGCTCTACCAAAATGAAGAATACCGTAACTAGTTAAATGAAAATCTTATAAACTAGTACGAAATCCTTCAAGCAAGGAATAAAACCAAAATTATTTTCATAAAACATGAAATCCACAAGATAATCAACACTCTAATTCAATTAGGCATAAATATGACTCATGAAAACAAAACATGAGCAAGTAATAAATGTGAGTGTACAAATAAAATGTGAATATCATAATCATGAAAATTTTTCATTAAGTTCAATTATCCTTAAAATATGAAAACATGAAAACATAAAAATCATCAAAAACTTATTTAATCTTCAAGAAATTATGAAAATCATAAAGCTTATTTAATCTTCAAGGAATATGTATGTTTTATACAAATTAAAGTATACATACATATCCAAAACACAAAGAGTCCATAAGATATATGCATTAAGGCACGTGGCTCAACAAGGATAAACATGTATATCTAATAGTTTGGACAGGATAGACATATACATGTAGTTAAATAATTAAACACAAAACAAAATCCAAATTCATTTCATCAAACAAATTTCATTTCAAGGTATATGTATGAATTGTCAACACAATAAGTATACATACATATCCCTAAACACAATTGAGTCCATATATAGATTTGCATGAAAGGCAAATGACTCAAGGGGTATACATGTATATCTTAAAGTTTGGCAATAATACACATATGAAGTGAAACACACAATCATAAAACAAATTCAAAAATGGAATACAAGTTTGAAATGTAAGAATCATCAAAACTAGACTATACTAGCACATCTAATGGGTTCAAATAAGCATTAAGCACAAACATATATAAAGATTTATTTGTGACCCACTATATGTACAAGTATATATACACTAGTTTTAATGAAAACTAACATCTAAACATGTAATCAAATCATGAAGCATAAAAACACGATATAAATCATTAAGAGTAGGTATATACTTGTATTATAAACATGAAGCATAAAACAAAACAAAATTCATCATGATAAACAAAGACATGATTATTATGAATGTCCATATGTTATTAGAACTATGATATACGCAATAGCAACCAAAAAGAGAGAACACAAATGAATTTATCCATATTAAACATGGGTGTCTCAAAAATATCTAAACATGTATATCACAAGTCTAATAAGCATGGTATTTTCATATTAATCAACAAACAAAAAAATATGAAATACAAATCATATATGATCAATATGTACATGCATGTGCATTAGATCTAGGTCATACAAATTAGTTTAACCAAGGTGAGAACACAAAAATATAAGTCCATATAAAACATGGGTGTTTACAACCAACTAATATGTATAACACTAATCTAATTAACATGGCATATTCATGATGATCACTAAACATCAAAACATGCTAATAAAGATAATCATGGAAAGCATGTAAACATAAATGGGAGTAAAGGATTGTTACCAAAACCGAAGAAGCAACTTTCCTTGTCTCCAAAACATGGTGGTCCTCTCCACCAAATCTTCTCTTGAAAGTGATGCATCCAATTGATTTCCTTTAAGTACGGAACGCATCCACTCCAAGGTGCCTCTACTCTCACGTCATGTGAGAGCCCACACCTACATCAAAAATTTTAGGGGTGGTTCTTGGTACCCATACTCTTTTGGGTCCATGGGGGTTAGTCTCTTCTCTAACCCAAACAAATTTCTTTGCTAAATTTGAGACATGTAATCTATCAAAGCAAAATTTAGCAAGATGGCCTTTTCGGCCACAATGTGTACATGTGTACACATGAGCATACATGTGTTGATGGTGTCCGTGTGGAGCATGTGTATGCCGTGATGGGTGTGCATGCATAAAAGTTGGAACTTGTTTCTTTCGAACCAAGGATTCCAAACGAGTGTGGTTCATGGCACATTGGCTCATAGTGGAGCCCAAACAATCAATCTTCTTCTTAAGCAAATAAATATCATCATTAATCTTAGAAGAAGAAGTACATGCATTAGGTAGACTAGATGAAGAAGCTACACTAGCATGGCAAACATGTGCATCCATCTTATTTTGTAAAACAATATTTTTATCTAAACAAACATTCAACTCATTTGAAATAGAAATAATTTTGTTTTTCAAAGCAACATTCTCCTTTAAAACAAAATCAATTTTTGAAGACAAATTTTCATTTTTCTTCAAAAAGATTTCATAATCATTTTTAGACTTCAAAAATATATTTTCTTTAAGTGCAAGTTCCAATTGAGATCTCAATGAATCCCTTTCATTATAGACCTCAACCTTCTCTTGCAAAATATTGTTAAGTCTAGAATGCAAACTCTTGTTTTCTTTTTCAAGACCTAAACTTTTCTTTTTCAAAATTTTATAGTCTTCTATTAATTTTTCACAAACTATGAAAAGTTCTTCATTTAAAGCATAGGGATCAATAATATCATCACATGAAGAACTAGCATCATCACTATCTAGTTGAAGTTCCGATTGTACCTCAAGGGAGTCATTCTCTTGGACCATGAAGCATTGTGAATCGGATTCTCCACTAGATTCCTCTTCTTGGATTTGTACTTGAAGCTCGGAGGTGGTGGTGGTTGTTGTCAAAAAATTCCACATTGCAAAGGCGGAATCAAAGTTAGAAACACGTAAAAGATAATCTTTAGATAAAGTGCTTCTAATGGCCTCAAGGGCTTGTGCATTGGCCCCTATATGAATGCGATTTCCAAGATAGCATTTCTTGGTAGCCGCAAGGAAGACATGTAAGCCTAGGGTTTGGAGGTATATGGACATCCTAGTCTTTCAAACAAGAATGTTGGAAGCATCATACATAGGTGGGGTCATGAAGTCCATGGTAAACTATATGTGTGCAAACAAGCAAATGCAAACAATAGATTAGCAAGCAAATGGATCTCACTCCTAGGATGTTAAGCCTAAGTATCAGGAGCACCCGCTCTGATACCAATTGAAGGTACACCTAGAGGGGGGTGAATAGGTGTAATTGCTAATCTAGAACTAAATGCGAAACTAAGTGCGCTAAATGCGGAAGCTAATGCAAATTTTGCAAACACACTTAGTACAATCAACAAGTGTAGTCGAATTTCCCGTGAAGGGTTTTGGACTAACTCCTCTTGATTCCCCTTGAATGGGTTGAGGTGCTATGTGAAGCTCTTGTTGATTAGGTACAAGTGAGGCACACACACAAGCAAGCCAAGCATATAATGGATATAAAACAATATGAAAGAAGCAAGGAAATCAACACAAGCAAATAGATATGATATGACAATATGGATTATGCTCAACACAAGCAAATATGATATGAATGAACAATGATGCTTTGCGCAAATAAATGAAAGAGAGTTAGAGAGACAATGGATCAAAACGCAAACACCAAGATATGTATCGAGGTTCGAGCACCTTGCTCTACATCCCCGCCTACACCACCGTGTAGGATTTCCAATCCACTATCTCCCACCGAGGGAACCTCTACCGAAGAGGATTTGTTACAACACTAGGAGTACCAAACTCCTCTCTCAAACAACCACCTCACAACCGAGGGGTAGGCCCGTAGCCAATACAACAACAACCAATCACCTCTACCGAAGAGGGATATACAAACTAACTCTACCTCTCACTAGAGGGAGCGAACCAATCACCCGATCACCTCTACCGAAGAGAGATACAACTAGAAATAAGGGTGTACAACAAGTGGTTCAAAAATCACAAACAATCTCTCTTTCTTTTCTCTTTTCTTTTCTCTTTTCTTTTCCACAAAAACAAAATCCTAAATAGATTAGGATAGGTGATAGCTCAAGTGTGGAATCAAAGTGTTTTTGGAAACAAGCAACAAAGAAAAACTACTTGGGAAATCTCTTGTATATGATAGAAATAAAAGATCAAATCAAAATCCCAAAACCTAGTTTTCTTTGATTTTCCAAAAACCCAAAACAATAAAGATTAAATCTTTTTAGCACAAAAACTATTTTGAAAACTTGTTTAAACACTAGAGAAACACTGAAATTTTTCTTCTTGAAAACCTTAGCCAAAAACCCAAGAGAATGGGCTTTATATAGGCCAAAACAAAAAATAGCCGTTAGAGCTGAGCTGGCAGCTCTGACAGGTGGCGGTCGACCGGCCCGGTCGACCGCCAACGGTCAGAATATGACCGTTGGGCAACTGCGGTCGACCGGCCCGGTCGACGCAAACAAACAGAGAGCTCTGCTCTCGACGCGGTTGACCGGATCGGTCGACCGTCTCAGTGACTCCAAATGTGCACAGATCTGTGCACGTCCGGTCGACCGGCCCGGTCGACCGGACTTCAGCCAAGTCGACTAATAACCTGGCTTAGTCGACTGGTTGAGTCCTGGATCTGAAAAACTGGGTTAAAAATATTTTATAAAAATCTTTTAATACTTCTAAAAAATCACCAAAAATATTTTTATCATTTTATATCAAAATTCAAACAAGTGATAAAAATTTCAAGACATATATCAATCATATCAATTCATTCTTGAGTCTTGAAAATTTTATCAAAAACAAAACTTGTATTTTACCAAACTTGATTTTTCAATACATGAATAAGATAGTCAAAATAAGTTTGTCTAGCAAGTTTAAAGCATTTATGTATATTTAGAACATATCTAATATACATAGGAATAAAGTAAACTTGTTTTGATCTATTATCCATGAAACTCATATCGGTTAAACCTAAAAACCAAAAAACCAATATCCAAATATAAAACGTGTGTGTTTTGTGCACTTGAGCATATCAACTATACTAAGCTTTACAAATGGATCTAAAACACACTAAACTAAACTATGGATACCTAAGTCTTCTTGATGATCTTCATCTTCAAGTAGACTTGCTCCAAAACTCCATCCAAGGGCTAGGCAATGTGTGATCTTGAAGCCTTGGCCCTGGAATCAACATGAATAGCTTCTAAACTCCTTGTTGAAGCTAATCACCAACTAATATCTTGGTTAATGATCTGAAACTTAAGCAACACAAGATTATTAGTAAACATAACTACATGAGTTAATCATCATCAAAACTAGAGTGGAAGGCCTTTGGCCAACAAATGTGTCACCCTTATCAATAATATCCTATACAAAGATGTACCTGACATCGATATGCTTTGTTTTCTCATGGTACATCTGATTTTTCATCAAGTAAATAGCACTCTGGCTATCATAATAAATGGTAGTCATCTCTAGATTTGAAGTGAGTTCACCAAGTAATCCTCTAAACTAGATAGCTTCCTTAACAGCCTCAATTATAGCTATATACTCGGCTTTTGTAGTAGACAATGCAATTATAACCTGTAAATTAGCTCTCCAACTGATTGCACAAGAACTAAAAGTGAAAACACTAATGGGTGAGTGACCTACTATCAAGATCTCCAACAAACCCTGAATCAACATAACCAACTGTAGTGGTCAGTTTCTGACCTCTCAAGGTCATGTCACGTGTCCTTCCAGTATCAAACAGACGTGCGACACGTGGCCGTTTTCAGACCCTCTGACGGGAGTCCTTATTCAATTCAAACTCCGAGCGGTTCAGATGATTAGAAAGAAAAGATAGAATCAGTTGTGAGAATCCCTATCTCTAAGCTAAATATTCATTTGAATTCGATAATTATAGTTCGAGAACAGATCAACCGCATCAACAACTAGACGCAGACTATCAGATAAAGATGAACTCTCACTAAACCAATTTAAATCTGGATGTTTAGCTCAAACCGCTTCTGAGATAAGCGATTAAATATTTAAACACAGCTGGACTCTGCAGCCTTATCCAATAGACATTACTTCTATAAATATTAAATCCCTTCCAACGTGGAAGAGGACGATCATTTGAGCCCAGAAACCCTAGCACACTAGAGAAACATCATTGTAATCATCAGCATTATAGTGAAACATCTCTCACTCCCCATGATTTTTTTCTTTCAGGTTTTTCAGGTAATTTTCTGTGTTTGTGGTGGATTTTCTGTGATTTTCTTTTCTCATCTCCACAAATCTGGTGCGTGGATTAATTCCCTAAGAATTACCTCCATCACCAACCATACCAATATTGCTCCCCCAAACTCCAAGCATACATCAGAATTACCTTAAGATACCTTAGAATCTATTTCATTGCCTGCCAGTGACCATTATCAGAACAAAACATATATCTACTAACAATAATGACCGCTTGAGAAATGTCTGGGTGAGTATATACCATAGCATACATGATACTACCCATTGCGCTCGAGTAAGGTACATGTGGCATATACTCCATCTCTTCATCTGCTTGTGGTGATAATGTAGCGGAAAGTTTGAAATGAGTAGCAAGAGAAGTATTGGCATCTCTCATGCCAAAGCGATCCAAAACCTTATCCACATATTTCTTCTGACATAAATATAATTTTTCTGCTTTTCAATCCCTATGAAGCTTCATACCAAGAATCATCTTGGTTGCTCCTAAATCTTTCATTTCAAATTCACCTTTTAATTGTGCCTTCAAGTGGTCAATTTGAACCATATCCCTTGCTGTTATCAACATATCATCAACATAAAGCAGCAAGTATATATAAAAAAAAACCATTTGGAAGCTCCCTAAAGTGCACACAACTGTCATGCAAGCTCCTATAATAGCCAATACACACCATAAATAAGTCAAATTTCTTGTACCATTGCCAATGAGACTGCTTCAAACCATAAAAAGACTTCTTCAGTAAGCGTACATGATCTTCCTTCCCCCCAATCTCAAAACCCTCAGGCTGACTCATATAGATTTGTTCCTCCAATTTGCCATGTAAGAAATCTGTCTTAACATCTAGTTGTTTCAACTTCAAATCATGCATAACAACCAAACCAAGCAAGACATGAATAGAGCTATGTTTCACAACAAGAGAGAACACGTCATTGAAGTCAACTCCTTTTACCTGACTATAGCCCTTCACAACCAATCGTGCCTTGTATCTGGTATCTTTTGTACTTGGAGTGCCTTTTTTCCTTCTTGATAAAGCATTTATAACCATCTTCTTCCTTTCAGGTGGCTTCACAAGCTCCCATCTTTGGTTTTTATAAAGAGATTCAATTTCTTTATTCATTGAATTATCCACTTGGCGTAGAGCAAGTGTCTTTAGAATAACTTGAAGGTTCATCACTATCAAACCATTTCTGCAACTAATTAAGGCACAAGCCATTGAATCCTCATAATTGTATCTCTGTGGTGGATGAATATCCCTCCTTGGCATGCCTCTAGCAATGTTGTACATCTCTTTGTTGGAAAGAGAGAGTTTACTGATGGGGAAGTTGATAAGGATCGTCGAGGGGTCATCGAGTGATCGCCGAGGAAGTCGACGACGAAGACGAAGGGAACAACAGCTGAAAATAGTAGCAGCAGCAGAAAAACAGTCGGGTCGGTCGACCGGTCCGGTCGACCGACATGCACAACATGCACAGGGCCTTAGGCTGTCGACCGGCCCGGTCGACCGAAAGACTCTGACTGTAAAGAGCCAAACTCTCGGTTAAATTCGGTCGGCCGACCGGGTCGACCGGAGGGGAGGTCGGTCGACCGGCCCCGTTGACTGACAGTCGGGTTTGGGCGGAAATCTGCTGATCCGCAAATTTGGGTATTTAAGCCTAATGTTGATTTCTAGAGTTGTATCTTGTAGAAGATTTGCGAAAAGGAAAAGGCTGGAGCTCTCTTGCATTCAAAGAGGCTGCTAGCCATTGTAATCTTCTTCCAAGTAAATTAAATCTCTCTCTGATTGCCCCGAGGACGTAGGCGTTGAGGCCGAACCTAGTTAGATCGTGTGTTTGAGTTTGTTCTTTTCTTCTGGTGATTATTTATGCTGTTTGGGTTTATTCTCTGTGGGTGAAGGTTTGTGAGATCCTCTTGGGGTTGTTGTCATCAGCGCACAACAAGTGGTATCAGAGCTCCCAGGTTGCGCTTGGGATTTTTGAGGATTCGAAGGGCTCGAGATCTGATCCGGTGGAGATCGTGTGTCGATCTCAGATCAGAGGTAACAGTGTTCGAGGAGATCGTGTGTAGATCTCAGAAGGACGCAATGAGGGCTCGTGGAATCTGTGGTGGAGTAGATCCGGTGAGAAACTCGATTTAGGGTTTCAAGGGACAGGTAAAAATTCATTTTTTATCTGAGTAGAGATCTATTTCCAGTTGGTTATTCTTCCGCATAGATAGAGGATCAGAAATCTCAATGGCAGAGGAAAGTACTTCTGTTAAGACCATGCATCCTCATCCGAGGATCGACGTGGTGAAGTTCAACGGTACAAATAACTTCGGGATGTAGAGATGCGAGGTTATGGATGCACTGAATGCATCAAACCTCGAAGACACTCTCCTATTGGCGAAGAAGAAGAATACTACCACTGATGAAGAGTGTGCGAAGATGAACAGGTCGGCATGTGGCTTGATACGTTCATGCTTGTCACAAGACATAAAATAACTTGTGCAACATGAGACGTCAGCGAAGAAACTGTGGGAAACCCTTGAAAAGAAGTACCTGACGAAGAGTGTAGAGTCTAGGTTGCAGCTTAAGAGTAAGCTGTATCAGTTTCGGATGAAGAAGGGGAGCACAGTAAATGAGCACATCAACCGATATACGAAGCTTCTTACAGATCTGCTAAATATGGATGTCACGGTAGATGAGGAAGATAAGGCGGTCATCTTTCTGAACTCACTCCTGGCGGAGGAGTATGAGACATTCACTCTGACCTTCATCAATGGAAGGCAGACCTTAGATTATGATGAGGTGTCGTCTGCACTGTCGAGTTATGAGACGAGGAAGATGGAGAGGCATCCTTCACAGTCAAGCTCATCGGTGGAGGCACTGGAAGTAAGAGGCAGAAGTTCATCGCTGAAGGGCAAGGAAGTTAGAGGAAGATCGAAGTCCAGGCCGGGCTTCAAAAATCTGAAGAGAAATCAGTGTGCCTTGTGCAAGGAACTAGGACACTGGAAAGCAGAATGTCTGAAGGCCAAAGATAAAAAGGTGGAGTCAAAGACCGAGACGAATCTAGCATGGGCAGATAGATCGGATGATGACTCATCGGTGTTCTCTCTCTCGGTTACTATCCCTACTGTTAGTAACTCAGATAGTGCTAAGTGGATCTTAGATAGCGGAGCCACCTATCATGTGTGCCCGAACAGGGCCTGGTTTTCTAGCTTTGAGAAGCTGGATGGATGTTACACGGTCATGGGGGATGACCATCCGTGTAATATAAAAGGGATGGGTACAGTTCGCATCAAGATGGATGATGAGATAGTTCAAGAGTTGAAGGAGGTGAGGTATGTACCTCAGCTCAAAAGGAATCTTATCTCAGTTGGCACTTTGGAAGCATCGGACATGGTGTTATCTGTTCGAGATGGCGATCTCAGGATGATCAAGGGCTCGATGGTGGTGATGAAAGGCGTCCGCCGAGGCAATCTCTACTACTTGAAAGGTAGTACGATTACAGATCAGGTGGAGACTTCTAGTTCTTTAGATGTTGGTGGCCCGGAAGTTTGGCAGGTAAAGGTCGGACAGGAAGAAGAAGAATCTTTGCAAGCTCCTGCAAAGAAGGAAATAGAAGGTACTGCTACCTGCAATTTGGAAGGTGGACACAACATTCTGGACAAGAAGAAGGTGAGATTCAGCACCAGTACTCACCACAATGAAGGTCTTCTTGATTGTGTTCACATGTGCGTATGGGGACCTGCTAAGACGGCATCGCCTGGAGGTCACAGGTACTTTGTCTCATTTATTGATGGTTCATCTAGGCAGTTGTGGATATATCCCATGAGACAAAGGGGTGAAGCCCTAGATGTGTTGGTGAAGTGGAGAGGAAAAATGGAGAGGCAGATAGGTAGGAAGATAAAGGAGCTTCATATTGGTAATGTTGGAAAGGACATGTTCCAGTTCCTACAATTTGGCCAGAACACAGGTATTGTAACTCACTTCACAACATGTACAGATGGGTTGGCTAAAGATGTAGTCCGTTCCTTACTGGAGGAGGTTCGGCGGTTGTTGTCTAATGCAGGATTAGACAGGTCGTTTTGGGCTGAGGCGACTGAGTATGCTAGCCATCTCATGAACAGATCGACTGCGATAGGAGGTAAAGCTCAATTGGATATTTGGTCTGGGAAAGCTGCTCAAGATCATGGTGTTCTGCGGGAGTTTGGAAGTCCGGCCTACTTCAGTGCCAAGAATGGTAAGGTGAATCCGCGAGCAAAGAGGTTTGTCTATTTGGGCGTCAAGGGAAATAGCTACAGGTTGTGGGACCCCGAAGACAAGAAGATCATGATGAGCAGAAATGTCACTTTTGGAGAGACTTCAGGGTTGAAGTCCATCGTCTCTCAGCAGGTGGAGAGGACGAAGACCAAGGGAAGATCGCAGCGGGTGGAGGTTGATGCTACTCCATCATCTCCAGTTGGTTCGACATCAAAGGATACTTCAGCGGAGGTGACACCGGGTGGAGTTCATGATACCAAAGGTGATGCTAAACAGGTTGAAGACATTGCAGAGGATGTCGAGTTGTTTGCAGCTATAGGAACAAAAGTGAAACCACGTTTGTGGGGAAAGAAGCATGAATCTCAAGCTTGTGATCGTGACAAGCTGAAGTTGAAGGCCGTTGCTCTCCATGATGGTCGAGAAGAGGTTCATATGACTCGGTCAGATAGGTTCACTGCTGCAAATAGAGGTACCAGTGCTTGAGCTTGATGAAGCTCATCTAAATGAACTACGGTTGGCTTGATCCTTTTGGGCAAAGGTACGTAGGCAGCCGTAAAGGCGTAGCCATTTGGTGATGCAACTCTTATGGAGCTATTTGGGTTCTCGAGATGTTATTTTGGATCTTCACGTAGAGGTGAAGAGTTGTGGCCTATTGAAGCTTCAAGTAGAGATGGAGAGACTTCACGTAGAGGTGAAAGAGACTTCATGTAGAGGTGAAGTGGTGTGGCCAGTTGGATCTCACGTTGTGGTGAGATGGTGTGATCTCGATGAACAGGTTTATCTTCAGGTGAGAAGATGTTGAGCTTGCATAAGGAGTGATGTGCATCCAGTTGAAGCCGATAATGTTTGGTGTGTTCTACGCAGACTTGGTTGGACCGTCAGTGGAAGACAGGTAGACTAGATAGAGCTAGTCAGTGGAGAGTCAGTGTTGGCTCATAAGGAAGTCTTCGTGAGGTCGTGAAGTTGCGGAGAGGGAGCCACGGTTAGTGATCGGCAGGTATAGAAATTCTCTTAAGGTGAAGTGCAGGGAAGGCATGTGCGATGTTTTCCAGGAATAGATGAGCCAAAGATTCCAAGCCGAGATCGTGTGTCGATTTCGTCGAGATCTTGTGTCGATTTCGACCGGTGTGCGCAAGCTGAGATCGTGTGTCGATTTCGCCGAGATTGTGTGTCGATTTCGCCAGGTGATGGACTGAGGTTCGTTGGAGATCGGCTCAGATTTTAGTAAAAATCTTCGCCGATGTGGAGAATTATTGGAAAGAGAGAGTTTACTGATGGGGAAGTTGATAAGGATCGTCGAGGGGTCGTCGAGTGATCGCCGAGGAAGTCGACGACGAAGACGAAGGGAACAACAGCTGGAAATAACAGCAGCAGCAGAAAAATAGTCGGGTCGGTCGACCGGTCCGGTCGACCGACATGCACAACTTGCACAGGGCCTTAGGCGGTCGACCGGCCCGGTCGACCGAAAGACTCTGACCGTAAAGAGCCAAACTCTCGGTTAAATTTGGTCGGCCGATCGGGTCGACCGGAGGGGAGGTCAGTCGACCGGCCCGGTCGACCGACAGTCGGGTTTGGGCGAAAATCTGCTGATCCGCAAATTTGGGTATTTAAGCCTAATGTTGATTTTTAGGGTTGTATCTTGTAGAAGATCTGCAAAAAGGAAAAGGCTGGAGCTCTCTTGCATTCAAAGAGGCTGCTAGCCATTGTAATATTCTTCCAAGTAAATTAAATCTCTCTCTGATTGCCCCGAGGACGTAGGCGTTGAGGCCGAACCTCGTTAGATCGTGTGTTTGAGTTTGTTCTTTTCTTCTGGTGATTATTTGTGCTGTTTGAGTTTATTCTCTGTGGGTGAAGATTTGTGAGATCCTCTTGGGGTTGTTGTCATCGGCGCACAACACTCTTGTCCTTGTTGAGGATCTTCTTCTTGGTCATGATCAACTCCACTAGAAGTGTGTTGCTGAAGAGTTGAAACACTAGTCTCACTACACTTGTTGTCCTGCACTCTGCACATTTTGTATTTTTTTTGAGCCACTTAAAATGGAGGACTCCTTTGGATGAAGTAATGCAAACTCATCAAAAATGACATCTCTACTAATAATAAACTTGAGAGACTTAGGATCAGGACATCACAACCTGTATCCCTTCACACAAGATGCATAACCAAGAAAAAATGCATTTCTTTACTCTAGGCTCTAGTTTCCCTTCATTAATATGTGCATATGAAAGACAACCAAATACTCTTAAAATAGAATAGTCAGCAGAGGTACCACATCATACCTCCTTTAGAGTCTTGCACTTGATAACAGTAGATGGTGATCTGTTCATCAAGTAGCATGTCATATTCACTGCTTTTGCCCATAATTCCTTACCCATACTTGCATTTGACAGCATATATCAAGCCTTCTCTAAAAGGGTCTTGTTCATGCGTTCTGCGACCCCATTCTTTGTGATGTTCTCACAATTGTGAGATGTCTGAAATCCCTTCATTCTTGCAAAAGCCATTGAACTCTCCTTCGCAAGACTCAAGACCATTACTAGTCCTGAATCTTTTGACTTGCTTTCCTTTCTACTTCTCAAGCAAAATCTTCCATTGTTTAAAGTTTACAAACACCTGGTTCTTATGCTTTAAGAAGTAGATCCAAACTTTCTGAGAGTGATAATCAATGAAGGTAAGAAAGTGTCCCCAAAGATCTGAGTGGATATAATCTAGAGTGCCTTTGGTCCTATGAACTGTCATATTGAAGTTTACTCTCTTCTGCTTCTCAAGAACACAATGCTCACATAACTCCCATGTACTTTGACCACACAAAAGGCCTTTCTTTCTCAACATAGATAATGCTCGCTTGATCATGTGACCGAGTCTCACGTGCCATAATTTGGTGGCATCCGAATCTAACAAAGATGATAAAGAAACAACTACTGATCCTGTGATAGTGAATCCCTACAATACATATAAACTTCCGGTCTTCTTGACTTTCATCAGAATCTGAACACCTTTACTGATTTTCATAACTCCATTTTCATCAGCATACTTGCACCCCATTATCTTCAAGAGCACCTAAAGAGATCAGATTCTTCTTCAAATATAGGACATGCCTTACTTCAAACAAAGTTCTGATGACACCATTATGCATCTTAATTTAGATTGATCCCTTTCCAATAACTTTGCATTTACCATCGTTGCCCATCGACACTACTCCAACTTCAACAGATTGATAGGAGAAAAACTAGTCCCTACTAGGACACCATGATATGCACAACCTGAATCGAAAATCCATTCGTCCTTCTGACCAAAATAAGATTGACATCTCTCTGATCTTCTGCAGTACTATCTTCCACGGAATTTTCCTCCTTCTGATGTTGATTGCCATTCTCATGCTTCTGCTTATTCAATAACTTGTTGCATTCTTTCTTGATGTGCCATTTCTTCTTATAATAGTTGCAATTAGATTTTTAATTCTAGATTTTGATCTAGATTTTTGTTTATTACCATTGGATCCTTTTCCTTAGACCTCCTTCTAACAAACAAGCCTACTCCTTGACATTATTGTTACCATCACCATCACCAACAATCAATTCTTTATCAATCTTTTTTTTAAATAAATTTTCTATATAATCCTTAATTGAGATAGTGTCTCTACCATAGATTATGGTATCTCTAAAATTTTTGTAAAGCCTTCTTCAACCCAGATCATTTAGATCCCCATCTAACATACGTTCAGATTTCTTCTCCTTCCCGAGTAAAGCCTTCTTCAACCCACTCTCAGTCAAGACAATAAACATCCGAATTTGCCATATGTTGCCATCAAACTTCTCAATATCGAATTTGTTAATTGACAACATGTTAATGTCTAATCGTAGATCTGAAGCTCTGATACCAGTTTGTTGGAGCAAACTCCCAGATCAATCAAAATGACCAAATAACAATTAAACAAAGCACAAGAGAAGAGATAGAGATTTAACATGGTCCGGCTCTACGGCCTAATTCCACGGGCGAAGGATGAAGAGATATTCACTATATCAAAAAATGAGTTACAAAATTTTGGTGAAAACACTCAAATCCGAACCCAAATACACCACAAATCTCACTGGAGGTGGCTTCCTTTTTCTCCCAACCTAACCCTAGATCTGAGTACAGTGTGTGTGTGTGTGTGTGTGTGTGTGAATTTTCCTGCGCCTCGTGGATCAAGCTGGGATCACAAATCAAGTCAGGTCTTGAATTCAAGACATACATAACATGGGAGGAAGAAATCAGATTGATGCAATTTCTTAATCTTTGACCATGCTTGAACTGGATCCATCTGCTATTGTGATCTGGTCATTTAAACTTACAAACACTATGAGAAACTCCCTCTTCAGACTTTTCGTAACAAGCTTCACCCTCTTGTTCTCTGTAGTATCTTCTGTTAATCTCATATAAAGGTGGCCCACTTAACCTTGATTATTTGCATTGGATTCCTATTAAAGTTGACTGATATTGAGGATGCCCATATTATAGTCACATTTATATAGTTATATGGTCTCTTGAAGATATAAAGGGTACCATGATGGAAAGGTTTATTTTCAAGGGACTTATGTGCAAATGTGCGACCCACTTTTCTCCTCCTGTAAAGAAAACAAAACTCACGCTCATTTTTTTGACACTCTCCATCAGAAAGAAAAGAGGGGTTTTGTGAAAAGAAAAGGAGATAGAGAAAAGAGGATCCTTTGCATTAGGTCTTGCAGGAATCAAAGAAGGACAAGGGTCTACTTCTTCCATACATCACAAGGATCTTCAACCTTCATCTCAATCAATGGCTTCAGGTATGTATCATGTATTAAGTTAATTACATGAATTTGATTCCCTTGAGATGTATTTGATTCTTGATTCATGGCCATTATTCCGCATTAAATCAATTTAATTTCCAACATTTGGTATCAGAGCCGTGTTTAAAGAATCAATACATCTTGGATTTAGGGATTAAGGAAAGTTAGGTTTTGATTATCGATTCATAAAAATCGAATTTTTGATCTGTTAATTGTAGAATTTAATAGAGGATTTAATAGCCCTAAAATCATGTTCATATTCCTCTAATTATGCAATTAATAAGGATCAAAATTCAGGATTAAGAAACCCTAATTTTCCCTAATTTTGATTAATTCGTCGGAACAGGAACTGCAATTAGATAACTGTTTCGTCGACTATTATTCGACTAGTAATATGTTATAGTCGACTAATTCTCTTTTCCAGAGAGTTGAAAGTCTCTGTTTGCTGCAGGAGTCGACTAGATTTTTAGTTGATTTTATGACTAGTCAACTAATTAGTTTATAGTCGACTAATCATATTTTCCAAGTCGACTAATTCAGTGACCCGAAAGTTGAGAACTCTCTGTTGGATTCAGGAGTCGACTAATAATATTTGTAGTCGACTGATAAATTTTATAGTCGACTAATTATAGGGTATAGTCGACTAACTTTTCCTTGCCCTAGTCGACTAGACCTAAACCTATAGTCGACTTAACTTGACCTTAGTCGACTAGTATTTCCTTGTAGTCGACTAATGGTCTAATTTAATCAATCATTAAAGTATGTTACACATTTAAGTTGTTGTGTTAATATTGATTGATGCTCGGTCAAGTAATGTATTGAGGTATTATGGCTTTACTCAAATAAAAGATTAGAGAATATTATTGGTTAGTTTTGTATTCATAAGGCTTATTGATTTAGTAGTTGCCAAAGTGACCTATGTTAGTAAACCTTATGAATATACAACTACATAAAAGACTTGTCAATGAGGAAGACATAAAAGACAATAATATTCTCGATGACGGTTCTAGTTAGGAGATTGGGACTGGCCCAAAGAAAAGTCTCTTTCAAATAATTATGAACCGGGGTAGGATAGTGTAATTTATGTAACTTAGTGGTGTGGAATTGGATACCCAAAGGTAACATGACTTACTAACTAAGTGACATAAATTATATTAGACCTACATAGGTGATAAAAGTTCTCACCTAAAGAGTGAACACTAGATATGCTTAGGTTTCGCCCAAAGGAGAAATCAAAGTGATATCAATAGTTCATCTTAATTAATTTAAAGCTGATGTACTGATTAGTGGCCCTAATGTGAGCAATGTCCTATTACGTTTCAGTGAACGTCCCTACTTCCCTTCACACTCATGCCACCAGCATTCCGGCCTTAGATGGTACCAACTTTTCAGAGTGGTTTGAACATGTACAGTTTACACTGGGTGTTTTGGACCTAGACATGGCCTTAATAGTTGACAAACCTGATGAAGTAACTGCTGAGAGTACAGCAGAACAGGTCAGCCATGCCAAACCTTGGGAAAGGTCTAATAGACTCAGTCTCATGTTCATAAAGATGAACATAGCTAATAACATCAAGACTTCACTCCCTCCTACAACTATTGCATCTGAACTATTAAGTGCGGTTAAAGACCGATTTAAATCTGCAGATAAGTCATTAGCTGGCACCCTTATGGCTGAACTTACCACCATGAAATATGATGGTAATAGAAGAGTTCAACAACACATTCTAAATATGTCTGATAAGGCTGCTAAGCTAGGATCACTGGGAATGAAAGTGGATGAGTCCTTCTTGGTACAGTTCATCCTCAACTCGCTTCCTTCTCAGTTTGGGCCATTCAAGATTCACTACAATACTCATAAGGATAAGTGGAACTTGAATGAGCTAACTGGTATGTGTGTTCAAGAGGAAGTGAGACTGAGGCAAGAAGGACAGCACTCAGTGTTGGCAGTAACTTCAGGAGGTATCCATAAGAAAAGTAAATATGGAAGAGGTAAGAGATTTCCATCAAAGAAAGGAAATGACCATGGGGAAAGTAGCCAAGGTCATAGAAAAGCTTTCACTGTCAAATGCTACTTCTGTGACAGAAAAGGACATGTGAAGAAGGACTGCAACAAGAGGAAAGCTTGGTTCGAAAAGAAAGGTACAAATCTTTCTTTTGTATGTTATGAATCAAATCTTGCTGAAGTTCCTTCTAATACTTGGTGGATAGACTCTGGAGCCACAACTCATATAACTAATTCAATGCAGGGATTCCTTACAACCAGGAAACCGAAGGAAAGTGAGAGATTCGTCTTTATGGGGAACCGTCTCAAAGTGGAGGTCGAATATGTTGGTGTTTATCAACTACTCTTGGAGACGGGTCATCAGATGGATCTTGAGGATACTTTTTATGTACCTTCGATTTCAAGAAACTTAATGTCATTATCCAAATTAGATATTTTTGGATATTCTGTTTTGTTTAGTTGTGGAAAACTCTCTTTAATGTATAATTCAATTCCGGTTGGACATGGAATTTTATGTGATGGTTTATATAAAATTTCATTGAATGATGAGTTTGCACAATCTTTATTATCTCTGCATTCGAATGTTGGTATAAAACGTGGCTTAATAAATGAAAAATCCTCAATCTTGTGGCATAGGCGACTGGGGCATATCTCCAGGGATAGAATTATAAGATTAGTGAAGATTGGGATTTTGGATAACCTAGACTTCACTGATTTTGATGTGTGTGTGGATTGCATAAAAGGAAAGCAAACCAAACACACTAAGAAAGGTGCCACAAGAAGTAAAGAACTCCTGAAAATAATTCATACAGATATTTGCGGACCACTCTCCATTCCATGTTTTACTGGAGAGAGATATTTCATTACCTTTATAGATGATCTGTCACGTTATGGTTATGTGTATCTAATTAATGAAAAGTCTCAGGCTGTTGACATCCTAGAGGTGTTCATTATAGAAGTCGAGAGACAATTAGATAGAAAGGTTAAAATCATAAGATCAGATCGAGGTGGTGAATTTTATGGTAGATATGATGAGTCAGGACAACATCCTGGTCCATTTGCCAAATTTCTAGAAAAGCATGGTATTTGTGCTCAATACACAATGCCAGGTACGCCTCAGCAGAACCGTGTTGCTGAAAGGCGGAACCGAACACTTATGGATATGGTTAGGAGCATGATGAGCTTCTCTAATGTACCTAATTCATTGTGGAATGAAGCCTTAAAGACTGCTATGTATATCTTAAACAGGGTTCCTAGTAAGGCTGTCCTAACAACTCCTTTTGAGTTGTGGACTGGTAGGAAACCCAGTTTAAGACATTTACATGTTTGGGGTTGTCCAGCAGAGGCTAGAATATATAATCCACAAGAAAAGAAATTAGACTTAAAAACAATATCTGGGTATTTTATTGGTTATCCAGATAAGTCTAAGGGATACAAATTTTATTGTCCTAACCATAGTACAAGAATAGTTGAAACTGGTAATGCCAGATTCCTGGAAAATGATGAAATTAGTGGGAGTGCTGAACCAAGAAAGGTAGATCTTGAAGTGATAAGGGTAAATATCCCAATACCCTTTCTTTCAAGAGAAATTGTTGTCCCTCAGCTTGATCATCAAGTTGAGATACCAGAACAACAAGTTAATGTTGGTTCACCACTCCATGAGGATATTCCCATTGAAAATATTGTAGAACCACCACAACCGGCAGCTTTGAGAAGATCTCAAAGGGAAAGAAGATCTGCCATTTCAGATGATTATGTGGTATATCTACAGGAATCTGACTATGATATTGGGATTAATAAAGATCCAGTTTCATTTTCACAAGCCATAGAATGCAATGATTCTAGTAAATGGGTTGATGCTATGAAAGATGAGTTAAAATCTATGGACCAAAACCAAGTCTGGGATCTCGTTGAATTGCCTTATAACTGTAAGAAAGTCGGGTGTAAATAGGTCTTTAAGACCAAGCGCGACTCTAAAGGCAATATCGAACGATATAAGGCTAGACTTGTGGCCAAAGGTTTCACTCAGAAAGAAGGCATTGACTATACAGAGACCTTCTCTCCAGTATCAAAGAAGGATTCTCTTAGAATCATTATGGCACTTGTAGCTCATTATGATTTGGAGTTACATCAAATGGATGTGAAAACTGCTTTTCTAAATGGAAATTTGGATGAGGATATCTACATGGAGCAACCTGAAGGGTTCGCAATTAAAGAACAAGAACACTTGGCTTGCAAATTAAAGAAATCTATATATGGACTTAAACAAGCTTCCAGGCAATGGTATATAAAGTTTAACGATACCATTACCTCTTTTGGATTTACAGAAAATACTGTTGATCAGTGTATATATCTAAAGATCAGTGGGAGCAAGTTTATTTTTCTGGTTCTGTATGTAGATGACATCTTGTTAGCCAGTAGTGATCTTGGTTTGCTGTATGAAACTAAAAGCTATCTTACCAAGAATTTTCAGATGGTTGATATGGGTGAGGCAAATTATGTTATTGGCATAGAGATCTTCAGGGACAGATCTCAAGGATTGCTAGGATTGTCTCAGAAAGGGTATATCAATCGAGTCTTAGAAAGATTTCATATGGAAATGAGTTCAGTCAGTCCTGCACCCATTCAGAAGGGTGACAGATTAAGTGGTAGCCAGTGTCCCAGAAATGACTTAGAAAAGGGTCAAATGTAGAAAGTTCCGTATGCATCAGCTGTTGGGAGCTTGATGTATGCAAGCACTTGTATCAGGCCAGATATCAGCTTTGCTGTTGGGATGTTGGGAAGATACCAAAGCAATCCAGGAATGGAGCACTGGAAGTTGGCTAAGAAGGTTATGCGGTATCTTCAAGGGACAAAGGACTATATGCTCACATACAGGAGATCAGATCAGTTGGAGGTGATCGGCTATTCAGACTCAGATTTTGGTGGTTGCCCAGATAGCAGGAAGTCTACCTCAGGATTTATTTTCTTGCTAGCAGGTGGGGCAATCTCGTGAAAGAGTGTGAAGCAGTCCATTATTGCTTCATCCACGATGGAGGCTGAGTTCATAGCTTGTTTTGAGGCCACAAATCATGCATTATGGCTAAGGAATTTTATCTCAGCACTTGGTGTAGTTGACTCTATTGCCAGGCCGCTGACGATATATTGTGATAATACAGCAGCCGTATTCTTCTCTAAGAATGGTAAGTACTCTAATGGTTCTAGACATATAGAACTTAAGTACTTGGTGGTTAGAGAAAGAGTAGAGAAACAGAAAGTGTCAATTGTAAGTTTAAGTACCACCTTAATGGTTGCTGATCCAATGACAAAGGGATTGCCTCCAAAGACATTCAAGGAACATGTTGTAAGAATGGGTCTTTTGAGCAATCTGTAAATGTGTATTTTGGTACTTATGTAATTGACATTATTGTACAAATAAAAGTTCTGTTTCTGTGTTTCCTGTTATCCAATTATGTGTGCACATATTATATGTGGATGTTTGTTAAACAGGAAATGTCTTTACAAGACAATTACAGGGGTCATTTTGGTTATGGACTCAATTAGTAAGGGTTATCAATGTTGTGGTACATAGAAGGGAGTATGACGTGGATGTTGTATAACCGCTATGACTCGCATTGGTAGTCCAAACTAATTGCAGTATTACGGTATTTCATATTTGGGCTTATCAGTTGTTGTTTTTTAAATTCGTGATCACGTGTCAAGTTTTTTCAGTATGGAATCCAATGGAGTCAAAATGATTTTCAAATGAGTCTTTTCTTTTATTTGTTTTCTAAAGTTTTAACCTAATCGGTTAGTGGTCCAAGTGGGAGAATGTTAATCTCATATAAAGGTGGCCCACTTAAACATTGATTATTTGCATTGGATTCTATTAAAGTTGACTGATATTGAGGATGCCCATATTATAGTCACATTTATATAGTTATATGGTTTCTTGAAGATATAAAGGGTACCATGATGGAAAGGTTTATTTTCAAGGGACTTATGTGCAAATGTGCGACCCACTTTTCTCCTCCTGTAAAGAAAACAAAACTCACGCTCATTTTTTTGACACTCTCCATCAGAAAAGAAAAGAGGGGTTTTGTGAAAAGAAAAGGAGATAGAGAAAAGAGGATCCTTTGCATTAGGTCTTGCAGGAATCAAAAGAAGGACAAGGGTCTACTTCTTCCATACATCACAAGGATCTTCAACCTTCATCTCAATCAATGGCTTCAGGTATGTATCATGTATTAAGTTAATTACATGAATTTGATTCCCTTGAGATGTATTTGATTCTTGATTCATGGCCATTATTCCGCATTAAATCAATTTAATTTCCAACATCTTCATATATTTAAAATACGCCCCCACCTTGAAAATCTAATAAAAACATCCCCTTTATCGGCTTGCCTTTTAAACAGATTCACCTTCACCATATGTTGTTTAAAATGATTGAGATATATTCAATGCGTGCACAATACTATCCATCATGCCAGGGAAAAATCAAGACTCATACATCAATTATTGTAGCGAGAAGCAGCAGGAATAATTGATACTGGAAGTAATCAATACTGCAAATTTGAATCCACTAACAAAAACCCTAAATCTACGAGGCATAAACTTAGAATCCACCAAAATAATGGAAATTTAAAAACAAATATTAATCAGAGTCTTGCATATAGGAAAACTTCTGTAATAACTACACACGTATATAATCACATCCCTTGTCCATATTCAGGCAATGAGCTGTGTGACCTCACAACATATGTGAACAATTTAACCCCGAATCTGATATCATACTCCCAAATTAAACAATCAAAGAAATAGCTACTACTATACTATTTTCTTTTGATTTACTGCTATTTCATTATAGAGAAAGAATTGATCATAAGCTTAGCCTCAGATTAACAATTGAAAGAGTTAATAAGTGTGACATCATGCCTTGTGGGGGAGAAACATAAATTCATATATTTCATACAACTGTGCCCAACTTGAGAGGGGTCTCTCTCATTTTAAGTGTGTGTGTGTGTGTGTACACATTTTTGTCCTGCTTGAAGAAGAAAATGGCCAAAATCTCTTTGTTAGCACCAGCAGCCTCAAATTCCAGGCAATCTACACAGCTGGAATCCTCAAAGTTTTTTAAGGAGTAACTGCAGGGATTTTTCCTTTTTTGGTTTTTTGTTTTTTTCATCTTTTTAAAATAATCATCGATTATTAATTAGTTGATGCCAACCTTTGCACGTAGTTTAAGTTTACATGGAGTGTGATATCTTCTATTATTTTCTATTATTCTTATGATGAAAAATTCTTTACCTACTTCTGGCAGATTGACACTAGTTTTCTCATATGAATGCGTAGAGTAGATGTTGAATATATATTTAGATAAAGTGTTTGGTATAGTCTTTAATTAACTAAACTGTTTAAATTAAGTTTTACTCTATTTTGCGTTGGGTTGAAATATAGGAAGAACTTTTACTTGTAAAGGGAGGAATGCACCTAATGTGAGCATTTTTTGTCTAGGATTTTAATCCTCGTGTGCTTCAGCTCACCTCGTTAAAATAAAGAAATCTGATTTGGTTCTTTTTGCTTTAATTTGGAGTCTAGCAATAGGAGAGAAAAATGAAGCAAAAATATTTCATACAACTCGTGAAATAATGATGATTTTCCCTTTCTTTTTTTTTCTTTTTTTCATTTTTTACTTCATTCTTTCTTCATTTTAACTTCACCCTTAGCAAATTAAAGAAATGGTGGAAACCATTTATATTTCTAGAGATATGATTTCTTAGTTGTGTGCTCTAAGGAGCCTCGATACCCTTACCAACAAAAAAGGAGAAGAGACCATGAGTTAGTATATCTGTAATTATTCATCATGACAATTGAAGTTGTTTAAACACCATAGAAAATAACTTGACAATTGTTCAGGCGAGAGAGAGTGAGAGAGAGAGAGAGAGAGAGAGAGAGAGAGAGAGAGAGAGAGATTTTGAATTAGCAATCGCCGCAATCTCACACGAAATCTCTTTACTCCTTCACCTGCAGTTCCCTTACCAAATAGCTAACCTAAATCAAATCTCTACTCTTTCTACAGTACTTTAACTCTCTTCAAACTCGTGAACCTTGCTCCTATCCAGTTGACAAGTGGCTTGGGGTCTTCGCTCTTTTGATGGACAACACCCCCCAATAAATAGCAAGAATTGGCTGTCTCACTATCAAAATAGAACCAACTATTTACTTCATCTTACTCAAGAGTCTTACCAACTTGAACTTGAATAGAAAGGAGACCTCCTTGCACGTTATACAAACCTCCTTGCATGTTATACGTTTAGGTTCATAGAGTGCGTGGGAAATCTAGCCAGGAACCATTTTGATCTAAAACAATGCTATGTCACTTATTTGTATTTTAGTTCGTATCTTTTCTAATACCTACTGTAGTGGTCACCCTCATCATGGATGATGACACGTGTCCAAGCCACCGAGAGCTTCCTCCAAGAAATCCACTACTCCTAGAGTTCAATTCGGAACATCTACCACTCCTTCCCATCCCCAAGCTCTCCTCCGTCCCGAAGATCCTTCCCTCCTGGAGCTCCCCTTTGTCCCAAAGATGTCCCCGGTCCGAAGCCACCTTCCACTATTTCATGACCTCTACCTCTCTGAGGTCCTTTTCATTCCGATGTCTTCCCCGATCTAAAGGTCTTAACTCTGAACCTTATGATCCAACAATAGATCGTCCATGATCTAAGCTGATACTTACGCAGCACCTTCCTCCCCACATTCATAACGTGTAACGCCTCTATCAATGCAAACAGTTATGGATGGTGGCAGGTGTTGGTTTCTGGGATCAATTTGACAACTAATCAATATCACTGAAATATCACTGATCTAATTGGCCAAGTCGGTTAATATCAGGTGGGAGGTTTTCCGTTCAATAGAACGTTCCTTAATTAAAGAACCACCTTTCAATTACCTTCCTTGGTTAAACACCAATTAGACTGGTATAAGTCGGTCTCAATATACTGATATTCAGTATATCCCCTGTATAAAGAAATTAATTCACTTATACAGTATTTGGAGTGAGGTACACTTAAAGCGAATCTCCTTAAGACAATTACGTCCCCCCGCACCGGTGCTAACGGGTTACTGGACGCTGGTCTCCCAAGATACAACACTCCTTCACGGTATTTGGATAGCACTACCAAATCACCGTACGTTCGAACCGTAGTTAACCAGTACCTTCACAGGATTATTGAAGCAGCGGGACTAAGACAAATTTCGGGAGAATATTTGCCTTTACTTTGGAGGAGCACCCACTGTAGAGGAAGAAGAAAGGTAGAAGAATATTCTTCTTTGGAAGTCCCAGATTCAGACAACAATTCTACTAAAGAATCTGTTAGACTAAGACAAATTTCGGGAGAATATTTGCCTTTACTTTGGAGGAGCACCCACTGTAGAGGAGAAGGAAGGTAGAAGAATATTCTTCTTTGGAAGTCCCAGATTCAGACAACAATTCTACTAAAAAATCTGTTGAATTTTCTGAGCCCTCTTTCAGAACGAATTTTGCAGAATCTCTTAAAAGTTGCTTTAAAAACTGAGTTGCAGAATCCCCACTTGCTTTGGAAACCGAGTTACTGATTTCCCACTTTCCTTTTTGGAAGTTACTGAAAGACTGAGAGAGAGAGAGAGAGAGAGAATCTCCTTCAGACAGAACTCAGATTGTTTTTTGTGTGTCTTAATTTGAGAAAACGGAGCGCTATTTATAGCGCTCCGGGAGGGGTATTTTCGTCCGAACCCAACCAACAGTTGCAACGGTTCGGTCTGAACCGTTGCAACGGTTCGTTTCAACCGTCGCGACGGTTTACAGACAGCCGTTGGGCGGGGCGGTTGATCCGGATAGCGGCGCGGGTATGCTCTGCGTAACCCATACCCGTGAGACCCGGTTCAAAAGAACTAGGCCGGGTAGGGAACCGAACCGGCACCAGCACCGGCGAGCCGGCCTACCACTGCTACCGCCAACGGCAGCGCGCGCGTGCGCATGTGCGGGCATGGTTTCCTCCCAATCGCGCGCGAAAACTCCAAGTACCCAAAGGGCACGCCCTTTGTTCCCATTTTTCTCTATTTAAACACTTCAAACTTCCATCTCATGGCCAATGTGAGACTAAATGCCTTTAGCTACCTTTAGTCCCATTTTGACTTTGAATTAGGCAATCTTTAGACTTGAATATCTCATTCTTTCGAAGTCGGAATTGAACATGTGAATATACCACGTTCATCCCCAATGGAAGGAGAACACACTCCAACCATCATCCAATTGATTCGATCAACGGATCTCGCCATAATTCAATTCAAAGATTCACATATATTCTTCATATTCCCAACAGCAGGTTCCTCGGCATGTGTAACGCCCCGATCCTGCGGGTACGGAGACGTTACTGCAACGTATATACGCAGGTCCGAAATACCCTCACGTATATACGCTAAGCATCAGTACAGGCAAGAATCAGAGTACGGAAGTAAGTGGTGCATTATACATTCCAACATATGAGTACAATTACAAAGTTATCACCAGAGGTGATCCAATATTACATGAATATTACATCACTGATATGCGCAATTGCGAGATTACAAAGAGATGTACAAGTATGAACAGTACAAAAGGGCACTCACGAGTTTACAAAAGGAAAACTCGAGAGGCACACAGGGGGGCCTGGAAGGATAAGACTCTGGACGGTCTGCTGGGGATCCACGCTACCGCTGCGCCACTCTGATCAGCAACTGGGGGAATCCACACGCTCCAAGCTCCATGACCTGGACATGAGGATCCAGGGGAGTCAGATGAAACTCCCCAGGCGAGTGGTGAAGCAAAAGCCAAGTGGCGAGTAAGGGTAAGTATATGTAAAGCGATAAAACTTAAATAAAGCCGAGGACGAGCAAATCTGATTGTATGGTTTCAGATCACGACTCCATGAGACTAGTACGTCGAAGGAATAATCCAAACAAGGAAACCCTCATCTATATACCTTTATCTCATGTCACCGTAATCCAAACACATACAACCCGACTGTACTCAGGGCATGATAAGATAATGAACAGGAGGCAAGTGGATACAAGGGATAAAGCAGGGTATGAGCAGCTAATATTATAATTCTCATAAAGCCGGAAATCCGATGTAAAATTCATGACAAGCAAATATAGTAAGGCATATCACAGATTCATAGCCGTTTAAGCTGCAGGCTTCAGTATGCGTCCCATTCCACATACCTCTACTTACAACTTAAAGAGCCGGTTATTATCATGACACTTTATTATTACTCGTCTTACCCTGATATCTAGCTATGTGAACTAGCGTCCCAGCACACATAGATCCATATCCGAGTAAAGCAAGGTTGTTATTGGAAACCAGCGGGGGTATCAACGAACTATGTTTACAGTGGGTCCCGTACATACCCGGGACCACGGCCCAGGATTGTTCCGTTGCTTGGTGACGGAACCCGCCGCAAGGCAAACAGGAGGGACTTATGTATGCCCTTATCATGATGGTACCAGGAAGGAGGGAGCCAGCACTCCCCTCGGTCGCCTGGAGGCCCACAGGTCAGACCGGAAGTTTTAGTTGCACAACATGCCTAATGCCACTGTAAACACGAACACATATTGATAGCCACATGTTTCCCCCGACCCGATGCATGTTGTCCAGTTTTATGAATTATTAGATGATTATCAGGTTCCGGGAATGAGCAAGAACAAGTCAGGAATACAGGTATCACAGGAGTACTGGTTCGTACTATAATATATCACAGGTGTATCAGGAGTACAGTTTGTACTATCAAGATGTCAGGTCATCATTCCCGTTATCGTGATAATCATGAGAGTCAAGTATATCATGCTGGGTGTCAAGTGATAGCATGACAAGATGGTGATATTAGACAGGTAACCAGTCATGTCAAGAGATTGATAATAATCCGGTGGCAAGTCAGGTCATAACAAGGGGTCTTGCCAAGTAGTAGCATGTCCGATGTTAGGTGATAACAATCAGTTGGCAGGTGATATACATGTGTTAAATAGTAACATGCATAAATGACAGGTATGAAGAAATGGCACGGTGGTAGAATAGTAACAAAGCACAATCAAGCGGAGCTGAGCAAGCTGGAAGTACAGACAGCAAACAGTATTTAACACTGGAGCGTCTGGCGAGGTTACCGGGACGACTCGACTGAAGTACGAGCGGTAAATCCGGCAGCAACTCGCCTAGACGAATCTAGTGGTAAAGCGCTGAACGCTGATCATGATAACCAGGCGGAGCTGAACAAGCTGGAGGCACAGGCAGCGAACAGAGTTTAGACACTAATGCGCTCTGCGAGGTTACCGGGACACTCGGATTAAGATACGAGTGGGGAATCCGGCAGCAACTCGCCTAAACGAATTTAGTGAATAAAGTACTGAGCGCTAAGCATGCTCACCAGGCGGAGCTGAGAAACCTGACGATCCCAATCACGCCTCTTTCGAGACAGTGAGGGACCGGAGGCCGAAGGGTCCAGAGAAACCTGACGGTCCCAATCACATCTCTTTCGAGATAGTGAGTGACCGGAGGCTGAAGGGTTGGCCAGGCATAGTATGAAGCAGTAGAATACATCACAGGCATAGTATGTGTACAAGAAGGAAACTACCCTAGTACAAGCATTCGTCACAGAGCAATACATGTCCAGATATTGGCACTCGGCCATACACAAATACAGGAACTCAGCCCAATACAAAATACATGGAAACAGGGAATAAAATATATGTCGACCCGACGAAGCGGGGAAACCCAAATGGAGGCGAGAGCGAGGACACTCGCCTAAATCACCGGAAAGCCGAAAAGTCTGGAATCCATGGAACTCGCGCACGCGCCATAAAATAATATATAATTATGAGGAGAGAGAAAGTGAAGAGGAGAGAGAAAGAGTTAGAGAGAGAAACCTAGAGAGAGAAAGGGACACAGGGAGACGCGGCTTGGAAAGTGAGACGCGGGGGTCGCAGACGCGGGGGTCGCGTCGCGGGAATAGCAGACGCAGGAATCACAGACGCGAGAGTCGCGTCGCGGGAATAACAGACACGGGAATCACAAACGCGGGAATAGCAGACGCGGGGTTCGCGTTGCGAGAATGGCAGACGCGGAATTGCAGACGCGGGATAGCAGACGCGGGATTCGCGTCGCGAGAATGGCAGACGCGGAATTGCAGACGCGAGATAGCAGACGCGGGATTCGCGTCGCATAGATGCCACAAAACGCGAGGTCTGCGTTCAAGTGCGGATGCGAGGAAAACGCGGACGTGGACATGGGTTCTGAGTCGCGTTGACACAAGAAGAACACAAACGCGGGAATAGACTCTGCGTCGTGTCAATACAGAAACGCGTGGAGCGCGTTAAGGGATTGCCCAGACGCGGGGTTGAGATCCGCGTTAGGAAACAAACAGAGAGGAGGAAAGGTGATTCCTTTGCTGCGCCCGACGAAGGGAAGTTCGGCCCCAATCCAAAAGGAGGGTACCGGCCCTAAGTCTTGCCAACGGAGGAGAACGCGGCCCCAATCCAAAAGGAGGGGCCGGCCCTTGAGGAGATGATGGAGCGGTGGTTTTTTATGAAGAGGTTTTGATGGTGGTGGTAGTTTTGGAAAAGGTAAAGGAAAAGGTGGAAGCTTTGGTGGAGTTTTGGAGTTGTGGTGGTTTCCATGGAGATGGAGGAGGAAGAAGATGAAGGTAAGGAGTTTGGAGAAGTTGTAGTGGTGGTTGTTATGGTGGAGATGAAGAAGGAGTTGGTAGAGGTTAAGGTGTTGGTGAAGAGAAGGAAGAGAAAATGAAGTGAAATGAAGAAGGAAAGATTTATATAGGATTTGGATTTGTGAAGGTGATGTAAAAATGGAAAAGAGAGGGGTTTAATTGTAAAGTGGAGGGGTGAGGTGTTTCTCTTGGCCAATCATGGCCAGCCATGGAGATGGGTGAGGTGGAGATATTTTGGAGGAGATATTTTGGTGGAAGGTTGGAGAAGAAAATGGAAGAATGGATAAGTTTGGAGAATTTGGTGGAAAGAAAAGAAAGGAAAGAAAAAGGAAAAAGGAAAAGAAATGAAAAAGAGAAGATATTCTCTTGGAAGAAAAAGTGAAAATAATTAGAGTGGCGGATTCCCGGGATTCGGTTGCGGATGCGGAAAACTTTCGGGAAAATACCGAAATCGTCCCGAAATCAAGTATCTCGGAACGACCCGCAAAAATTCTCAAAAATCAAGAATATTATTTTAAGAATCATGGTGAAATTCGTTTTAAGAAATACTTTATATTTTTTAAATTAAAAATCCTGAAATCTGCCGCCAATATCGGTCGGCACCGAATCTGGCAGAAATCCGAAAAATTCTGAAAATACCCAAAAATGAATTAAGATAGTAAATATTATTTTAAGAAAATATGTGAAAGCGGTTTCTCAAAATTTGACTCCATTTGTAAATTAAAAATCCAGAAGTCGGTCAGCGGTGCTGGTCGACACCGGTTTGAAGATTTTCCATTTAATTCAAGAAAATTCCAGAAAATCATATAAAATCTAAAATATTGGAAAATGATATTTGAAACTGAAATCGGTCAAATCTGATTACCGAAAAGACCAAATTGAGTAATATACTAGGATCGGGTCCCTGGTTCAGAGAAGGGCAGACTCTGAGTCCACGAATCCGGATCTAAGACAAAACGATCATATAAACAATTCATAATACAAAACAAATACAGAAAGTAAATCGAAAAATACGATCAAAAAAATCTGAATACGCAACTAAGTACGTATTCTGGGAGCGGGGTGTTACATTCCATCCACCTTACAAAAAATTGCGTCCTCGCAATTTCGATAAGGGGTAAAATGAACACAAAGGGGACAAAGGTGGAATTTATACCAATCAAGATATGAAGCACTATAGGTAGGGCTCTCAATTTGACTGAACAATAATCATCCTCCGTACTTCCGGCTGTATACATTTTTGAACGGTACCAAATAATACTGACTGATGTCGTTGCTGTGCAATAGAATTCCAGTTGTACTGCATACTTGATAGCCCTCCGAGAATAAGCCAGAATACTGAAGATAAAGGAAACCCTGATAGTCCTGAGCATAATAAAGAAGACCGATAATTAAGAATTCCGAATACCAGGCATCAATCACTCTGAAAGATATAGCCGAGAACATAGAATATCCGTAGAGAATCCCGACTACTGACTTCTGAAAGATAACCCGTTCGAGATCAATCCTGAGAATATTCGAGCTTCATAGAGTTGGCCGAAGAGATCATCTCATAGCTTCATCCAGAACCGGCCACTACCTCTCTAGTATATCCATATCTTTAGTTGGTATAAAGGCTTCAAAAATCCAAAACAGGGGAAAGAAAGAGGAAATTAGGAATCAAAGGAAAGATGATCAAGAAAAATAGATAACTCTGTACTTGTAGTTGGACTGTATAACCAGGACTCATGCATTCCAGTTGCAAATTCCTTTACCATTAATTTGCCATCTGGACGTACTGAGGAGGTGAGAGCCTAAGCTCTGATACCAACCTGTAACGCCCCGATCCTGCGGGTACGGAGACGTTACTGCAACGTATATACGCAGGTCCGAAATACCCTCACGTATATACGCTAAGCATCAGTACAGGCAAGAATCAGAGTACGGAAGTAAGTGGTGCATTATACATTCCAACATATGAGTACAATTACAAAGTTATCACCAGAGGTGATCCAATATTACATGAATATTACATCACTGATATGCGCAATTGCGAGATTACAAAGAGATGTACAAGTATGAACAGTACAAAAGGGCACTCACGAGTTTACAAAAGGAAAACTCGAGAGGCACACAGGGGGGCCTAGAAGGATAAAACTCTGGACGGTCTGCTGGGGATCCACGCTACCGCTGCGCCACTCTGATCAGCAACTGGGGGAATCCACACGCTCCAAGCTCCATGACCTGGACATGAGGATCCAGGGGAGTCAGATGAAACTCCCCAGGCGAGTGGTGAAGCAAAAGCCAAGTGGCGAGCAAGGGTAAGTATATGTAAAGCGATAAAACTTAAATAAAGCCGAGGACGAGCAAATCTGATTGTATGGTTTCAGATCACGACTCCATGAGACTAGTACGTCGAAGGAATAATCCAAACAAGGAAACCCTCATCTATATACCTTTATCTCATGTCACCGTAATCCAAACACATACAACCCGACTGTACTCAGGGCATGATAAGATAATGAACAGGAGGCAAGTGGATACAAGGGATAAAGCAGGGTATGAGCAGCTAATATTATAATTCTCATAAAGCCGGAAATCCGATGTAAAATCCAGGACAAGCAAATATAGTAAGGCATATCACAGATTCATAGCCGTTTAAGCTGCAGGCTTCAGTATGCGTCCCATTCCACATACCTCTACTTACAACTTAAAGAGCCGGTTATTATCATGACACTTTATTATTACTCGTCTTACCCTGATATCTAGCTATGTGAACTAGCGTCCCAGCACACATAGATCCATATCCGAGTAAAGCAAGGTTGTTATTGGAAACCAGCGGGGGTATCAACGAACTATGTTTACAGTGGGTCCCGTACATACCCGGGACCACGGCCCAGGATTGTTCCGTTGCTTGGTGACGGAACCCGCCGCAAGGCAAACAGGAGGGACTTATGTATGCCCTTATCATGATGGTACCAGGAAGGAGGGAGCCAGCACTCCCCTCGGTCGCCTGGAGGCCCACAGGTCAGACCGGAAGTTTTAGTTGCACAACATGCCTAATGCCACTGTAAACACGAACACATATTGATAGCCGCATGTTTCCCCCGACCCGATGCATGTTGTCCAGTTTTATGAATTATTAGATGATTATCAGGTTCCGGGAATGAGCAAGAACAAGTCAGGAATACAGGTATCACAGGAGTACTGGTTCGTACTATAATATATCACAGGTGTATCAGGAGTACAGTTTGTACTATCAAGATGTCAGGTCATCATTCCCGTTATCGTGATAATCATGAGAGTCAAGTATATCATGCTGGGTGTCAAGTGATAGCATGACAAGATGGTGATATTAGACAGGTAACCAGTCATGTCAAGAGATTGATAATAATCCGGTGGCAAGTCAGGTCATAACAAGGGGTCTTGCCAAGTAGTAGCATGTCCGATGTTAGGTGATAACAATCAGTTGGCAGGTGATATACATGTGTTAAATAGTAACATGCATAAATGACAGGTATGAAGAAATGGCACGGTGGTAGAATAGTAACAAAGCACAATCAAGCGGAGCTGAGCAAGCTGGAAGTACAGACAGCAAACAGTATTTAACACTGGAGCGTCTGGCGAGGTTACCGGGACGACTCGACTGAAGTACGAGCGGTAAATCCGGCAGCAACTCGCCTAGACGAATCTAGTGGTAAAGCGCTGAACGCTGATCATGATAACCAGGCGGAGCTGAACAAGCTGGAGGCACAGGCAGCGAACAGAGTTTAGACACTAATGCGCTCTGCGAGGTTACCGGGACACTCGGATTAAGATACGAGTGGGGAATCCGGCAGCAACTCGCCTAAACGAATTTAGTGAATAAAGTACTGAGCGCTAAGCATGCTCACCAGGCGGAGCTGAGAAACCTGACGATCCCAATCACGCCTCTTTCGAGACAGTGAGGGACCGGAGGCCGAAGGGTCCAGAGAAACCTGACGGTCCCAATCACATCTCTTTCGAGATAGTGAGTGACCGGAGGCTGAAGGGTTGGCCAGGCATAGTATGAAGCAGTAGAATACATCACAGGCATAGTATGTGTACAAGAAGGAAACTACCCTAGTACAAGCATTCGTCACAGAGCAATACATGTCCAGATATTGGCACTCGGCCATACACAAATACAGGGACTCAGCCCAATACAAAATACATGGAAACAGGGAATAAAATATATGTCGACCCGACGAAGCGGGGAAACCCAAATGGAGGCGAGAGCGAGGACACTCGCCTAAATCACCGGAAAGCCGAAAAGTCTGGAATCCATGGAACTCGCGCACGCGCCATAAAATAATATATAATTATGAGGAGAGAGAAAGTGAAGAGGAGAGAGAAAGAGTTAGAGAGAGAAACCTAGAGAGAGAAAGGGACACAGGGAGACGCGGCTTGGAAAGTGAGACGCGGGGGTCGCAGACGCGGGGTCGCGTCGCGGGAATAGCAGACGCAGGAATCACAGACGCGAGAGTCGCGTCGCGGGAATAACAGACACGGGAATCACAAACGCGGGAATAGCAGACGCGGGGTTCGCGTTGCGAGAATGGCAGACGCGGAATTGCAGACGCGGGATAGCAGACGCGGGATTCGCGTCGCGAGAATGGCAGACGCGGAATTGCAGACGCGAGATAGCAGACGCGGGATTCGCGTCGCATAGATGCCACAAAACGCGAGGTCTGCGTTCAAGTGCGGATGCGAGGAAAACGCGGACGTGGACATGGGTTCTGAGTCGCGTTGACACAAGAAGAACACAAACGCGGGAATAGACTCTGCGTCGTGTCAATACAGAAACGCGTGGAGCGCGTTAAGGGATTGCCCAGACGCGAGGTTGAGATCCGCGTTAGGAAACAAACAGAGAGGAGGAAAGGTGATTCCTTTGCTGCGCCCGACGAAGGGAAGTTCGGCCCCAATCCAAAAGGAGGGTACCGGCCCTAAGTCTTGCCAACGGAGGAGAACGCGGCCCCAATCCAAAAGGAGGGGCCGGCCCTTGAGGAGATGATGGAGCGGTGGTTTTTTATGAAGAGGTTTTGATGGTGGTGGTAGTTTTGGAAAAGGTAAAGGAAAAGGTGGAAGCTTTGGTGGAGTTTTGGAGTTGTGGTGGTTTCCATGGAGATGGAGGAGGAAGAAGATGAAGGTAAGGAGTTTGGAGAAGTTGTAGTGGTGGTTGTTATGGTGGAGATGAAGAAGGAGTTGGTAGAGGTTAAGGTGTTGGTGAAGAGAAGGAAGAGAAAATGAAGTGAAATGAAGAAGGAAATATTTATATAGGATTTGGATTTGTGAAGGTGATGTAAAAATGGAAAAGAGAGGGGTTTAATTGTAAAGTGGAGGGGTGAGGTGTTTCTCTTGGCCAATCATGGCCAGGCATGGAGATGGGTGAGGTGGAGATATTTTGGAGGAGATATTTTGGTGGAAGGTTGGAGAAGAAAATGGAAGAATGGAGAAGTTTGGAGAATTTGGTGGAAAGAAAAGAAAGGAAAGAAAAAGGAAAAAGGAAAAGAAATGAAAAAGAGAAGATATTCTCTTGGAAGAAAAAGTGAAAATAATTAGAGTGGCGGATTCCCGGGATTCGGTTGCGGATGCGGAAAACTTTCGGGAAAATACCGAAATCGTCCCGAAATCAAGTATCTCGGAACGACCCGCAAAAATTCTCAAAAATCAAGAATATTATTTTAAGAATCATGGTGAAATTCGTTTTAAGAAATACTTTATAGTTTTTAAATTAAAAATCCTGAAATCTGCCGCCAATATCGGTCGGCACCGAATCTGGCAGAAATCCGAAAAATTCTGAAAATACCCCAAAAATGAATTAAGATAGTAAATATTATTTTAAGAAAATATGTGAAAGCGGTTTCTCAAAATTTGACTCCATTTGTAAATTAAAAATCCAGAAGTCGGTCAGCGGTGCTAGTCGAAACCGGTTTTGAAGATTTTCCATTTAATTCAAGAAAATTCCAAAAAATCATATAAAATCTAAAATATTGGAAAATGATATTTGAAACTGAAATCGGTCAAATCTGATTACTGAAAAGACCAAATTGAGTAATATACTAGGATCGGGTCCCTGGTTCAGAGAAGGGCAGACTCTGAGTCCACGAATCCGGATCTAAGACAAAACGATCATATAAACAATTCATAATACAAAACAAATACAGAAAGTAAATCAAAAAATACGATCAAAAAAATCTGAATACGCAACTAAGTACGTATTCTGGGAGCGGGGTGTTACAGCATGCAATTCCATCAACCAGCGTCAATGATTACAATTGTTATAATAGATTTAGCACGTGAAGATCGTGCAGTTACACCAGCCCGCCAGTTCCGTCTCCACGCCGGCATCCTTGTCAGGTATATATGATTCATCTTCAACAAGAAGAGGGAGATCGCTTCCCTAATCCTCAGAGCACACACATACACTATTACACTAGCAACTTTCTATGCTAGTCCATCCACTATATTGAAAGTTTCTCTATTCTAGTTCATCATCACATTAGCAATTCTTTGTACTAGTCTACCTTTCTACCATACTGACAGTTTTTCTCTACCGGTCCTTCTTACCATGCCACCTACTGATTCTCATGCCTCGGTGTTTTAGGATGGCACCACATCGGTGCTCCTAACTTGAAAGATATTATTTCCTGTGTGTGTTTTGACATGTATCACTAGGGGAGCACCTTAAATCGCTTGTGATGGGTTCGATTCACGGTAAGCCATTTTTTATCCATCACAAACTAGTGCTTTCATTGAGATCTGAGTCTACACTCAAGGTCTCCTTCTCATCCAACCCAAAATCTTCCACAAAAAGTTTCTCCTTAATGTCGATGGCCCTGAGAAAGCAAACCGTCACCTACAATGGTATCCTATCAAAGGGCAAGACGAACAGCATCGCCGGGGGCATGATCCCCTCACCGGCCGATGACCAACAATATCCTACCGAAGACATTGGCTCCTCCTCACCTCAGAGACAGCTGTCAGTATCCAACTGACGCTATTATTCGAAGGTTAGATCCTTTAGATGCTTGCCGACATAAAGGATTAGATGAAGGAGCAACGTATCTGATCAGATCACGACTGAGAGTAAGCTTCTCTCAACCCGAGAATTCTGCCTACGAGTAGGAGGCATTGAAGCGCCACAATGATCAGCTCTTGGCACAGATCGTCACCCTCCAGAGAGCCCAGGAGAAGACACAGCTAGAAAGCAAGCCCGGAGAGGCCTGGACTGATGGTCCAATCACAAATTTGAGGCAGTCTAGATCAACATCCCCTCCACGAAGACCACTCCGACAACAAGGCTGACTTGCCTCATTTCCGAACAGAACCTATCACCGCCAAACTCAGAGAAGAATCAAAGAATCCTCCGACATTTGAGCCCTCGACAAATTGATCCTAAGACGAATCGAGGAGGCCAAACTGCAACTCCACTGTGGACCAAAACAAGCCACTTATAGAATTTCCGACTCTCCTCTCTCTGAAAAGATTCTGGAGTGTGAGTTTTTGAAGAAGTTCATAACTCTGACTTTCGACTATTACTCCGGAATAGTGACCTGATTCCTCGTACAAGGACAAAACCAATAATACTCCCTGTATTTCCTTTTAAGTCTGTGTATTTTATTTCATATCATGAAATAAAAATGCATTTTTTCCTAACCATTTCTGTGCCACCCCGTTGATGAGAGTGTCCCTCATCAGTCCCTGACGCTTGTACGTCCCGATATGGGAGTTTCCCCACTCAAAGACGACAATGCAAGCACCAACCTGTGGGCTCCCTCTCGATTAGCCTATGAGCAGTCGAAACCCTCCATTGTGGGAGTGTCCCCCACTCGAAGTCCCTGCTCGGCTGATGGGAGTGTCCCCCATCAATCCATGACACATCCTCATGTGGGAGTGTCCCCCACTCGAAGGCAGTAATGCAACAGCCTATAGGCTCCCTCTCGATTCCTATGGGCAGTCGAAACCCTCCACTGTGGGAGTGTCCCTCACTCAGAGTCCCTGCCCCACTGATGGGAATGTCTCCCATCAGTCCCTGACGCTTGCACGTCCTGATGTGCGAGTGTCCCCCATTCAGAGGCGGTAATGCAAGCACTAGCCTATGGGCTCCCTCTTGATTAGCATACGAGAGTCGAAACCCTCCGCTATAGGAGTGCCTTGATAGGTAGTAAAAAGTGCATATTTATCACTACATTTACTATCATATTTCCCTATTTATTCTCTTAATTATGCACTATTACTAATGTTTTATTATTTATTATGTGCAAGCCTTGAGTAATAAAAAAATAAAGAAATAAAAGCCCAAATGAAGCCCAGAAGCCCAAAAAGCCCATGTGCAAAATTTGTAATTACTAAAAGAAAAGGAAAGGGATGGACTTCTACTAAACCCTAATTGCTTGCAGGACAAGGCTATAGATAAGGGGAGAAGAGTGCAAAGATAATAAAATTGTTTTAAAAGATTTGGATTTAGGGTAACTTGCTTCCCAAGTTATCCCGAATTTTCAAAATAAAAAGTCGGTACACAACTTCCAGAAGCATTTACCCAGATGGACGGACCAGAGGATGCCACGCGAGAAAGCGCGTGGCATTTGGCTACAATAGTGCCGCAGAAACGCGGCAAATTTCCCGTTTCCGTGGCAATCCAGAGGCGGTTGGCGATGCGTTTTTGTTGAGGAGTTGTACTGGGACTCTACTTCCTATATCTCCTATAAATACCCCTGCAGAGCAACAGAGAAGGGCGTCCAGTGCAGTACAGAAACAAATCTAGGGTTTTTCTTAGGCTAACTTGTAGATTGTAATTTAGGTTTTTTTTATTCTTTTATGTAATTTTTGTAACTGAGAGGAGAGGATACTTTCATGGAGGAAAGAGATCAAGCTTGTACTGAGGTGACATCGGTGTAAGTAATCTTTTCTTCCATTGTTAATTGAATCAACTGAAAGTTTATTTTTGTTCTTCTATTCTTGTTTTATTTTTGTTTCCCTCTGATGTCTTGCAATCCAAGAGAATCTGATAGCTTCGAGACTGCTTAGCCGTTGAAGTGCCCTTGATGGCCTATGGTGATGAACAAACCTTCTCTTGCTAGCATAGTTTGTATTTTATTTTCGTAGTGTAGATCGAGAAGGGGGAAGATCCTATACGCCATGCTTGAATGCCTTCAAAGACAAGGTAAGTCGTTGCAACGGATCAAAAGTAAACAGGCCGAAGAGGTAAGTATGTTTTCTTTAGTTTTTAGTTTTCTTTCTTTTATTTTTAGTGTAAATCACCAAATTCCCAATTTTTTTCACACTTCTTCTTTTTCATTGTAAATATCATATCACTTCTAGTTTCTCCATCTTCTTAATCTACCACTTTCTTTCTAACCTGACTTTAACAACTATTAATTCAAACACTTTAGAGAACTTACTAAACAAGCTTCCATCGCTAGTTCCTCCCTGTGGATCACGACCCGCATAGCCATTTGCTATAGCGGTAGAATTGAGCACCCTGCACTATTATTTTAAATTCTGAAATTCTGTATTTTTGTGTGCAGGAAAACCTCAATCAAAATTTTGGCGCCGTTGCCGGGGAGGGACGGTAAGTTATTCTCTAAAAAAAAAAAACTAATTATTGATTTATTTATTATTTTTGTTTGCATGTTCGGAGAACAGGAAACCTAACAGCAGCAAAGGACATATAGCAACTCTGTGCCTCTGCCCTCAAAGGCAGAGCAGTAGAGCCTACTACATAGCCGCGTTTGCGCGACAATTGCCGCATTTCCGCGGCCTGAGTAGTGAACTACTCACTAAGTTTTCTGCAGGTTGCTGGAAAGTTAAAGTTAGACTTGCTGTTCTGTTAATTTTTCTCTGTAATCACCCTGCACACTGCTAATTAATTAACAGTAACCTATTTGTTGAAAAATAAAAAAATTAGACTCTTGCATATAGGCACGTGTCTATTTAATTTTTTTAATTTCTGTTGAAGAGTGCTGGAGACAAGGTACGTTCGCATTGCATATAGACTAGGAAGCACCCTTGGCTGGTTTACTGCTTTTGAGTGAATATTTGTCTATTGCTTTACACGTGCACCAAATTGACTTAAGGGCTTGTCCTATGAATAAGATAAGGTGAGGATTTCATCACCCTTCCTTGGCCCACAAACAATCTCCTCACTCACTAACCCAAGCCTAACTAAAAATGAGTAGACGTTGGCCCTAGGGACATCTCGGACTCAATTACGAGATTATCCTAAGGGGGAACGGTGTTGGAATTTGACTCCTGCCAAATCAGTGTCTAGGAAGGGGATTGAGGGCCGAAAGCCCGAAGATTGGTGGTTATTTAATTAAGGAACGTCTTTGACGGAAAACCTCCCACCAATCTTGCCCTGACCTGGCTGATTAGCTTGTGGTCAAAGTCTGCATTATACCTCCCGTGGACAGTCTAACCAGTTAGGAGTCGTCTAGGTCATAGGTCTACCCTAACTTAGGTTAGAATTTTTTCTTTTTTGTTTGCTTATTTGTTTGTTTTTTATTGTGTTTTATTGTGTGATATGGCTTATAACAACAATTTTTCCAATTTAATCCATATTACACACCAACCTCTTTTTCGAAAATTACCAACCCGGCATATCATAACTTTAACCAACCTAGTGTGCTAGATTGGTCTTATCCGAATCATTACATGCCCCAGTCCCAATACTATGAACAAGATTGGAATAATCATCACTACTCTTCACAGAGTCAATGGGGATACAACACCCCTGAGCCATATGGTCAACCACCTGTTCAACCATTATCTTCATATACGTCTTTTCTCACATCACTAATGTTTCAGTCCTCCAATGATCCATTTGATGGGTTAGAAGAAAAAGTGGATCGTTTGCAAGATATAATGAATGATCAAATTTCTAGACTTTCAAACATTCTTGAGCTAACCAACCAAGTTGATAGGAACCAAGAATCATTCTGTCTAGAAGACCTTGATCAAAATTCAATTTCATCACATCAATATGAACTTGATCAATCCCAATCCTTGGACAAATTGGCTAGTTTTAATTTCAATGAGATAGAATTAGATTGTAAATGTGAACCCGATCCTCAACTTTGCGATTCAGTTTTCATCTTCGAATCTATATTGACTTCGGTATTCTTACCCAATTTGGACCAATTTTCTGAGCCAACATTTATTCCCGTACCCATAGATCATGAAATTGAATCACCCATTTTTGATGATCATCATATTGAACTTGACCAATTTCATACTTTTGAAAGTCCCATTGACAAATTGGCAAGTTCTCATTTTTATGAGATTGAATCCAATGAGATATGTGACCTTGATTCTCAAATTTGTTGTGATCGAGTTCAATTCCCGAATCAATATTGACTCCTGTTCTGTTACCCGATTTAAGTAATATTTTAGAGTCAGTTTGATTCCCATACCTGTCATTCTTGAACTTGAATCACCAATAGTAAGTCGCATTCCGTTGTGGAAAAATGATTGTGGACTTGAGTTTCAACTTCTTGATTTGGACCCACTTCTTGAATCAAGCTCGACTCCTGAACCTTTACTTGACTTAAGTCACCTTCCTGAGTCGGTATTAGTTCCTGAACCTATCATTCTTGAGTCCACGTCAATCATTCTATCAAGTCACATTCTTTTGTTGGACATAGGTATATACCATGACTCTGTGATGATTTTTCAGGACTGGTCATGTAAAGGATGTAAATTTCACAATAGGATCTTCCATGATCCTATTCATACTGCGGACTGTAAACATGTAAATAGAAAAGAGGTCAATAAAGGTAGGTTCCGTGAACTGCCACATTATCTTGATTGGGTAGCAACGCTTGGCCCAATCCGACCACCACCGGAACCACCACCTTGAGGTAACATCTGCCTTCCCTTTCTTCTGTTTCATGCATACATGCATTCATTCATACATTGAGGACAATGGATGAGATAAGTGTGGGGGGAGGCTTTACTAACATACTAACATAGGTAGAAACTAACAAAAAAATTTCAAAAAATAAAAAAAATATAAAAAAATAAAAAAATAAAAAAAGGACAGTATTTTGACTTATCTTTAGAAAGAAATCTAAGTTAGTCTTAAGAATTAGGAAAATCATGATTAGGATTTCTAAAAACTTGGTCAAAATAAATAAATTGTTGAATTTTTAGGTATAGGAGAAAAAAATTGAATAAGTAATTAGTCTTGATTTTTACCTTAATGAAATGTGCATACCTAATACATTTACATATCTAGGATTCTAAGACAAAGACTCTTGTGCCCTATAAAAAATAAAAAAATAAAAAAAAATATTGAAAAAAAAATAATATAATAATAATAATAAAGGTAATTCACTGATTAAGCTGGATACATGTGCCTCAAGAAGCATGAGTATTCACGCCTAAAGATGATTTTATGAAATAAAGTCCTTAGTTTTGTGGCCTAGTTCACTCGACTTTGAGTCCGTGGGGTGTTTTTCTCACCCGGTGCCCTAAGACCAACTAGTTTGGGAGCCACCGACTTTAAGTTCGCTACATGGGTGGATTAGAAAGCCTAAGGAAACTAAGAAAAATTACTTTTATATGTACTAACACATCTAATAGTCAATTAGTTAGGTATGAGGGCCTCAAGAAGCCTTCATGCTTACACGAAAAAAAATTAGATGAGTTATACATATTAAAAAAAGAAAAAAAATAATAATAATAAAGAGGCATGAGAGTCCAAGTTAAGGAATTCCTAGTAAAGATTCACAAGGATGCATATGACTTTTGGTAACGAAAAAGACTATACAAAAATTCAGTTTTGATTCTTACCTAAAAAGGAAAACAATTTACTATATAAAGACTAAGTTTAAGAATGAATAAAAATGATAATCCTAAAAACTTATAGATTACTTAGTCTCTTCAAACATATTTCAAATATTTTCCTTTTTATGAATTTTGTGGGTGTAATCCGCTGAAAACCCTCACGAGACAACACTCGTCCTCTAGGGTAACCTAGGGGTTTAACGGCTTGTTGCACGTGCTAAGTGCAACCGTGATTCCTACGAAAGTGAGTTAGGATAGATTAATTTTTCTTTTCTTTTCCTCTTTCTCTTTGATTTTTACTCGAGGACAAGCAAAAAGATAAGTATGCGGGTGTGATAGGTAGTAAAAAGTACATATTTATCACTACATTTACTATCATATTTTCCTATTTATTCTTTTAACTATGCACTATTACTAATGTTTTATTATTTATTGTGTGCAGGCCTTGAGTAATAAAAAATAAAGAAATAAAAGCCCAAATGAAGCCCAGAAGCCCAAAAAGCCCATGTGCAAGCCCATGTGCAAAATTTGCAATTACTAAAAGAAAAGGAAAGGGATGGACTTCTACTAAACCCTAATTGCTTGCAGGATAAGGCTATAGATAAGGGGAGAAGAGTGCAAAGATAATAAAATCGTTTCAAAAGATTTGGATTTAGGGTAACTTGCTTCCCAAGTTATCCCGAATTTTCAAAATAAAGAGTCGGTACACAACTTCCAGAAGCATTTACCCAGATGGACGGACCAGAGGATGCCACGCGAGAAAGCGCGTGGCATTTGGCTACAATAGTGCCGCGGAAACGCGGCAAATTTCCCGTTTCCGCGGCAATCCAGAGGCGGTTGGCGATGCGTTTTCGTTGAGGAGTTGTACTGGGACTCTACTTCCTATATCTCCTATAAATACCCCTGCAGAGCAACAGAGAAGGCGTCCAGTGCAGTACAGAAACAAATCTAGGGTTTTCTTAGGCTAACTTGTAGATTGTAATTTAGGTTTTTTTTTTATTCTTTTATGTAATTTTTGTAACTGAGAGGAGAGGATACTTTCATGGAGGAAGGAGATCAAGCTTGTACTGAGGTGACATCGGTGTAAGTAATCTTTTCTTCCATTGTTAATTGAATCAACTCAAAATTTATTTTTGTTCTTCTATTCTTGTTTTATTTTTGTTTCCCTCTGATGTCTTGCAATCTAAGAGAATCTGATAGCTTCGAGACTGCTTAGCCGTTGAAGTGCCCTTGATGGCCTATGGTGATGAACAAACCTTCTCTTGCTAGTATAGTTTGTCTTTTATTTTCGTAGTGTAGATCGAGAAGGGGGAAGATCCTATACGCCATACTTGAATGCCTTCAAAGACAAGGTAAGTCGTTGCAACGGATCAAAAGTAAACAGGCCGAAGAGGTAAGTATGTTTTCTTTAGTTTTTAGTTTTCTTTCTTTTATTTTTAGTGTAAATCACCGAATTCCCAATCTTTTTCACACTTCTTCTTTTTTATTGTAAATATCATATCACTTCTAGTTTCTTCATCTTCTTAATCTACCACTTTCTTTCTAACTTGACTTTAACAACTATTAATTCAAACACTTTAAAGAACTTACTAAACAAGCTTCCATCGCTAGTCCCTCCCTGTGGATCACGACCCGCATAGCCACTTGTTATAGCGGTAGAATTGAGCACCCTGCACTATTGTTTTAAATTCTGAAATTCTGTATTTTTGTGTGCAGGAAAACCTCAATCATGTCTCCCGTTCGGAGCCCTACTCTGCTGCAAGGATTTTTCTGAGCGTCATTGTGCCTTGATGACTCCACTTTGATCAGTATACTCCAAAAGTCATAGAACTTTACCTTAGAACAAATTTGAACTTTCTTATTGTCTTTTTCATCTTGATGCCTCCGCCGAACTCCACGACTTGACATCTTCTTCTTTATCTAGAGCACTCAGTCTTGAATGAACACCATCAGCTCTGATACTATTTGCTGTGACGAAATTGATATACTCCGAAACCAATTGTTGCGTGCATAACCCAAGATACCATATTTACTATGATACTAATAGTTGGGAGATACGGAGATCTTCATATGCTACAAATAGTTAGGAGATACGGAGATCCCTACCGACGACCTCAAGCACGTCATGAGATCGATTACCTCGAGCACACAAGATGAATATTAAAAGATATAACAAAAAGAACACACAATTTAACATGGTTCGGCCCAAACTTGGCCTACATCCATGGGGAGAGAACTTGAGAGAGCTTTATTAATAAACTTGATACAAAGAGATCTAACCTTCCTCTTAATGATACAAGAGTATTCACCTTCTCTTTGAATCTATATCTAGATTTCAAGAGTATACTTTCTCTCTATGCACTTTCACCTTGTTCTCTGTTTTTTTTTTTGGCTTTTTAGGCCTTCTTGACTTTTTAGGGCCTTACATTGTTGTTCAACATAACTTTCTTTAGCTCCTCTGCTCCAATTTATAATGCTAAGCTACAACCTTTATTTATAGGATTTTACATTTCAACTCCTATTTGGACTATGAGAAGATCTTGGCCAATGGACGCTTGAAGAATCTTGATTAATCCTATTAGGAGTTGATCTCTTTGATCTATAAGGATTCTAGATCTTTTAATTTTTAGAAACAAATCTTCATTAAATAAGAATTGAATCCTATTCATACTCCTCCTGAAAAGAAAACTCGCAATCGCCTGAAATGGAAACTACTTCATCTTAATTTGCTTCTTCTTCTTCAAGCCATCGTCTTCTCTAACTCAATTGGATTTTCTTTGACCATCATCTCTTCTTGAAAAACAAGGCAAAATCTTAGCAAATCTTAGTACTACTCATCAGGAAAATTTATCAAACATTTTTTTGTAAGGGTTGAAAGAAAAAAAAAAAAAAAAAGCAGAAAGGAGGGAACACCGCATCTCTCACGTGATGTCTCTCCCCTTTCTATTTCAAAAGGCTATGCTTTGGCAATGGTCAATATGGCTTTCTCTCTTCTTCCAAGGCCCAGTCGAACGAGATAGTTGTCGCTTCCTCTACCTAGGGTTTGTTTGTTAGCCCAGAAAGTTGGTGGAAAATTTTCTTTTTGCCCCTAATAATGTGGGCCCGCCGCGTTTCCTTCCCGAAAACTAATCGAGAGGGCCTTAACTCCAACTCTGCAAATTGCATGGATAGTGCAAAAAGCGTTTTCGTAGCCACGAGAAACCTGCCACAGTGAGCCCCTTCGCATTTTCCTGAGTCTGCTTTCCAATAGCTAAACAGGCCCTAGCTGAAAAGCCAAAGTCAGAGTCCCACCTCACACTTCCCCATTTTACCACTGAATTCATCTACTAGAGTCACGGGTATACTCATCAATAAGGAATAACGAGCCAATAATGAAAAGATAACTTGAATTTATTGAGCCAATAATGGAGAGAGAAATTGAATTTACTCTCTTTTAAGTAACAACTATGACAAGTGTCAAGGTAGTGTATGTAATGGTAAAATCTCTTTGCATACCGTAATAGGCAAAAAGTTTAGAATACAAATCTCACTTGAACTAGGATACAACCTACATTTTCAAAAAAAAAAAAAGGAAAAGTAATCACAATCAAGAGTCAGTCTAATCATCCAAGCGCTCTTCTATGGGTGTAACTGGCCATTAATTTGAATCAAAACGGTTGGGATAAAAAAAAAAGTCCTCGCGTTATATTAAAAAGTCATTAACAAAACAAATTACACCGTAAGTGGCTATTATTGGAGCGGGAGAATATGATTTTACTCTCACTTGAAGTCTAATAACACCACTTACTGTTGATTGGGAGAAGTCAAGCCCTTGTAATTATATAAAATGGATCTTAAACATAGCTTTCGGGGCTATTATTGCATAAGAGATAGTAGTTTACGTCTAAAAGTTTTCATTTAAGTACATTTTTTTTTTGCCCTATTTGTTTTGTCTGTTGAAGGAGGATAAAAAGACTTTTAGTTGGTTAAGATATAGATACATTGGTGTTACTATTTAAGATAATTATCTCATCTTATCTTAATTTACTCTGTTTTTACTATCTTATCTTTACCCTATTTATCCGTTAGCTAAAGCTTTTTGGCTTGGAAGAATTTTGTTTATTTATTTTTTTTTAAAACAACCTGAAAGTTACCCTCAAGCCTAACACGCATATCCTTCACAGATGACCTCTTATGGGGAGTCAAATTGGTGACATCTGGAGAGCAAACTCAGACTTGGCCGGCAGGCTAACTTCGGGTAACTTCTATTCTGACGTTTCATCTGAGATGTTTTCATTAAAAGCTTATTAAAGAAACGCGACAAACTGAATGGGTCCACCGTTTTCTCTTAAAAATAATAATAATAATACATTATGGAGTTCAACAACAACTGTGTCAGCTGGCGGCCCAAACACGCAGCTGTCGCACCCACATTTTATGAAAGAAAAACGACAAAACAGCAGCTCATTTTTTTTAAATTAAAATAAAATAAATAAACGGTGTTTTTTGGATCACAAATTTGGAATGTTGTGAAACTTTTCCAGGCCTCCACGTGGTCACAGGGGGCAACGTTCACCCAACGCTCGCTGTATCTTTGTCCATTTGGGGAACAGCTCATGGGGAACTGGGGTGGAGCTGTACCCCTTCATTCTCGAACCAAAACGTGTTCCTGTTGTTGATTTTTTTTCTATTTTTTTTTTTTTTTGGAATCTTAATCCCCAGGAGTTTTAAGTGACAGATGCACTTTAAATTTTAATTATTTTGCATGTTCGTTCGTTCGTTCATGCAAATTTGTACCGCTATTTTTATGTTATTATTATTGCTTTCTTTTTGAGTTTTTACTCAAGTAAGTGGTGCGGAGACAGTTAAGCTGCAAAAGTTAATAGACATAAAATGCAATACGAGTTTTTGCAAGTTGTAAATATTTGGGTGGTTTTTTTAAAAAAAAAATCCTCTTTTGAAATTTAATTCTAAGAAAATGCCTCACCTGAAGTTAATTATCAAAATCAACCTCTAACGGGCCATTTCACGCGCCACGCAGGTGTTGAGCGGTTTCGCCTCACTTGCGTAGCGTTAGGACGCTGTGGGGTGGTTATTTTTTGGTCCAAATTTGACGAATCCAGATGCAAAATTGTGACAATTTTAGATCCGAATTTGACGAACTTGAATCTAGTTTTGTTAAATTTTACGTCCAGATTTGTCAAACTCGGACCTAAGATTTTTCTCTATATAAGGTCCAAATTTGCAAAACCTGAACCAGAGAGAAGAGACTGATATTTTTAGTCAACTCGGATTAGAAAGCAAACACTGATTATCACAATATGAAAATAATCACAAGAATATTACAACTTCACAAATATATTATAATATCACAATAACTACAAGAATATCACAAAAATCACGGAGTAAAGAAACAAATACAAATCACAACTTCATAATATGACAATATCACTCGTACCACACGATATCACTACCCCATAAATATTACAACATCAAAAATACATATCAGATATCCCTAAATAAAAGTGTTCACCATATCACTCATGTCATAACTTCAGTATCACAATATTAAAAGAATCACAAGAATATCACAACTTCATAAATATATTACATTATCACAATAACCACAAGAATATCACAATAACCACCAATTAGAGAAACAAATACGCATCATAACTTTATAACTATTACAATATCACTCGTACTATGATATCACAACTCCATAAAATTTCAACATCACAGATACATATCATATATCCCTAAGTATCAAAGTGTTCATCATATCACTCATGTCACAACTTTAATATCATAATATTAGAAGAATTACAAGAATATCACAATTTTACAAATATATCACAATATCCTAATGCTCTGTGAGAGAGAGAGAGAGAGAGAGAGAGAGAGAGAGAGACTAGACGGGCTCGGGTGCGAGGTAAGATGCTGAAGAATATGATCAGGATCAGAGTCGAGGTCAAGGTCGAGAGAGAGAGAGAGAGAGAGAGGGGGGGGGAGGGAGAGAGACTAGACGGGCTCGGGTGCGAGGTAAGATACTGAAGAAGATGATCAGGATCGGGGTCAGGGTCGATATATATATATATATATATATATATATATATATATAGAGAGAGAGAGAGAGAGAGAGAGACGGGACGGGCTCGGGCGCGAGGTAAGATGCTGAAGAAGATGATCAGGATCGGGGTCAAGGTCGAGATAGATAGATAGATAGATAGATAGATAGATAGAGAGAGAGAGAGAGAGAGAGAGAGAGATGCTAGTCAGGATCGATGTGGGGTAAGCTGTCGAAAGAAGATGATCGGGTTCGGGGTCGTGAGGGGGGGGGGGGGAGAGTAAAAAAAAGACAGTAAAAGGACATGATTGGGAACCATATGAAGGGCCTTTCACAAACCCTGGCCCATTTCAGTAAACTTTAGGTCCGGCTTCATCAAACTCGGATATAAAATTGTTACAATTTTGTGTCTGGGTTCCTCAAATTCAGACAAAAAATAACCACTCAGCGGCGACTTAGCGTCACGCAGGCGAGGCGAAAACCACTCAGCTGACGTAGCTTGTCAGAGGCCGATTTCGATAATTAAATTCTGAAGAGGTCTTTTTCGTAAATTAAATTTCAAAAGAGTATTTGTTTAAAAAAAAAATTGCCCCTGTAAATATATCTAACCAAAATGCTACTCGTTTTTTGACACACTATTATAATAATCCAAGCCGGTCCAAGTGGCCAACCGGTTGTGACCAGGTAAACCGTGAGCGAAACCAAATCTACGCCTCACTCGGTTCCGTCGCCGCTCATTCAACGGTCAGGATCAAATCCCAGTACGGTTCCCACAAACACTCAATCTACACCGTTGATTCACCGAAACGTTTAAAAGTTTGCAGGTTCGGTCCCCACGAGGAACCATTACCAATTCCAAAATCTTTTTGTTAAATAGTCGTTTCACAGTAGTTAAACAAGGATTAATTCGTGATTAGCATTAAACAAATTAATAAAATTTCCACAGATATTGAACCCATCCTCCTGTTTGTAAACGCGGAGGCTCCCTCTTTCCTTTTTGTCTCCCGTTTCTGTCTATTTCTAGGCCTCTTCTCCTTCTCTCGACTTCACACTCGCATCAAGAAGCTCGACCCGCCATGGCCGACCGCGTGCACCCGCTCGGATCTCCGCCCCAAGGACCCAATGCCGGCGACGCGAAGTTCGAGGCCGAGAGCTTTCCGGCCCGGCCCAAGGCCGGCACCTACGTGATCCAGATCCCCAAGGACCAGATCTACCGCGTCCCGCCGCCGGAGAACGCCCACCTCTTCGAGTCCTACAGCCGGCGAGCCTCCCGCCGCCGCCGCGCCTCCCCCTGCTGCCGCTGCCTCGCCTGGACCCTCTGCTCCCTCCTCGCCCTCCTCCTCGCCGTCGCCGTCACCGCCGCCATCCTCTACTTCGTCTTCCGCCCCAAGTTCCCTTCCTACTCCCTCGACAAGATCGCCGTCGGCGGGTTCGGTGTCGGCAAACCCTCAGCGCTGTCGCCGCAGTTCAACGCCACCGTCCGGGCCCACAACCCCAACGAGAAGATCGGCATTTATTACCGCGACGGCGGCGACGTCAGCGTGTCGTACTCCGGCGTGGCGCTGGCCCACGGGGCGTGGCCGGTGTTTTACCAGGGGCACCGCAATGTCACCGTGTTCGAGACCGAGCTGAAGGGGTCCGGGATTCGACTGTCGGGGTCGCTGCAGAGTGAGCTGGCGGACCAGCGGCGGCGCGGGGCGGTGCCTCTGGAGGTCGACGTGAAGGTGCCGGTGCGAGTCAAGTTCGGGGCGGTGACGAGCTGGACGATAACCGTCAAGGTGAAGTGCGATGTGGTGGTGGATGCGTTGACAGCGAGTTCGAAGATTGTTTCCAAGAGCTGCAGTACCAAGGTGGCTCTCTGATGATGGGATGGGATTTTCTTGAATTATTGTTAGTAATTGTTCCAACATTTGTTAGTTTTTGATGTCACAATAATAATAATAATAAGGATTGTAATTAGGGATATGTGATAGTGAAAGATCATTAGCTTCATCTCATACCGAATACTTGTAATTACATAGAAATCAAGATGTTGTTCTTTAATGATCTGCCCTGCTCTGGTGTTCGATATGCAGAGCAAGAAATTTGAAAGAATTTCATCAAAATGAAGTAATTGGATATGAGATCATTTGGCTGTTTGTGTTTGATTGATGAGTTGCAGATGAGCAGGACAACCCATTTCTTCTCTGTTTCCTTGTGCATGTTTGAGATGTGTGTGGAAGAACTGGACAGATTGATGGGCACTATTCTTTTGCTTGTAGAATTGAAATTGATCCAGATTTAGATCTTAGTAAGTGTTACACTGCCCAAATTGTAGAATTGAAACTTTAGTAGTACTAATATTATATGATTACATAAACATAGTCAAGATGTTATTATTGTTAACACTACTTACAAAACAAGAACATAGAACATAAACGAAGACCAATTCAGAAAGACTAGATCAATATCAATGTGTATTGTACAACTGCATATCGTGCATGTGGTGTTAATTTTCTGGAGATAATGGATGCAAAATCTCTTGTTAATCCGAAATTAAACGATGTAATCTAAGTAGTGTGAGCTGTGGAGCCAGGTCAAACATGCATTGTGTTATCAGCGATGTTCCTGACTCGCTCAAAATAATGCTGAAAATATGATGCCAAACACAGTGTCTCAAACACAAACCGCAAGCCAAATGCTAAAAGAGCATGTAACATTGGCTGGCATATCGCCATCAAAATGTTATGCAAATTAGTGATTCACTTAACTTTTACAGTGACACAAGAACATCTTTGTTAATAACAAAGGGTTATTTAGATACATATATTTAAAGATAAGAATTAGTATTGATAGGATAAAGAACATGAGTACAATATAATCAAAGAATACGACAAACAGAGGGAGCATAAAACTGGAGACTAGAATGAAAAATGCCAACCGATATCTCGAATGTCAGCTTAAAACGGTAAAAACATAAAGTCTGTCAGCTCTTTCCCCTATCTTTGTCTTTGGATGCAAACAATTACAAGGGGCAACTGCCACATTTCTGCATGCACAATAATACATTCATGGGCTTTTGTAAGTTGATGGATAAAACCGTGGATAATATACTCATTGGAGCTAATTCTACATGGTAATCATCGTTTATCTGAAGTTATCGGCATGAGTGGATGTTTCCTCGTCTTATTCCAACCATATAGGCAATTAGTTCTGGTTTGTGATCCCATCAAAATTAGAGAAGCCAATTAAAAGAAGTTGCACATGCAAAAAAAAAATGAAAAAAGATTCAACTTTAACATCAAGACCAATTGAGTAGCCAATTAGGTTAAGATTGACCTCAGCCCTAGCCTCACCCAGTTCTAACATCCTCATTAATCAAGAATCCTGTCCAATTTAGTGTTATTCCTTTGAGTTCTACAAACTTAAAATCAAGAACTAATGCCAAAACAATGTGTAGCCATTATTGTTTTAATTGTACTGTGTCATCGATTGATTAGGGTTTTTTATACCAAAGTAAATTGGAAATTGAGAAGGGCAATGGATGGATCATGGAAGCAAAGGGTATACAAACATACTTTCTGGCCAAATCATTACTTCCATAGATCACTCAGCATTTGAGAAAACTTATAGGAGAAAGAGAAACCCTAAGCAACAACAATTAAGTTCAGTTGCAAAGTTGCTAACAGAACTCAAGACCCCAATTTGCCAGCGACATTCGTAAAAAGAAGCTTTTTCAAATAAAATTACTAGCATAATGACATGAACAAGTATATTCCAATATGAACTGTCACAATCAAACAAAATTTGGGGACTTGAGAACAAGAAGAGCAAGAACCCTAAACCAATTAAAGCAGGCACATACAGATCCATCTCTATCAAAATCCTAATTAAACTGAAATCTCATCAGCAAGGACTAAATTAAACCTAAACTGTGTGAATTTCCCGAAAAAAACCCAAGAGCCCTAAATTTACAGTAGTCAACTATATGAGTGTATTAGTAATCTGCTCGTTCTTCTTCTCATTAGTTGACTTATCTTTCTAATTAGTCGACTAATGGTCTTGTTAGTTGACTATATAGTCTAACATACCTTAGTCTGCTTTTTTTCTTCTGCTTCAAGCCATCATCTTTTCTAATTTTGATTGAATCTTTTTAGACCATCATCTCCTCTTAAAAACAAGACAAAATCCTAACAGAGGGCCCGGCTTGTCGTGAAGAAACGAAGATGAAGGGCTCGAACAAAAGGTAGAGAGATAGAGACCTTTTTGCTTCCTCTTTTTCTATCGCACGAGAGGGAGATAAAGAGAAGTCTGAATAGGCTCAAAAGAATTAGGTATTCTTAAAAATCAGCGTGGGCTTTAGGCGTAATATTTCAGCAACTGAGTGTAGGCCTGAGTAATCGAGCTCAAAGAAAGTAACCTAAATTCATACGGGCTTAAAAGAAGTTTAGAAAACCCAGTGCAGGTCCACACTGGGCTGTATATTCTGCCCTTGTATGTAACTGAAAGAGTTGAAACTGCCTTTCTAACAAAACGTGAACTTGCTTGCGTTGTACGTTGAGAACCACTCTTCTCCTTCTTTATATAATCCTATCAAGTTCACTCAGCTAAACCCATCAACTTGGTATCGAAAAAGAAACATTTGGAATGCCAAGAAGTATATCTTGTTCTTTATTTGGCTTATTGGTTCTTCAAGAAATCTCAAGCCTCTCTCTTGTCAAGTGAGTTGGTAATTCTCTTGTTTAATTAGTTCCTTTCTTTGGATTATCAAACAAGGAGTTTTGGGTCATCATTTTCTGTGAATTTGACAGTTTTAGGATGACTATTTGGTTGTCAAGTTCTAAACTAATTTCCTTACTTTACTGTCAGTTTGTTACACACCATTACAATCTTGTTTGAGAAATTAACTCTCTCTCTGCATGCTTTGTAGAATCTATATAGTCAATCACGAGTTCTGTTTTTGGAGGACATGAAGCAGATTCTGAGAGGACGTGCATGGAACTTCTCCCTGGGAGGCGCATGTCTGCATGTTACTCCGAGTTGCATAGGTATGCATTTCCAAGTTTATTGAGGAATTAGCATAATATTGTATGATAAAGGCTAAAGCCAAATAGCTGGGACTTCAGTTTGTGGTTAATTGTGTTTGTTTACTTTGTTAGGTTTCTGGTGTTTAACGCTAAATTTCTTTCTAGGGAGGCGCACAATGATTTCTAAATTTGCACTGCTTTCTTTTTTAGATAAAATCGTACCGGTGTTTCATTAATAAGAACTTAACGAAATATTTCCAAACAAGAAGGATACAAACATGTTACACATATACAATTTGAACCTTCAAAAGGAGGGGAAAAAAAAGAATAAAATATAAAAGAAAATGACATCGGAAAGTATCAGAGCTCCTCTCGCATCGCGACATCTCCATGTCCAGTCTTGTCATCCCTCACTTTCTCCCCCACCTAAATTTGTATTGCTTGAATTCAAAGATTCATGAACCTCTTCAAAAGCTTATAGTAGAGAGCACCGAGTACATGTTACTAGCCTTGAACAATGACTGCTTGAATTCAGTTGCTAAATGCCAAATGAAGTCTGTAGTTCAAAAAAAAAAAAGAAAGCCTCGTAGTTTTCCTTTGCATACTCCATCTGATTTATTTTAATTTTTTTTATTTGTGCTTATACTCTGAATGTATGTACATGGTTGTAAAGGTTAAATAATTACAAGTCATGGTGGCAACTGTTTGAGTTCAAGATTGATGATTAATAATACCTTGAATCTGCAGTTACCAATTAAGACTCATTGGCTTAATTAACTTGTATTGGTGATGCCTATTCATACAAACATGCAATCTTAATTTCTCTCTTGTATATTTTTTCAATTCAAGTGTATGCTGCAAGATTAGTCGGTAGAAGTTTCAAGCTCTAGTTAGTTCATTAGTTGGTATTCAACATGTGGATCTTCTTTATCATTACTTTTAATAGTTCTTTTATCTATTTTTATCATCATATGAGGGGAGTAGTAACATCCAAGTGTTATTGTCTAGATCTTCACACATTCTTTGCTAGGAATTTTGGCACAAAGGTGATGCCTTGACTTTATTATGGAATCATTTTATCCTGGTTTTAGCCGCAACAAAATTATGAAAATTCTTATTTAAGTTCTAAAATTCCGACTTAAATTTATACACTTATGTAGTGGTTATGCACTTATAGATTTATATGTACCTTTTATTTTGCAAATTCTGCAATTAAGTGCTACATATATATTATGTGGTGGATATTGAAACTTTATGGTGATAGGCTTTGAAATTAAATTGATCAGAGCATAATATCTACATGGTCTTGTACCAACTATCAGAAAATTGTTGGGATTTGGGTCGAACAAATAGTCTCACATCGGCTAGACGTGGGATGGTCTTGGGTTTATAAAGATTTGGGCAACTCCACCTAACAGACTAGTCTTTTGAGATAGTGTCCCGAGTCCAACAAGTGGTATCAGAGCCATGCCCCGAACTTAGTCGTGTGTGTGGGTGATGTTCAACGATGTAGATCCCCAATGGCGCAAAGGCGCAATGGGCCTGCTTTACATAGGCGTGCCTTGCAAAATGGGCGTGCTGACTCCCACGCAGTGAAGAGTTGGATCTCGATGGAGTTTATCTTTTGGGATGGTGTCCCGAGTCCTTAAAAAATACCATATACACAGTGGCTTTGGCCACCATTAAGTTTATGTGTATTGTATATGTGAGATTTTATCCCCATGAATTATCATTTGGACACAAAGAGACCACATGCTCGTTTGCCATAAATGATGCCCACAAGTATAGAATAACATTTCCATTATGGACATGCCTTTTCAATTTGTTTTCCATAAAATCTGATTTAAAGGCTAAATTTCCTCTTATCTTATTTAGTAATCATGATCGAGTTCTAAAAAAAAATCTAAAGTTAGTAACCTTTGTCTTCTTTTCACATACACACTCTTCAATCTACTCACTTTTCATCTCTCGCTCTCCTTGTCTTCCTATCTTGATTCTAATCTCAAGAAACTCTAACATCTCAAGCTAATTTTAAAGGCCTGCTCTATCATACTTTTCTATTTTTCAATGTAAAAAAAAAAATTACATTTTGACAGAAAAAGATGGGGGTGTTAGGCCCCTAATAGATAGTATGGGGGGTTTTCTGCAATTTACCATATCCAATTTGAACACATATATACACAATTAAACAATCTTACAACCCCCACTTAAATGTCATTGCATTTAATAATGTCTTGATATTTTCATTGAAATTCTTGTGAGAGCTTGATCCTTCCCATGATAATTTTCATTAAATGCAGAAGAAACGCAAACTCAAAAGTTTGTATGAAACTCAAAAGACTCAATATAAGAATTTTCACTATCCACCAAGAATTTTTACAAAAGGCTCAATACAACGGTCTATATAAGATCTGGAGCTCCAACTCCAATCCTCAAGCCTCTACATAAAAGGTGAGTGCAAAACTAATGAAGAATATAAGCACTTGGTGACCACAAGTATCACAAACTTTTCTTTACAACTTTCTAGAATTTAGAGATGGAATTTGAGGCTCAAGAAGTTTGTTTGAGAGAAAAATCAGTTGAAAATAAGAAACTTGAGACCTTAAAACTTGCAGAAATTGATTTAGAATGAAAGCTCTTTGAAACTTAAAATTATGAAATTTTCTAGATTTTTCAAAACAATTTTTCAGAATTTTTTTGATTTTTCTTGATCATTAAAACTCTCTCAAATCACTCCTATTTATATGCAATAGGTAAATATCATTAGAGACTTAATCTGAGCTTAAAACAATTGATAAAATACTAATAAAGTAAAAAATGTCCTTTTGAGAAAAGACAAAACTGAATTTATTTAGAAACTAGCCGTTTGCCCAATCTGAGCACTCTGGCGGTCGACCGAGCGGTCAACTGACAATTTCACTTAAAATATGACCGTCGCCATCGGTCCATCGGGCGATCGACCGGACTAAAAACAGAGAGAACTGAAAAATGAGCTCTAGCTGGCGGTCAAATTGGCAGAACGACAAAAACGGGTGCAGGAAATCAGTGGCCGCTTGATCGACCGGCTCCTTGTGCCCAAAACACAAACTTAAAATCAAGAACCAATGCAAAAACTAAGGGCATGTTTGTTTCGCTGCAAAACGCTGCAGGTCGTAAGTTGTAAAATGAGAATGAGAAAAATGAACTGTAGCAGGGAATATATATTGTGTTTTACGGTGTTTGGTTGAAAAAGTAAAAATGTAAATGAGAAGTATATTGTGCTTTACGGTGTTTGGTTGGTAAAGTGAAAATGTAAATGAGGAAGTATATTGTGTTTTACGGTGTTTGATTGGTGATATAAAAGTGCAAGTGGAAAAATTGACCACAAAATTAACTGTAGCAGTGATTTAAATGTTATAAATACTATTAAATTAAATCTACTATTGTAAATTAAATTGTATTAATAAATTGATAAAAAATATCAATAATCTTAATATTTTATTTATAACAATAATATTAATAAAATATTAGTATAATTAGTAAAATATTACTAAATATTAACTGAATAAATAATATAAAATTTTAAGAAAATCTAAAGAACATTAGTAAAATTTAAGAATACTAATAAAGCATAAATATTAAAAAATCTTAAGAAAAATATTAAAATATAGTTATAATATTATAAAATAATTAAAAATTATTATAATATTAAATTTTATTATAATATTTTTGTAATATTATAAAAATATAAATTAACAAAGTAAAATATAATTATAATTTTAATAATAATTTATTATTATAATGAATTATTATTACAATATTAACATAATAAAATATTAATATAATAATAAAGTATATTATAATATTAATAAATTAATTATTTATATTAAAAAATAAATAACTAAAATATATAGTAATTTTATGTTAAAGTATAATATTGTTATATTAATAAAATATTAACTCTAAATTAAATATTAAAAATTGGCATAAGTAAAAAATAAAATAATAAAAGAATTAAATAACAATATTAAATACAAATATTAAATTAAAATAATAAAATTTTAAATTTTAAACAATATTAAAAATAATAAAAAACTAAAGATTACAATATAAAATAATTAAATAATTAAATAAGAACACTATTTAAAATATTAAAATATATTAAATATTTGATAATATTAAATTATATGTTGATTATCAAGTAACTGTTTTGAACTACAAGTGTACTGCAAGTGGGATTTACATGACCACAAAATTAACTGTAGCAATTATAAGTGGGAAAATATGGGTGTAAAAGTGAGATTTATATGATCACAAAATTAACTGTAGCAATTGCAAGTGGGAAAAATGTTTTTCAGCAAAACAAACAACGAAAAATGGAAAAGAAGTTTTATGACTTGCGACTTGCGGCGAAACAAACAAGCCCTAAGTATAGCCATTATTTCGATGCATACTGTGAGCTGATTTTGGATTATTGGTTATAAGAGTTTTCTAGATCTGATTAGTTTATTTGGGTAATGACGAGCTTCTTGATGTTGAGTATAGCTAGATGTAAGACAAATTCTACATTTCATATTGCATGAAGATATTCAGTTATAAATATAGAGATATTTTGATAGTGATTTTATATTCTAGATTTTTATGATGGTTATCAGTTTTATTTTGACACCGTTGTTATTTGTGACACTATAGTTATTATCTTCTAATCCTTCTATGAAATGAAGAAGTATAGTTGACTGCCAGCTTGCCTGGTAAGGTATGCAAATATCAGAATTTACACGCTCTATCGTAGATGAGCTAGTGATCTTCTTTTTGCACTATATTGCCCTTGTAGCTAAAACCAGCATCTTTTGCAATCTTTGCCCTTGTGATCAAATCAATCATGACCATAGGGAAGGAGTCAAAGTAGCTACATTGATTATAACCTTCACGATGTAGCTGAATGTCACTGAAGGTGCAAACATTCTGTGAAATTTTTTCCTGTTGGACTGAGAAAGTATAGGTGAGGAAAAAGAGTGATGGTTTTCTCCAGGATATCACATTCGACAGGAATATTGCTCGTTTTTATGCTACATCATCATTTGAAACAGAAAGTAGAGAAAAAAACATGAGAAGTATTGATAATAGGTTGATGCAAAAAGCAGAGTAGTTCTGGAATTACAAGGCATAAGAGCTAACATCAATTCCTGCACAAGAAACAAATATGAGACTGAATGACCCTGATTTGGGCTGAATTTAGCATTGGAAGGAAAACAACACAATGTTATTTCATCGTATAGCTGGTGGCTTGGAGCAGCGATAGGGAGGAGGCTTGCATGTTTTTTATAGGCATAAACTCCAAGCAGCTCGTAAACGAGGTTTCTTGTGATTGTAAAAAAAAGGAAGTTAATATGTGATGGAAAAGATTTGATAGTTATCATTGTATGAACAAGAATAGACAGAAAAGAGTGATCATGATTGATCATTGGTGGATCGAAAAGGTAGAATTGTTACGAAATTTTACAAGCCAAAAAGACAGAATACTGATTCAGGCTCAAGAAATAAATACGACGTGGAATGAACAAATTTCCTACGAGTTATTTGTTTCATCATGTGGAGTCTCATATGTTATAGCAGCAAGGCAGGAGGAGGCTTGCATGTTTTTTTTTTTATATACATAAGCTTCAAGTAGCTTGTGAAGGAGTTTCTGGTGATTGGAGAAAGAAAACAAGGGAAGAGATTGCCAAGATGGCTGATGCAATCATCTTCCTATTGCAACGAACTGATATGCTTGTTGGGATTTGGGTCGAACAAATAATCCCACATCGGCTAGACATGAGGATGGTCTTGAATTTATAAGGATTTGGGCAACTCCACCTAACAAGCTAGTGTTTTGGGATGGAGCCCCGAGTCCTTCAATTGGTATCAGAGCCATGCCCCAAACTTAGTTGTGTGTGTGAGTGATGTTCGATGATGATCCCCCCAATGGCGCAAAGGCGCAATGGGCCTGCCTGCCCACCCCATTGGCGCAAAAAGGCGCATAGGCCCCTGTGAAGCTAATGTTTGGCTCTCGAGAAATTTGGCAGTAGTGTTCCTTTGCAATGAATGGGCGTACCGGCTGCTGCCTGCATGCTGCCACGCGGTGTAGAGGAGTGACCGACTGCAGTTTACTTCACATAAGGCGTTGCCGTCCTCCTACGCAGTGAAGAGTTGGATCTCGATGGAGTAATTGATCTTCCGGTGCGAAGACAGTTGAGCTTGCAGGGAGACTCTTTGTTCGAGGGGGATTGTTGGGATTTGGGTCGAACAAATAGTCCCACATCGGCTAGACATGGGATGGTCTTGGATTTATAAGGATTTAAGCAACTCCACCTAATCCTTCAATGCTCTGATACTAATTGTTAGGATCAACGCAGAGATAAAAAAAAGCCAGATCGTCATGCAATATGAAGAAGAAAAGAAGAAGAGATAAGTATTCTAAAGTAGAGACATAGTTCCACCGATCAAATAGATCATGTGTACGTCCACGGGAGATGGAGAGAGAAACTTTATTAAAATTTTGGATGAGTATAATGAGAAACACTCACACCTCTCGTTAAGAAGATTACAAGCCACATTTTATAGCCACCTAGAACAGCGAACTCTTATGGCTAAAATTTCTCTTACGAATATCTCTCTTTATCTTAATTATTGAATAATACATTGAAAGTCACCCTCATTGGGTTATTTATAAACATAAGATCATCCTAGTCCTACACAAACTCCAGCAATACGGACAACAGTGTCTTAAAAGAGAAGAAAACTCGAGTGAAAAACACCTAGGGGGGGTGAATAGGTGTAAGTGCTAATCTAAGAACTAAATGCGCTAAATGCGGAAGCTAATGCAAATTATCGCAACACACTTAATACAACACACAAGTGTAGCCGAATTCCCCGTGAAGGGCTCTGGACTAACTCCTCTTGATTCCCCTTGAATGGGTTGAGGTGCTATGTGAAGTTCTTGTGGTTAAGTATAAGTGAGGCACACACACGCAATCCAAGCATATAATGAATAAGCAATATGATGATGCAAGGCAATACAAGCAATATATGATATGAATGAGTATGATGCTTTGCACAAATGTAAAGAGAGAGAGTTTAGAGACAAGTGGATCAAACGCAAACACAATGATATGTTTCGAGGTTCGAGCACC
>JAVJIF010003503.1:100000-314622 GCA_038442645.1 Agave tequilana | reverse complement strand
CCATCATCATCTCCTCCTCCTCCTCTAACCCCCCCAACACCACCAAATCATCACCACTACCACCACAACTACCACCACCACCATCTTCCACCACCACAAAACAACAACCCAACAACATCAACCAACAAACTCCAACCACTCCCTTCTCTCCCCCGGCCACGCGCGCGCCCATCACCACCGGCGCCGCCACCGCCTAGGACCGCTGCCGGCGGCCGGTCGGGCGGCGGCCCCCTCCCCTTCTTCTTCTTTTTCTTTTCCTTCTTTCTTTTTTCTTTCTTTCTTTCTTTCTTTCATTTCAAATCCCTTTCATTCCCTAAATAAACACTCTTTTCCCTCATCCAAAAATACCCCTCCCCTCATTCCCTTATTACTTCGCTATATTTACAAACCTACCCCCTTTCATTTTAATTCCTATTTTCCTTTTAAAAAACCCTTATTTTCTCTCTCTTCTTCCTAAACTTTCTCTTTCCTCTCTCTCCTCTCTCTTTCCCTCTCTAATAATTTATATAAATATTTATAATTATATATTTTAATATACAACTACGGGCTAGTGGATTCCTCGTGCGGATCGCCGATTTCCGGATTTTTAACCGGTATTTCACCCCGGTTTCAGGCGAGTGCTTATTATTATTTAAAAATAATTACTCTTATATTTATAACATGATATTGATATGTGGATGTTTTAACATGCTATATTTGACACCGACACTTGCCATGCTATATTTGACACCGACACTTGCCATGCTATATTTGACACCGATAATTATCATGCTATATTTGACACCGATATTTGCCATGCTACATTTGACACCGGCACTCGGTATTTACACCGGTACTCAGTATTTACACCGACACTTGGCATGTTACACTTGATATATATTTATGACTCCGGAACTCGGTATTTACACCGGCACTCGATATATAGACCCGGTACTTGATCTATGTCATACCTGACACCTGACCCTAATACCTGGTATATGATATGCTTTCATGTGGTACAAAGACCTGGACCTGACATCGTGACTCTTGACCGGGCACTACCACCCCAGATACCTGTGTATATATGTCATATTCATGACTATCACTTTTACGGGGACTTGACATGACTATTATATTATTACCAGATATTTGGTACTCCTGAACTCCTGTACTCCTGTACTCCTGAACTCCTGTACTCCTGAACCCCTAAAAAGGGTGACTCCTGATATTATACTCCTAGTATTGTCTCTTGTTTCCGTAAGTTGAAAAATTATGTTATACTATATACACTTGTGGACATTATCTTTGGGCAATATATATAACAAAATACTCAACTTACACTGGGGTGGGGGAAACTGATGGAAACCAGTATGATGTCATATTTATAATGGTGATATTTCTGAAGTGTCGTGTGGGGCGCGTAATGATAAGTCCCAGAAGCAGTAGCCTGAATCTGAAGTGTCGTGTGGGGTGCGTAATGATAAGTCCCTGGAAGCAGTAGCCTGTACTCCTGAGCTAGTCCCGAGCAGAGACGAGACCCACTATAAATATGAGCCATCAGATTTATCAGTTTCTAAATAATAACTCGTCTTATTCATAAGTGGATGTATGTGTGCCGGTAGTACATACAAAAGTATATGAATCGGATGAATAACATAAAACAGCTAAACAGTAATAATGTAGGAACGTGTGATATTTGGTCTCTCCTTTGTTCGGGTCCTGGTACTCACATATCAGACCCGGGTAAGTTCTACAGAGTGCGAACTCTAGTATGGACTATCGGTGATGTGGCGCTAGTAGGGAGGCGATTGAAATATCAAACGGTACTGACTATTATTATTGGATTAATTAAAATGCAACACCTTTATATTCTCCAGTTACAGTATTATGCTCTGAATTGACACCCTGTTTTATAACACATGACCTCTGTGATACTATTGTTACTTCAGACACACTCTAGTTCTGTTACCCTGAGGGCAACTCAAGTTGTATGAATTTAGATGATGGTGACATCGGATATATGGTATATAGATGAGGGTTTCCTTGTTTGGATTATCCCCTCGACGTATCAACCCCATGAATCCTTAACCTGAGCTTATACAACTAGTTTTGTCCATACTTATTTTATCGCATATTTAGTGTATTTATCACATGTTTAATATATTGGTCGCATGATTATGTAAACCTATGCTCTCTATACCGTTTTCCATGCATGTTTTCTGATTCAGACTTACTGATATACATGTATTTACTTGATCTCGGGTTTACTATCATTTTCCTTATATTACTTGTCATTTTCTACACCTGCATGCCTGGACCACATCACTTGATCATGTACACGTGTGCCTGTTATGCACGCCATTTGGCTTATAATATGTACTCGCTGGGGTTGCTAACAACCCTAGATTCTCATGTACAGATCCTGGAGTCTAGACCCTGGTGATCTTGCTGTAGTTGATCAAAGTGCGCAGCGGATCCTCCCGTGGTGATCGGAGTGCAGCAGAAGCTCGGACATCGCCATAGTTCTTCCACTAGCTTATCTCCTGTTTGGCTCTCGAGGTCCCTATTGCCGTATCGTGAGCATCTCTCAGTTTTATTATGTATATCCGTTCATGTATTGTACTCTTGTATTTTCTAGTGATGTAATATTCTATAATATTGTATCGCTTTCTGTGATAACCATGTACTTGTACTATTCTGTTGGAATGTATAATACCACTGTGCTTCCGCCTCTGATTCTTGCCTGTACTGAAGCTTAGCGTATATATGTGAGGGTATTCCGACCTGTGTATGTATGTCGCAGTGGCGTCCCGTACCCGCCGGATCGGGCGTCACAACAGTCACCGTTAGCTCGGAACACATCCACCTCAAGGCACCAATGCCTTATGTTAAGCGGAGCGCTCACCTACATCAAAAATAGGAGTGACTTTTGGTACCCATACTCTTTTGGGTCCATGGGGGTAGCTCCTTTCCTAACCCAAACAAATCTATTTGCAAAATTTTCATTATGTATCCTATCATAACAAAATCTTGCAAGGTGGTCCTTACGTCCACAATGTGTACAAGTGTACACATGAGCATACATAGTGTTATGTGTATGAACGTGAGGAGCATGTGTATGCCGTGTATGGTGTGCATGCATAGGTGGAACTTGTTTCTTTCGAAACATAGATTCCAAACGTGTGTGGTTCATGACACAATAGCTCAAAGTAGAGCCCAAACAATCAACACTTTTCTTCAAAACACAAATATCATTTTTAATACTTGAAGATAAAGTGGAGCATACAATAGGTAAGCTAGATGATGAAGCTACACTAGCATGGCAAACATGAGTATCTAAATCATTTTTTAAAGAAATATTTTCCTTTGAAACCAAATCCAATTCTTTTGAAATAGAAGCAATTTTGTTTTTCAAAGATTCATTTTCGTTTATAACAAAATCAAGTTTTGAAGATAGACCTTCATTTTCTTCAAAACAATTTCACAATCATTTCTATTTTTCAAAATTTCATTTTCTTTTAGGGCAAGGTCAAGTTGGGATTTCAATGAGTCACGTTCATTTGAAATCTCAACCTTATCTTGCAAAACCAAATCAAGTTTTGAAACAAAATCCTCATTTTCTTTATTTAATGCAAAACTTTTCTTTTTCAAAAGATTATATTTTTCTAATAATTTTTCACAAACAATTGATAGTCTTCATTCATGCATCAGGATCACATAATCGTCACATGAAGAACTAGCACAATCATCTAATTGAGTTTTCGAGTTTACCTCAAGGGAGTCATTCCCTTGGACCATGAAGCAACGTTGGTCGGACTCTTCTCCACTAGATTTCTTCTCCTCATTGATTTGCGTTTGTAGCTCGGGAGATGTCAATATGTTCCACACTGCAAAGGCGGAAACACAACGAGAAACCATATTTAAATATTCTTTGCTAAGTGATTTTCTAAGTGCCTCTAGGGCTTGTGCATTCGCCTCTAAATGCTTGCTATTACTAAGGTAAGATCCTTGGTAATGGCAAGGTAAACTTTCCAACCTATGGCTTTTAAATACCAACTCATCCTAACCTTCCATATATCAATTTTAGAGATATCAAACATGGGAGGGTTATCTATGAGTGCAAACTATATGTGTGCAAATGCAAATGATAGATTAGCAACCAAGATCTCACTCTTAGGTGGTTAAACCTAATATCAGGAGCGTAGGGTCTGATACCAATTGAAAGTACACCTAGAGGGGGCGTGAATAGGGGTAAGGCTAATCTAGTGACAAATAATGAGGAATTAAAAACTAATTGCAACACACTTAGTGTAACCAAAGAGTGTAGCAGAATTCCCGGTGAAGGGCTCTGGACTAACTCCTCTAAATTCCTCTAAATAAGAGTTGAGGTGCTATATGAAGCTCTCTTGGTTTAACACAAGTATGGCACACAATCAAACCAAGCATATATGAATGATATGACAATATGAATTAATGCAAGGTAAATAAGAGAGAGAGTTAGAGATAGTGGATCAAACACAAACACAAGGATATGTTTCGAGGTTCGAGCACCCAGCTCTACATCCCTGACTTCACACAGAAGGATTTCCACTATATCGCCCATACAGGACTTCCCACACAGGGAACCTCCACTGAGGATTTGGACAAATACAATTTGGGAGTACACAACTCCTCTCTCAACTAAAACAACCTCTCACTGGAGGCTAGTCACAAAGCCAACACAAGATCAACCTCTCACTAGAGGGATACCAACAAACTCAATCACCTCTACACTTAGAGGGATAACCACAATCCAATGCACAACCTCCTCTACACTTAGAGGGCAAGGCACAAAGCCACATGAAAATGGATGAATACAACTCTTGGTGGTTTCAACAAACCACAAACCAATTTTCCCACAAAACAAAAATCCTATAGATAGGATAGATATGATAGCTCAAGTGTGAAAATATAAAGAGTTTGGAAAATAAAAACAGAAAGAAAAATACTTGGGAAAACAACTAGAATAAGATTGAAATGAAGATCAAAACCAATATCCCAAATATCCTATTTTTCTTTGATTTTTCCAACCCTTTAAAAACAAATAAAGATAAAATCTTTTTGCCTCTAAAACTCTTTTAAAACTTGTATTTTTAACACTAAAAAGAATGAGAATTCTGCTCTTTAAAAAACTTGTACAAAAACAGCTCAAGAAATGGAGTATATATAGCCCCAAAACAAATCTGCCCGTTGGCAGCAGGCAAAGGGCAAAATTGCCCTTCCGGTCGACCGGGCGGTCGACCGGCCAACGATCATATTTATGACCGTTGAGCTACCGGTCGACTGGAGACTGAAACAGAGAGCAGAGCTCTCTGCCGGTCGACCGGGGCCATTTTCAGAGAGCAGAAGCTCTCTGGTGGTCGACCGGCCTCCCAGCCTTGGCTGCGTGCATGTTCTGTGCACGTCGGTCGACCGGACCGGTCGACCGACTTCTGCCTCGGTCGATCGGACCGGTCGACCGGCAGACAGCCAGGTCAAATATTATGGGATTAAAAATTTGGGTTTTTGACTTCAATTAAATCCCATAAAATCAATAAATTCCACAAAAATCTATTCTTATTATATCTTTGAAATACAAATATGTGTGACAAAAATTCAACACATATTATAAGTAATTTGAACCATTTTTGTGTTCTTGAAAATTTACCTTAAACCAAAAATCGTATTTTCTAAAACTTGAATTTTTGAAATGGAAAATCGTTTTCTCCAAAACTCATGTAAATACAAAAACATGATATTGAAATAACTTTTAAGCATGTTGTATATGGATAGAATCCAATATACATGAAAGATATTATATCTATGTTTTTGACATTAAATACAAAAATAAGTTTTGTTTAAATACAAAACTCCAAACTCATGAAATAGATTATCAAAATAAGTTTTTCTAAATAGATGAAGCATAGATGTATATAGATCAAATCTAATATACATTAAACCATGTAAACTTGTTTTGATTCTATCTATCCATGAAAACCATATGAAAAACTGAAACCGGTTAAACCGAAAACAAACATGAAACGTTAAACTTGTGTGTGTATTGTGAACTTGAGCATATCAACACTATCTAATCTTTAACACAAGATCTAAAATCTTAAACTAAATAAACAGATGTCTTCTTGTAGAACGCCATCTCCAAGTTGACTCGATGCAAAACCGATCCAACGAGCTTGACTCCAACCGAGTACTAAATGCGATCTTGACGCTCGAGCTCTTGAATCACCATGTGAAAGCTCCAAAACACTTTTGTTGAAGAATCACTCTTGATCAAATATCTGAACTAAATATCACAGGATTATTAGTAAACTATAACTACATGAGTTAATCGTCATCAAAACTAGAGTGAAGGGCCTCTGGGCCAACAGAAACTTATTCTATTGAGATGTAAACAATGTAAACATATACTTGAAACTAAAACGGTTAAACCGAAAACCAAAAACTATAAACCTTGTGTGTGTGTGTGTGTATACTTGAGCAACTTAAAACTATTCTATCCTTACACAAGATCAAAACAAAACATCTAAACAAACCTAGATACAAGTATTCTTGTTGACCATCTCCAAGACGACTCGATCTAAACACGATTCAATGAGCTTGACTCCATCTGGAGTACTTGATGTGATCTTGAAGCACGAGCTCTTGAATCAACACATGATAGCTCAAATCTTGACTTCGCGTTCATTGTTAAAGCTAAATGTTCGAGGTCGAAAAGAGTTCAAGTTAGAGCAAACCGTGCTGGTTGGTATGTCTATATTCAAGCCTTCGATTGTATTTAATGTTTATGTGCTCCCTCGAACTACCGTTGTAGCAAAGAGCTATAACGAGTCGTATCTGCAGGGAGGGTATGCGATAGAAGCTTTATGCGATTTTTGTAGTTCTTGTTCTTGAAAAGAAACGAAGGTTCTCCTTAAGAATGAAGAAAAAGAAAGTAAAGAAGAAGGTTGTGGAGTTATGGTTGTGATCGGGGCGGAACCAGCACTTGAAAATGTGTATTTATGAAACCAGTGTAAAAGCAAGCGTGCTAATGTTCCCTCGATACTTCCGTTATAGCATTGGCTCAACGGGTCGAATCTACAGGACGGGAGGCGATAGAAGCATTAACCGTTTTTTTTCACATGTTATGTTAGCAAGTTCCTCTTTGTTAAAGAATTAGAAAAGAAAAAGAAAAGAAATCCAGAAGTAATAGATGGAGAAGGCGATGAAATCGGCGATGTGAAAATAAAAGTGAAATGGTTTTGAAAACTAGAAGAAGATGAAACAAAGATGAACTAAGAAGTTGGTGAAAATAATGAAGAAAATGATAAAAGGGTTTGAAATTGATTTTTAAAATAAGATAAAAGAAAACTCATGGCTACTAACTACTAATTGCTCCACTAACCATGCTAACCTCTTAGTTATAGTTGCCTCACATGGATCCTTGGCCATCACTAGTCCTCGGCTTCAAGAGACGATATAAAGCATGGCTCATAAGATTGTTCTTCTACATTCAAACAACACATCCATACCACACAACAAGTTGCAAGCTACTATTAGATCATCAAAATCAGTTAGAGGTGAGAATGAAATAAAGAAGACATTGCAAGTTAGCAAGTTAATGGGTTAGATGCTAGAAATGTTAAAATGTTAGAATCCATCATCATGAGCCATCAATGGCTCTTGCAAGAGTAAGGCCTTATGGAGGCTACTAGATTCATGATCAAGTAAGTGGTTAGATGGTTAGAGGTTAGTAGTTAGATTGTCAAGAGAAGAAAAGTTAGCTAAGCATCATGTAGAAGATGGAGAAGATTACAACGGAGAAGAAAGGAGACACCTTTACATAGATTGTCACCATCTATTACATCAATCTCTGTCTTTCTCTCTCTGAATCTCTTAGCCCTAATACATGATCTAAAAACAAAATAAAAATACAAAAGAAGAAGAAGAATACCTACACTCGACTACACTAAAAGATAGAAAACCTAGCCTATTTTCAATCTGCATGGGTTCCGGGCCTCTGGAGGGGTATATATAGGCAAAAGAGGCTTCTAGAAGACGAGACGAGGCCACGCGTCGAAAATTGACGCATGGCTCGCCCACTCAAAGCCGCGTTTCTGCGGACAAACCAGGGACTTAGGTCCCTGGTTTTGGCGAGCTGATTCATCTCACTTCGAGAACCTTCTAGATATGATTAGATTCGGGTATTTTCATTCGGATATTCGTCTGACGTGCGCAAGAGTCTAGGTTCAATGCATCTTCTAGAAGCTCCCTTGCTTAGCCACCAAGAAATGCGGATTTCATTACCCGAAAATGGGTTTAATTAAGCTCTTATTCTTTTTGCCCCTAGACTCTTGATTTATCTGCAAAGTAAACTAAAATACAATTAGAAATATTATATTATTAAATGCCATATAATAATGCAAAACTGTAGAATAATCACACCCCCACACTTATCTTTTTACTCATCCCGAGCAAAATGAGAAAGGAAAACTATACTACAATATTACTACACCACTTTCGCAGGTGACGCGATTACACTGAGCGTGTGCAACAAGTCGTTAATCCTCTAAGTTTTTCCTAGAGGAGGAGTGTTGTTTCCTGAGGGTTTTCAGCGGATTGTACTCACAAAATCCATAAAGAAAGAAAATAAATGTTAGTATTTTGAAAATGCATTTTGAAAAGAGAGATAAGTTTCTGAAATACTTTTGAAAAATATAAGCAATCTAAGATCATAAGTCCACCAAAAATTATTCTTCCTTAAACTTAGTCTATATGCAAGATTTTGTCTTCAATTAAGGTAAGAATTCAAAGTTGATTGAATATTTTATCCTTCATATAACCTAGATAATCTGCACTTAGTGATAGTGAAATTTCTGAGATTTCAACTCTAACCATCAAGCCATTTATTTATATATATTTTTCTTTTTCTTTTTTTCTTTCCTTAGTTTTCTTAGGCTTTCTAATTCACCCGGGTAGTGAACCTTTAACCGATGACTCCCAGACCTGACGGTCTTAGCTCACCAGATGAGAAAACATCTCTCGGGTTTAAGGACTCGAGTAAACAAGGCCATAAAACTAAGAGGGATTATTAGTTCCTTATTACCACTTTTCAGCGTGAATAATCATGCTTCTTGAGGCATAGTTATCCAGCTTAATAAGTGATTTTTTTCATATATAATATATATTTTTTCTTTTTATTTATTTTGCTTTATGGCATTTTAGGTCTTGTTTCCATCCCAAAAATTGTACTTGTGTGAAGTGCAAACTATCTAAGACAAAAAATTCAAGATAAAATTATCACCCCAATCTTTTATACTTAACCTATAATTTTAAATAAGATCTATTATTTCAACTAGGTTTAAGATGTCATAATTAAGGTTTTCTTATTTTCTAAGATCATCTTAATTTTCTTTAAAAATAGATTAAAATGTTGTCTCTTATTTCAAAAAGTTTTTAAAAGAAAAGAAAATTCTTATACAAAGGAAAATTCTAAAAATATCCTAAAAGAAGTATAAAAGAAAGAAAATCTAAAAACTCTACGTTAGTAAACCCTCCCCCACACTTATCTCATGCATTGTCCTCATTGCATCGTGAATGTACGTATGCATGAAACAAATAGAGAGGGAAGGAAAAATCACCTCAAGGTGGTAGTTCCGGTGGTGGGTCTGATTGGTCCACGAAATGCGACCAATCCAATTTTCTTGGAGTTTAGAGGAACTCACTAGAAACCTCTATAATACAACCCACTAGATTGATGTATATATGGATGATTTTTATTAAGAATTTTACCACATCTAATTTTCAAATTCTCAAAATAATTTCGGAGTCAATTTTATCAACACCCTTGTTCTAAAATGGAGTGTGAAAAGATAGAATGATTGATTTGAACTTAGGAAGTATAGGAACCAATACTGACTGAGGGAAGTGACTGAAATCAAGTAAAGGTTCTGGAGTCAAAATTGGTTCAGGAAGTGGGTCCAAATCAAGAAGTTGAAACTCAAGTCCACATTCATTCCTCACAACGGAATGTGACTTTCTAAGATTGGTGATTCAAGTTCAAGAATGTCAGATATGTGAATCAAAACTGACTCTAAAATGTTGCTCAAATCGGGTAGCAAAACAGGAGTCATTATTGATTCAGGAATTTGAACTGGATCAGGAATTTGAGCATTGAAGTCACATTCTTGTCTGAGTTCAATTTCATAAAAATGAGAACTTGTCAATTTGTCCATGGGACTTTCAAAAGTATAAAATTGGTCAAGTTTATTTTTTGATCATAAAATATGATGATTCAATTTCATAATGGACTGGCACAGGATCCAATACTGACTCGGAAAAAGGCCTAAAATCAGGTAAAAATACCTCAGTATTATTGAACAGAGAGTGAAATTGAATTACCAAGTTGAGGTTCAGGATCATATTAATGCTCAAGTTCAATCTCAGGAAAAGGATAACTTGCCAAATAGTCAATAGGATTTTCAAAATTTGAAGTTTGGTTAAGTTCAAATGGGCATGCTGAAATGGAATCTTGGTTTCCAAAACAACATGATTCCTGGTCTCGATTGATAGAGTTAGTGATATCTGTATTGGTCAAAGGTTGATAAGAGTGAGTTTCTTCATTCCTATGAATGTTGACCAATTGACTCAGTTGTGTTTCTAACCTATCAACAGACTGGGTAAAAGATTTTTGAAATTGTTGTGAGGTCTCAGGCAAGATTTTTATACTCTTTTTTAGTTCAGATTTTTCTTCAAATGGTGTTCTAGAAAGGGAGTATAGGAATCTTGATTTTGAAAAAAATGTTAAGATTATGAGTCCAACAAGTTTTGAGATTGTCGCTAAGACTCACGCAAGAGTTTCTCAGTCAATTCTAAGATGGATGTTTGATCATTTTGAAGAGGTGAGACTGAGTAAGACTCTTGAAAATATTGTAAAATGTGGGAGGCCAACATGTTCTGAAATTATCGCTCGGCCTCTTGCAGGTTGGCTTCTACACTCTTTTCTAACTCAGATTTTTCTTCAATTGGTGGTTCTAGAAAAGGAGTATATGAAGCAAAATTTGAAAATGAATATTATGAGAAGTGTGAAAATTGTGGACAAGGAGGTTGAAAATTTGACCCGGGGGAGGTGAATCCCCATTGACTCTGTGACGAGCTGAAATTATTTTGAAAATTATGATCATAAGATTGGGGGTATGGGTTGTATTGATTGAGATAAGTTCAACCCAGTGTATTTGGTTGGTTCATATTTAAAAAACTGGGTTGGGAATTATCCGAATCAAATGAAGTCATATTAGGATTGAAAGAATTGTTGTTGTTGAATTCCATTTCACAAAAATAACAAACAAAAAGAAAAAAAAACAACAAATAAAAAGAAAGAAAAAATCAAAACCAAGCCTATACTAAGGTTGATCTAGACCTAGACGACTCCTAACTGGGCAATTCCCGGGGGAGGTTGTTGTATGAATCCGACCACAAGCTAATCGGCCAGGTAGGGGCAAAATACGGTGGGAGGTATCCGTGCGTAAGCAACGGGCCGTAATTACGCCAAACCACGGTATCTTCGAGGAGTAACCTCTTAATCCCCAATCTTAGACACTGATTTCACATGAGTAAGATTCAAAACAAGTTTCACCCTTGGTCAATCTCTTAATGAGTCTGAGATGTCCCTAGGGCCAACGTCTATCAATTTTTATTAGGGCCTGGGTTGTGTGAGTGAGGAGGTGGTTTTTGGGCTAAGGAAGGGTGATAAAATTCCCACCTTATCATGTATTTGGTTTTGCCCTTAATTTCAATTCGTGCAAGTGTGCAATATAGACAAGAATATAACATAAAGCGAGTAAATCACCCACGTATTTTCCTATTCTATATGCAATTCCATATGTACACCTCAATCCAAACCACAACAGCAGAACAAAATACAGTATATTGGAATTGAATTTGACACGTGCCTAATGCAAATGTCTAAACCGTTTAAAGCGTCCAAATACCATATTTTAGTTCTTTAGTTATTACAGTGTGTAGGCAATCAAAGCAGATAATTAGCAGCAGAATATATCAATATATACAACTTGCAAAAACCCTGCAAAAGATGAAGTCAAAATGCCACAAAATTGCCGCATTTTCACGATTTTTCTTTTATTTTTGCGGCACAATTAGGGAAGCAGGGTCCCTGGTTTTTAGAGCAGGGATATGCAAGCAAAAGGAGAGTTCTGCAATGTTCAGTTTCTGCAAAAATTAACATGCACACCAAACAGAAGAAAATGTTAACAAAAACGTGAAATCAAAACCATTCCCATCCCCGACAATGGCGCCAAAAAGTTGATCGGGACGGAACCAACACTTGAATATGTGTGTTTATGAAATCAGTGTAAAAGCAAGAATGCTAATGTTCCCTCGATATTTCCGTTATAGCATTGGCTCAACAGGTCGAATCCACAGGGACAGGAGGCGATAGAAGCATTAACAGTTTTGTTCACGTGTTATGTTAATAAGTTCTTCTTTGTTAAAGAATTAGAAAACAAAAAGAAAATTAGTCCAGAAGTGATAGATGGAGAAGGCGATGAAATTGACAATGTGAAAATAAAAGAGAAATGGTTTTAAAAACTAAAAGAAGATGAAAAAAAGATGAACTAAGAAGTTGGTGAAAACAATGAAGAAAATGATAAAGGGTTTGAAATTGATTTTTAAAATATAAAAGAAAGCCCATGGCTACTAACTACTAATTTCTTCACAACCATGCTAACCTCTTAGTGATAGTTGCCTTACATGGATCCTTAGCCATTACTAGTCCTTGGCCTCAAGAGACGATACAAAGCATGGCTCATAAGATTGTTCTTCTACATTCAAACAACACATCCATACCACACAACAAGTTGCAAGGTACTATTAGATCATTAAAACCAGTTAGAGGTGAGCATGAAATAAAGAAGACATTGCAAGTTAGCAAGTTAGTGGGTTAGATATTAGAAATGTTAGAATGTTTTAATCCATCATCATGAGCCATCAATGGCTCTTGTAAGAGCAAGGCCATGTAGAAGCTACAAGATTCATGTGGATTATCAAGTAAATGGTTAGATGGTTAGGTTAGTAGTTAGATTACCATGAGAAGAAAAGTTAGCTAAGCGTTATGTAGAAGATGGAGAAGATTACAATGGAGAAGAAAGGAGACACCTTTACATAGATTGTCACCATCTATTACATCAATCTCTCTTTTTCTCTCTCTGAATCTCTCAGCCCTAATACGTGATCTAAAAATAAAATAAAAATACAAAAGAAAGAAGAAGAACACCTACACTACACTAAAAGATAGAAAACCTAGCCTATTTTCAATCTGCTTGCGTTCCGGGCCTCTGTAGGGGTATATATAGGTAAAAGAGGCTTTTAGAAGACGAGGCGAGACCACGTGTCAAAAATCGACACGTGGCTCGCCTACTTGGCGCGAAAACGCGGCTAAAGCCGCGTTTTCGTGGCCAAACCAGGGACTTAGGGCCCTGGTTTTGGCGAGCTGATTCATCTCGCTTCGAGGACCTTCTAGATATAATTCGATTCGGGTATTTTCCTCCGGATATTCGTCTGACATGCGCAAGAGTCTAGGTTCAATGCATCTTCTAAAAGCTCCCTTGCTTGGCCACCAAGAAATGCAGATTTAATTACCTAAAAATGGGCTTAATTAAGCTCTTATTACCCTTTTACCCCTAGGCACTTGATTTATCTGCAAAGTAGACCAAAACACAATTAGAAATGTTATATTATTCATAAATTGGTAGGAAAATGCGATATAATAATGCAGAACTGTAGACTAATCAGGTTGCTGTGGATTAAAGAAAAAGAAAATAAAAACAAGAGATGCGAGATGAAGTAGGTTAATGAAGTAATGGTTTAAAATAAAAAGAAAGTAGTCTTGTTGAGAAAAGAAAAGAGATTTGAAAGGAGAAAACAAAGTTGCTTCTTAAGGAAAGAGTTTTAACAATAGAAAGAACATCATGACTAACTAACAACTTTACACTACTAACTTACTAATCAATGGATGAATTGTGCCTCATGTGGATTCATTAGCAATATGTCCATCTTGGTTCATCAAGTCTAAAAGATAGCCTAATTGTTGGAGTGTTCCTCTCTTAGCTTGGTTTTGTGGCCTCTTTGGACCATGAGCTCTCAATAGATAAACAAGAATGGAACATAAGAGTTGAGATTCACAAATTAACAATGCATAACAATAATATCAAGTTCATTAGACATCAAGGCCATTGTTTTAGCAAGCATGAAATAAGAAGCTTATGCATTAAATTGTTAGCATTCCAAGATAAACCCAACATCATGCTCCATCAAGGCACTTGCCAAAGTGGCAAGGCACTAAAAGATGCATACATGAGTCATATGGAGAGAATCACACAACTTCAACAAAATATCACTCATCTTTATTGGGAATCAAAATACTTGTAAAGCACAAGATTAGAAATTAGATGCATCTAATGAATCACATGAGTTATATCATCCAAGAATTAGTAGTTAGTAGTGTTAGAGGTTAGTTAGTCATGTTAGAGAGTTAGCTAGCCATGAAAATATATAGCATGAAAGAAAGTATGGTTACACTAATTGCAAAAAAAAGCTTGGAAATAAAGCAACAAAAAATTAGAGGAGGAAGAACATGGAGCTTTGTATTGGTTGTCATATTCAAATACAGAATTCTCACTCTCACCCTCTCTCTATTTTTTGGAACTAAGAAATAAAAACAAAAATACAAGAGAACTCTAAAGAAATTCTGAACTTTTCTCCCTATTTTCTAATTGTTTTCTAACTGTTACAATCAGAGGCCCTGGGGGTCTTTATATAGGCACCAGAACCCTAATCCTTCTCCATCGCAGTCGTAGGATGAAACACTGCATCAACGGCCACAAGATTGTCGTGGATCCGCAGCCAGGTCGCGTTTCCACGGCAGAATCCTTGTCGTTATACTAGCGACAGCTCTGACAGCCTGGCTCTGTCCAGGTGTGCTTTAGAAGCTTCTAAAAACTAGAGAATATTCTTTGGTTCGTTACAGGGTGGGCTTCTTTTGATTGGGCTTCAAATAATCCTCTTTTTAACTAGGATTTGGGCCTTATTCTCCATTAGAGTGTGGACCTGAAAATTCAGAAAAAAGCCATTAAAAATAGTATTTTTATTAACAAATACATAGAAAACGTGATGAAAATAATACAAAAATGAATACTAATCACACCCCCATACCTAACTTTTTCTCGTCCTCGAGCAAAATAAGTAAAGAAGAAAAATCCTAAACTAGAGTTATTACACCACTTTCGCAGGTGACGTAATTGCACTGAGCATGTGCAACAAGCCCTAGAGGAGTGTTGTCTCCTGAGGGTTTTCAGCGGATTACACCCACAAAATCCATAAAAAAAGTAAAACAAATGTTAGTGATTTTTTTAAAACTTTATTTTGAAAGAGAAGAAAGATTTTTTTTTTATGATCCATTTCTGCAAAAATTAAGTGATCTTTAGGGTTTTAGGTTAAGCTAAACTATTCCTTCTTAATTATAAGTCTCCACTCAAAGTTTTGTCTTCAATTAAGATCAAGTTTCAAAAGTAGATTGATCATTAAATTTTGCGTTAAGCCTAGAATATATACACTTATATGTAAGAGAATTTGCACTTAGACTATGATACCTATATTTATATTTTCATATATATATATATATACACACACACACACATATTTATTTATTTTTTTATTATTATTACTATAGACATACATGTACATTTATTATTTTCCCTAGCTTCATTAGGCTTTTTAATTTACCTATGTAGCGAGCCTTGAACCGATGACTCTCAGACCAGACGATCTTAGGGCACTAGATAAGAATACATCCCTCGGGTTAAAGGACTCGAGTAAAAAGGCCACGAATGCTAGGGACTTAACCACTTTAGGCGTGACTGGTCATGCTTCTTAAGGCACAACTAACCAACTTAATTGGTGATTAAGTATTTATTTCTAACATTTTTTTCTTTTTTTATATAAATAATGGTACTAAGTCTTTGATAAATTCCTCAACATGTAAATGTATATAATACTTAGAAAAAAATTCAAAGTCTAACTATCTTTCTACTCTTTCTTTCTTAACCTAAATATTCAACGATTCTTCTTATTTTAACTTATATCAAGAAATCCTAGTTTAGAGTTTCCCTAATTCCTAAGATCAAGTTAATTTTCTTGAAAATAGATCAAATATATTTTTTATGTATTTTTATAAAGGAAAAGAAATTTCCTAAAAGAAAGAAAAATCTAAATCTAAAAAGAAAATAAGAAAAAATCTATGTTAGTACCCTCCCCCCACACCTATCTTATGCATTGTCCTCAATGTATGCAATATGGAATGAATGCATGAAATAAGGTAAGCGAAAAGGATGTCACCCTCATCTACGGCTCGGACTAGCAGAACTACTCGGGCCGGCCGACCGTGGTCTTCTTTAGCCCTCCTCTATACGATGAAGTCGTGTTATCTGCTCCTCAATTTGTTTTCTCAGCCTAATTTGTTCCTTAATAAATTTCTTCATGCCTCTCAAAATGGAAGACATGAAGGCTCTCGAATCGGAGGGCAGTGGCTGCCGCCAAAACTCTGACTCATCATCCTTCTCCAACAGTCCCTCAAAAGAGGACTTAGCTGGGATGTCCTCAGGTTGGACACTATGTGTCCAAACAGCATGTAAGCAATTGTTATACGCACTTGTTATACATTCTGGGACTACAAAGACTCGGTCATAAGTAGAGAAAACCACGTATGGTAGGAAATTCCTACACAAGCGAGTGACCAAAACGGGATGCAAGTACTTTGCACTCTTAGTGCGTTGGGAGTTGGTGATCAAGCTATGGAGTATGACCGTATTTAGGTAGACCGTGTGCTGCCTAGTCATGAAACTATGAATTATTTGCAATACAGGCCTATTAAACGATGTGGTATGATCAAGGCTTAAAATGTTGCGTTAGACCCATCGTCCAATGCAATGGACCTTGCGGAAGGTAGTGCTAGCCTTAAGCCCATGGTCTTGCTCCGTACAATGGGCACCCATAATGGACATGTATTCAATAAGAGGAAGGAGCTTGCTATGGTGTGGTGAGCTGGTGATTTGTGTGTAATCTTCAATCATGTCAATAGTAACAGTGATGTCCCCAGTCTCAAAGTGCACAATGAATTGATGGTTGTCAAGATCTATGGTGGTGGTGTTAATACATGAATAGAACCTGATGTGTGTGTGCTTTATATACAGATTTTATATCACTTTTTATGCCTATTATATGCAACATTTAATGCTGCATGGGTATTTTGTTAGTGTTATTTTGCATATTTTAGGTCAAGAGCAAATTAGAAGAAAAGAGCGACAATTGAAAATTTGGCGTTATCAAGAGAACAAAAGAAATGCAGAATCAGAGATCTGAGCAGAGTTAAAACATCTCAACAGAGCCTTCACGCAAAATCAGAAATTTCACAAAAATTTGAGACTGAAATGGACCAAGAGTTTGGCCACCTAGCTATAGATTTTGGCCAAACAGCCGTGGACCAGTTAACGGAATGCCAACTCAGAGGTCAACACGAGTCAAAAAGCAGAGCGTCAATACAGTTAGAAGTTCGGCCAGCTGGCCGAACTATGGAGATGGTTTTGGATAGAAATTTACCAGTAATTCATATAATTTTATAAACCTAGGTTTTGGTATTCAACTAGGGTTCTACTGCTCTCTGTTCTATATAAACGCCGCCAAGCCTCTTGTATCATATACAGTTTTTATCTCTCTTTATTTGAGCAAAAATCAATAAAAATTCTGTTGTTGGCCATTAATTTTCAGAGCACTTTCAGTGAGGAATTCTTCATGAAGGCTTCATCTTTTGGGGTGCTCTCTTACCTTTCTCTTTATTTGATTTTATTTCATGATCTATTCTAATATTATAATGTGTTTTATTTTCTTAGCTATGAACTAAATTTCCATAACTAGGGTATGATGTAGGGATTGTATTGATGAAATGAGATAATGTTTTATGCAAATTCTCCTACGTATTTTATTAAGTTTAATTTTTTACATGCTAAATTATTAATCTTGTGCTTTATGTTTCAATGGTGCGCACAATTAATCAGAAGGTTAGGTTAAAGTCCAAGGGAAAAAACTTAGCAAAAACTTCTAGGATTAACAACCACAACTCAAAACGTTGAAATGTAAGAGTTGTGCAGTCAGGTAGAAATATCCATCATACTTAATGCATCTTTTAACTAGCAACTAGATCGAGAGATTGTAGATTCTAGATTTAGAAAATAGAATTGGTATTATTCGAGAGAAAGTACTAATTGGGATAGGAAATTCTGATTATTAGCATGACTAGGATGAATTAGCACAAGCATAATATTTTATCTTATTACAATTATCGAAATCATCACCCTAGTTCTTTTCATATATAAAGCAAACCTTTTCAGTATTAGTTTATTCACAACATCTTCCAACTAAATCGATTATTCAAATAAAACTAGGAAAAATTAAGTTGATACTTGAAACAACAATCCTCGTGGGACGATACTCTTTTTCACTCTATATTACTTGTTAACGATTGGTACACTTGCCATTCGAACCATACCAACTTTTTGGCGACGTTGTCGGGAATTGTATAATTTCTTTCAATATGAGCAACATCGATTACTGTTCTACTTTGATTATGTCTGCAGATGTAATATAAAAATCTTTTTCTCTGCAGATTATAGGGAGTTCAACCTCAACACAATACAGAGTTCGTCCAGGCAGCCGAAAATTTGGCTAGGTAGCCGAACTCCTGTTCAGAACAGAGTTGAGTTTTTCTATGACTTACTGTTACTAGTAGATGAGACGTTCTAGAAGTGCAGAACTCTTAAAACCTGATTCAGAGATCGACAAAACCATTAGACGCTTGCTCAAAGAGAAACGAGATCGAGAAAAAGCGATGGAGGATCAAAACGAGAAAAACTTATCGAGGCTAACACCTTCCATACATGAGCCTCCATGAAGATCAAAGAAAGTCTTGATAATGACTATAACTTAAAGCGCTTCTTGGGAGGCAACCCAAGTTTTCTAACTTTTTTTATTTTTTTATTTTTAATTTTCTTTAGTACTAACTTTTGTCTTCTGTATGTTATGTACCTCCCTTTGTAGACTGATCCAATACTCCCAGATGAACCACAAAATCACTACAAATATGAGCACCAGAAGACAGAGCATCAAATGACCATAAGTTCGGCCCAGTGGCCAATTTTTTGGCCATCTGGCCGAACTCTGGTAGGCGTTTGACCAGGAATTTTCCAGGTATAAGCTTTCCAAATTACCTATTTTTCTGGGTATGTTTCCGAGATATGTGGTTTTCAAAATTGATTTGTTTTGTGATAAATCAGATATTGATTTAAATATGGATTTATTTTTCGAATTTAAAAATTTTGGGGTGATTCTCAATCCTGATTTTGTGCATGGAGACATGTCAAGGGTAGGTATGGGGGAGGGGTCTAGGATTTTTCTTTTTATTTTACTTATTCTTTATTTTTGGGTTAAAATTATTTATTTATTTCTTTTCTTTTTAGGATTTTTCTAGATTTTTCTTTTTCTTTTACTAACTGAAAAAAATTTAAATTTTAGTAAATTGACCTAGTTGTAAGGGATTTAGTAACCAAATAACTTGAATTTGATAAGGAATATCAATTTGATGGAATTTTAAAGTCTTTGAGTAGAGATGAAAATTTAAAATATTATTGCCATTTATAAATTGTTTGCGTGAATAAGCATCTTATCTACACATACACATTAGTTTAAGCTTGGGATAATGATGATTACTTAATACTTGAAAGAAAAAAAGAAGAACCCTAACTATTGATTAGCTAGATGCTTTGGCCTCATGAAGCCTTGGTATTTACGCGAAAAAAATAGTTAGATATATATATATATATATATATATATATATATATATATATATATATATATATATATATATATATATATATATTAACAAGTCTAATGATCAATTAGTTAGGTATCTTGGCCTCAAGAAGCCTTGATATTTACACGAAAGAGAATTAGAATAGTTATATATATGAAAAAAAAGAATTGCTTAAAGGGAAACGAAGTGGTAATACTTCAAACTTCTACATTAAAAAAAAAAATTTAAAGTATGTAAGTTTGAATCAAAAATCTCAAGTTAAGAGCTATACACATTCACAAAAATGTATAGATCAGAAAACTTAGGAAGGATGGAAATATAGACTAAGATTTGAAAATCTCTATAAAATAGATGATAGAATTCTTAATAAGAAATTGAACTTGATAATGAGAGTTTATGATAACTAGAGAACTTATATATTAGTGATGCTTACCACACCAAAAATATTTTGTCTTTCTTTATTTTTATCTTTCTTTTTCTATTTTCTTTATTTTTGTTATCCTTTTTATCTCAATCTCTTCTTATCTTTTAAATTCTTTCACGAGTTTTGTGGGTGTAATTCTTTGAAACCCTCACGAGACAACACTCGTCCACTAGGGTAACCTAGGGGTTTAACGGTTTGTTGCACATGCTAAGTGCAATCTTGAGTCCTTCGAAAGTGGATTAGGATTTTTAGTTTTTTTTCTTTTTAGATTAGGATTTTGCTTAAGGTCTAGCAAAACGTAGGTATAGGGCTGTGATGTATGTGCTTTATATATATGTTTTACATCACTTTTTATGCCTATTATTAGCCACATTTAATGTTGCATGACTATTTTGTTAGTGTTATCTTGCAGATTTTAGGTCAAGAACAAATTAGAAGAATAGAGTGACAATTGACAAATTGGCGATATCAAGCGAACAAAAGAAATATAGAACTAGAGATCTGAAACAGAGTTGAAACATCTTAACAGAGCCTTCACGCAAAATCAGAAATTTTACAAAAATCTGGGACTGAAATTGACCAAGAGTTCGGCAAGCTAGCCGTAAATTTTGGCCAAGCAGCCATGGACCAGTCAACGGGAATGCCAACTCAGAGGTCAACACGAGTGAAAAAGTGGATCTTTTGAAGTTCGGCTAGCCAGCTGAAATTTCGGCCAGCTGGTCGAGCTATGGCGGTGGTTTTGGATAGAAATTTACCAGTATTCGTGTAATTTTGGAAACCTAAGTTTTTGTATTCAACTAGGGTTCTACTGCTCTCTGTTCTATATAAACGTTGCCAAGCCTCTTGTAATATATATAATTTTATCTCTCTTTACTTGAGCGAAAATCAATAAAATTTTGTTGTTAGCCATTAATTCTCAGAGCACTTTTCAGCGAGGAATTCTTCGTAAAGGCTTCATATTTTTAGGTGCTCTCTTACCTTTCTCTTACCTTTCTTTATTTGATTTTATTCCATGATCTATTCGAATATTATAATATGTTTTATTTTTTTTAGCTATGAACTAATTTTCCATAACTAGGGTGTGATGTGGGGATTGTATTGATGATATGAGATTATGTTTTGTGCAAATTCTCTTATGTGTTTTATAAAGTTTAAATCTTTTACATGCTAAATTGTTAATCTTGTGTTTTATGTTTCAATTGGTGTGCACAATTAATTAAAAGGCTAGGTTAGAGTTTGAAAGGAGATAACTTAGCAAAAGCTTCTAGGATTAACAACCATAACTCGAAATATTGAGACGTAAGTGTTGTGCAGTCAGGTAGGGTCTGTTTGGTTGTCGTAACTGGCCGTAATTCGTAGTTGTAATTGGTAAAGTCTTTTACAATTGTAAATGAGTTACATGTATGTAAATTTTACGGTGTTTGGTTGGTAATATAAGATTGTAAAGTGGGAAAGTGTATTGTACTTTACGGTATTTGGTTGTCGTAATATATAAGTCGTAAGTGAAAAGTTGACCACAAAATTAACTATTTGGTGATTTTAAAAGTTTTAATACTGCAAATAAATATTAAAAAGTTAAATATTAAATTTTTTTAATATTAATCTAAAAAAATATTACAAATTTGTATGACCACAAAATTAACTGTAACTGGGCTGTAAGTGAGTGGTAACTGAGTTGCAAGTGAGTGTTAGTTGAGTTACGTAAGTCTTTTACGAATTACGGTCCAAACAAACGCCGTAATTGTAACTGGTTAGTAAGTCATTTACGAATTACGGAGTTTTACGCGAAACAAATGGCCCCTAGGAATATCCATCATACTTAATGCATCTTTTAACTAGCAATCTACTAGATCGAGAGATTATAGATTCTAAATTTAGAAGATAGAATTGGTATTATTCAAGAGAAAGTACTAATTAGGATAGGAAATTTTGATTGTTAGCATGAATAGATGAATTAGCATAAGCATAATATTTTATCCGATTACAATTATCGAAATCATCACCCTAATTCTTTTCATATATAAAGCAAGCCTTTTAGTATTAGTTATTCACAACATCTTCCAACTAAATCGATTATTCAAATAGAATTAGGAAAAATTAAGTTGATACTTGAAATAACAATCCTCGTGGGAGGATACTCTATTTCACTCTATACTACTTGTTAACGATTGGTACACTTGCCATTCGAACCACACCAGAACCTCTTGATAAGATCAGGACAATAGTATGCTTCAAATTCAGAGTTGTCATATATAAGAGCATACCAATTCTTCTCTCTAATTCTATCCACAAAAACATGACCATATCCATGTACATCAGTTAAGATCCTAGAGAAGTCTTTTTCAGCAAAAAAATGTGGGGCCATTGATCCGAAAATTGAAATTTGTGGAAGAAAGGATTAGAGAATGCAAACTCCCCCAGAATTCGTGAGGGAAAAAATGAAGTATGGACTACTCTGGGCAATCCAATCAGGCATAGCAGAGAACCAACTGTAGATCTGAGATCTACCCAAAAAATCGATCGCCAGAAAATTGGGGGCGCTCAGGAGATGGCAAGATGGCCGTGGATCCGCGAATTTTAGTGGGTTTCCACGACAGATTTTGGGAGATAGGAGGTCTGATTTTTGGGGAGTAGCGCTCTCTTTCTCTTACTCCAGATCTGTCTTTAGATTTAGGGTTGAGACACGGAAGAGAGGGCAAAAGGCTATTTAGAGAGGGGAGAGGGTGAATTTCTCTTTTTTTCCCTAGTATAAGCGGAAATTCCTATACTAGGGTTTTGTTTTTGTATATTTAAAGAAAAAAATGATTATTTATACAAGAGGAAACCCTAGTGGTTATTTTACAATTAAGTCTAAAATTTTCTTTGTTTTTATTTAACAATTTTTTTATTTTTTTAGTTATTTATAGGAAAACGGAAAGGAAAAAGGTGGTATTTACAAAGGGCATTCCTTAAAAGTTTTTACAATGAATGTCAGGGGAAAATCAGAGAAAGGTCTGGTCACGTGTATACTAGGTCATAGAGACCCAGTTCAAAAGTTCCGTGTGGCTCAGGCTCTGTGGTGAAGAACGGTTTCAATCTCTGTCTATTGACTTTAAATACATTTGTAGGTACACCTAGAGGGGGTGAATAGGTGTACAAGCTAATCTAGGACAAATAATGCGGAATTTAAAACTTAATTGCTAGCACACTATGTGTAACTAAGAGTGAGCTGAATTCCCCGTTAAGGGCTCTGAAACTACTCCTCTAGATTCCTCTAAACTAAGAGTTTATGTGCTTTAAAAGCTCTCTTGGTTGAACACAAGTGTGGGCACACAAACAATATCAAGCATGTAAAATATGAGCAATGTAATAACGATGCAAGATATGAAGAGAGATAGAGTTGAGAGATAGTAGATCAAATGCAAACACCAAGATATGCTTCGAGGTTCGAGCTACTGCTCTATGTTCCTGCCTTCACACAGATGGATTTCCACTATGTCCACACAGGACCTTCTACAAAGGGACTTCTATTAAGGAATTACAACTCAACACCGGGAGTACAAAACTCCTCTCTCTACACATCACCTCTACACAAAAGGCACAAATCCTAACAAAAGGCAAAGAAGAAATAAAACTTAGTGATCCAATGATCACAAACTCTCTCTTGGTGATCTCAAAGGATCACAAACAATTTTCTCACAAAACAAAGATCCTAAAGATAGGAATAGAATTGATAGCTCAAGTGTGAGAAAATAAGTGTTTTGAAACAGAAAATACAACAAAAACTCTAGGGAAAAACTCTAGATAATATATAGAAATTTTGGATAAGAACTAGAATCTCAAAACTTGTTTTCTTTTGATTTTCTAAAAACTTTGAAGCAAATAAAGACAAAGAGATTAAAGCTCTAAACTTGTTTTGAAAACTTGTTAAAAACTCTGCAGAAGATGAAAATTTTGGCTCCCAAAAATCTTGGGAGAAACATGCCAAGGGACCCATATTTATAGGATTCCCAAAATATAGCCGTTGGGGTCCAGAACAGGCCCAGAATGGCCTGTCAGTCGATAGCCTGGTCGACCAGCCAGCGGTCAGATTTCTGACCGTTGAGGTTGTCGGTCGACCGGCCAGTCAACCACCCAAAAGCAAACTGTCTGTCGAGCGACCGCCCGGTCAACCGAGGCCAGAACCAGAGAGCATGTCTCTCTGGTCGGCCGACCGGTAGGTTGACTGGGGCCATTTCCAGAGAGCAGACTCTCTGGAACGGTCGACCGCCCGGTCGACTACTAAAGCCTGTGAATCTTTGTGCACATCGGTTGACCGGTCGATCGACCGTTAGCAGCCCAAAAACCAGGGTCATAAGTTTAAATATTTGGTCTTTTAAATACCTATAAAATCCCATAAAAACATATAAAATCCACAAAAATAAGTTCTGTTGGCCCAAGGTTACAATTACCCGATTTAGTGTGTTTTGATGATTACAAAACATATTAGTTATTTGTACTAATAATATTTGTTGTTTTAGTGTGTTTCAGGGTTCTAATAAATCTAGAAGTTTTCTTCCCTAAAGGAAGGTGTTTGTGACTCAAGTCACCTCAATTCGAGCTCAAGAATCAAGCTTTCAAGAACATATGGAGAAGCCCACTTGAAGAACTTGTAGTCCTTAGAACCAATGTAAGAAATAGTTTGTTAAATTTGAGTTTTGGAAAATTGGCTCTAGGATACACACACACATTTTTGTATACAAGTTTTCATGATTAAAGTTTTTTTTAGTTTCATGCCTTGACAAATATACATGACTCTAATTTTTACAAAGATATATATCATGTTTATAATCATGTATGTTTACCCTTTTCAAGCATGATACTTAGCTATCTATACTTCAAAATATTTTACAAAATTCTAAGTTCTGGTTTCTTGCTGATTTTCTGTTTCAGGCAAGACCGGCCGACCGGACCGGTCGACCGGCGCTTGTATCCAGGACGTGCACGCTTGTGCATGTCTGTCGGCCGACCGTCGGGTCGACCGACTGAAAGCAGTTTGCTCTCGGGTTTTCTGGGTCGACCGCCCGGTCGACCGCCTTCAGAAAACTGTGTTTCTTTTTAGAGGACGGTCGACCTGAGTCCAACGGCTTCTTGCCAGCAGGGCGGGCGGCCGACCGGACGGTCGACCGCCAGGCCTGCAAAGCTCCAACGGCTCTTTCCTCTTTGGTGCAATCTGAAATCTGTTTTATAAATCTGTTTTTGGCAGACTTTTTCTGAGTTTTTGGAGATCTTTTCCAGATCAAATAAGCTTAAAATAAATTGATTTTAACCCTTTCCTCTCCCTACAAATAGAGGAGAATACTCTCTTGCAAAACATTAAGAAAAATCCTTAAGTTTTCAAAGTTTTAAAAGGAGAAGAAAAGTGTTTAAAGCTCTCCATTTTCCCATTCATTCTTGAGCTTGTTTTCAGTTGTGTTTTCTAGCAAAAATCATTCTACAACTGAGTTTTTCTCACTACACTTCTTAGAGCCAAAATTCCCTACTAAATCTATAAGGAAGTTGTAAAGAGAGAAGTGTTTGTAAAGAGTTTGTGATCATTTTAGAGATCACTTGGCTACTTGTTACTCTTTGTTCATCTTGTGGAGACACCTCTTCGGTAGAGGTTCTTGTAAGTGGTGGAGCTCGGTGCTCCGGTCTTTGGTAGACCTTGTAAGCGTCCTCGGTGGATAGTGAAAACCCTTCATGGAGGTGAAGGCGGGGAGTAGAGCGGTGGCTCGAATCTCGAAACAAATACTTGTGTTTGCGATTGTCTTTTGCTCTTGCTCTCTATTTCGCTTTACTTTCAATTGCTATCCTTTACTCATTGTTTCTAGTGATATATCTTGTGTGCACATCATCATTGCATATTATTCATTTCTTAATATATTGTCGATCATAACTCATACAACAAGATTGCAATACGCACCTCCAACTCTTATTTAGAGGAATCACGAGGAAGGAGTTCAGAACCCTTCACCGGGTATTCGGCTCTTAGTTTTGTTTTGAGTGATCGTTGCATCATTCATTCATAATTGTTTAAAAAGGATTGTTAGATTAGCATTTACACCTATTCACCCCCCTCTAAGTGTTTTTCAAGTTCATGTAAGCACATGAAAAACAAATATGTTTGATCAAAAATCAACCCATATTACAAATAATTTGAACTATTTTTTAGGCATAAAAATTAAGCTTGAAACCAAAAACTGTATTTTCAAAAACTCTTTTATTTTTGTCTTCAAGAGTTTTTGAGAAAACTTCAAAATGAAATACTGTTTCTCAAAAACTTGTTCAAATACAAAAATAAGATACTGAAACAAATTTGAAGCATGATGCATACAATACACGTGGTAAATGATACATCTATGTTTTTGACATTAAATCCAAAGATAAGTTTTGTTAAAAACAAAACTTGAACCACACGAATTAGAATCATCAAAATAAGTTTTTAAACAATAAGAACTATCAATGAATATGGATGAAATCCATTATACATATAAACATGTAAAACTTGTTTTGATTCTATCTATTCATGAAAACCATAAAGATGTATATCTTCTTGAAAATCCAAGACGGTTAAACCCAAACCAAAACTATTGAACTTGTGTGTGTGTAAACTTGAGCATATAAAGGCTAATCTATTCTTACACAAGATCTAAATAAAAACTAAACTAAACAAACTGAGGTCTTCTCGTCGATCTTCATCTCTAAGATAACTCGATCCAAAGTTGATCCAAAGCAGCTAGATGCGATCATTGCGATATAAGCTCTTGAATCAATACTTGTTTGCTTCAACACTTTGATTGTGAATTTCTTGTTGAAATCAAATCTCTACTAAGATCTTGATCAATATCTGAAATTTATTAAACACAAGATTATTAGCAAACTAACCTTCTAAGTTAGTCATCATCAAAACTAAGGTGAGGGGCTCTAGGCCTACAATCTCCCCCTTTTTGATGATGATAAAATTTTTGAGGTTATATATGCATAGATTAAGAATAAGCTTCATAGAAGCTCTCCCTTAACTTATGCATACTCATAAAACATAAAGATATGCAATGTAAGCTCAAGATACCAATGAAAATATATGCGCGTGTGTGTAGGCGCGCGCGCGCATAAACACTTAATAAAACATGCATATATAATTACAAATCTTTCTCCCTTTTTTGCCACTCATCAATAAAGGGGTGAAGAGAACCAAAAAATACCAACAAAACATATTTTAAAATAAAATTTTGATATCAATAAAAACTATCAATTGAAAGAAATTAATTGAAAGTGAAGCTATCTTTTTATCAAATTGAAATAAAATAATTTTTTACCAATTGATACCAATAGAAAGACATGATATCAATTGAAAGTAAAAACCAAATTTCTTAGGCAAACGCTAAAACCATTTTACAATATAAATACCAAATTGAGAATAATACCAATTTAAGATTATTGATATTAATATTGAAAATGTTAGCATATACCAAAACAAAATATTTTCATCATAAAAGTGGGAGTAAGATACCAATTGAAAATAAAACCAATTGAAAGATAAATAAAAAATTTCTCCCCCTTTATGAAATACCAATAAAAATAATGCATAAGCTTATAAAGATATCAATTATAATTAAGAACATAAAGTTTAGCATAAAATAAATTAGTGCTAAAAAATGTATGGACATTGTATAATAAGCACATGAAAAACATCTTTATGTATGGATGATCGGAGCAATATAATATCACTTGAAATTTAGATGTATACATATAGAAAACAAATATGAGTATACAAAAATAAATTTTCATTAAGATGATGTATAACTTATAACTACCATCCTATTCATGCACATGTGTAAATAGATTTTCAATGAGGATATACAAGGCATGGTCGCCCATCCAACCGCCCTTCGGTTTGTTGGGGTTTTAAAAAAATATGATTGAAAATACTTTTAGCATATCTGAAACTCTACCAAATTAAAGAATAATGAAACTAATTTTATGATAATTTTGAAAACTAATACGAAATCCTTCAAGTAAGGCATAAAAAACAAATATATATTTCATAATATATGAAAATTACACGAGAATCGACACTCAAAAATCTATAAAGCTCATAAAGGCTCATAATCAAAATCATGAGTAAACAAAAGATATATAGAGTGTACAAAAATTATGTAATTAATAAAGTCATAAAGATAAGGCATTGAAGCTCATATGAAATTTCTTTTATCAAGAGCAAGGAATCATCAAAACTTTGAAAATTAAAAAGCTTCAAGGTATATGTATGTATTGTCGAAACTAAAAGTATACATACATATCCCAAACATAAATTGAGTCCATAAAAGAATATTGCATGAAGGCAAGTGACTCTAAGATAGACATGTATATCTATTAGTTTTAGACAACAATTATCATATACATGAAGTAAAACATAAAACATGTATAAAAATAGGAAAAGCAAGTGTAAATGTATGAATCATCAAAACTATTATACATGTACATCTAATGAGTACAAATGAGCAATAAAGCACAAATACATAATAAGCAAGTGTGGCTCACTAATTGTACAGGTATAAATTAAGTTTTAATGGAATTTACATCTAAACAAGTAATCAAAACATGAGGCACAAAAACATAAACACAAACATGATCATTAGGCTAAGCGCACGTGCTATTAGAACTAGGATATACATATTAGTTAAACAATAGTGAGAACACAAAAATATGAATTCATATGAACATAGGTCATCTTGTTTTCCATCAGAAATTTGATATTCGAGGAGAAAACTTACAAAAAGGGTCGAGGAGTAAAATTACAAGTAATTAAACAGAAATTACAAGTAGATCTCCTCTGAGATTTTGGGAAAATGTGCCGGTAGGAACCTGATAAGGGCGCGATCACTTTATCCCTTTGACGATGCAATCGATCTGACAATCACACTGCCTCCTGATATGATTTCCTTCTCGCTTGGTTCTGAAAATCCAAGATTTGGAAGCAGGAGAACCAAAGAACCCTCTTTGCTAAGACTTTCTTCTAAAAATTTGTAGCTAATCTCCTCTCTGTCCGTGTGTGTGTGTTCCTGGCTCAGCTAGGGACCTATTTATAGTAAATGTAGGGGTGTAACCGCCCCCTTGAATTCAGCAAAGCTGAATCAGTCTTAGCTTTACGCGAGGCTCGCAAATGACCTCGTCGCGAAGCTCTTTGCGAGCTTCTAGCGAAGCTAGAGGGTTTGTGCGAACGCCCTCTTTGCCGTTATGGCTTAATTGTCTCCACTTAATGTGGGACGAAGTGGTCGGATGTAACTGCCCACTTAAAGTGGCGTTAATCCTAATAAATTAGTGAGGTTTACCCATTAATCACCCATATGAAACGGTCAATTGATGACTTGGCAAAGCCCACTGCGGAGCTAGATAATGCGAAACTAGATCATGCGAAGCTAAGACTTAGCTCATAACTTCAGGCGAAGTTACCGTCAGAGCCTCATGCGAAGCTAAGACTCAGTCCATAGCAGAGCTATGATTCAGCTAGGGATAAGGTTTCTGGCGCGAAGCTCCTGGATCAGCCTCTGGCGGGGCTAAATGGGAAGCTTCAGGCAAAGCTAATAGTTAGCTTCAAAGCGAAGCTACCAACCAAGCTTAGGCAAAGCTGTTAGTCTCATGCGGAGCTATGAAGCTCACCTTGGGCTTGTCCCAGGCTAAGTATTGAGCTAACTTAGCGTCTTAGGCCTGCTTAGGTCTCTTCAAAGGCAACTTTGTCTACTATCTGCTTTACTAGATTTATAATGTCCATGTTGCTGCCTTGTCTCTAGTCATCAGCTTGTCTTCAATTTATCTTTTGTAGATATCGATAAGTTAGACATCGTTCAGACCGGTTGAAGATGAATGCGGGAGTTCTGTCTTTTTCGAGTGTCAATAAGACCCCCTTCAAAGTTTTCATGAATCTGCAATGGAATGGTTCAGATTTTGAAATACTTTGAACTGCTTTGATTGATGGTATGTGAATGTGAACGTCGCCTTGGTGGTTGAGTTCAACTTCGCTTTTAGCCTCACTTTCGGGCTGGAATAGGTTCCTCGGGGCATTGCAACAATCCGCTTCCGTGTAGCTTTGCGCTCCTGGGTAGCTTCGCGCTCCTGGGCTTCCAGGAGTAGCTTCGCTTCAAATCAAATTGGAATATGAGCATTAGCCTCACGCTCGCTGTGATGGAGCGACGTTTTGTTCTCGAGGCTAACCACTTTTATAAGTTACGAGAGGAATTGCTCCCTTTTTCAAGGTTTGAATAACTTCACTTGCATTTACGAGGGAGATTATTCCCTTTTCTGAAGTTCAAATAACTTCGTGTGTATTCCCGAGGGAGATTATTCCCTTTCTTAAGGTCAAGCATTTGAATGCTTTAACTTCGCCCGCGCTCCAAGCTTGAAGTGGTAGCGGCATAGTCAGGCCACGAGGCCTATAAATAGGACTCTTATAGTCCTTCTCAGAGAAACATAGTCCTCTCTTTCTAGGAGGTTTGTTTATGACCCCTCCCATTGCTCAAGCAAGGAGACTGAGGTCCCTGAAGTAGTGAGGACTCTCACTCTGGTTATTACCCAATCAAGAACTGATGAGCCTCGACCATCCAGTGATTTTAGAGAGTTTATCTCCCTTAATTTTCTTAGCTTTACCAGCTATCTCAGGCATTAAATTCCCTTGGTTTTTACATTTGGCTGACTTTCAGGAAAGGGTTTCAGCCCTATTTTTAAGCTTCTCGGATAAGCTAGCATTCTTCCCTGATCAGGCAAAGGATCTTTCCACGTGAAGTTCCTGCCTTTGATCCGTTAAATCTTCCATATAGGCGAGGTCTTGGCCTCTTCAGGGTTAAGCCAGTCTTGCCATATAGGTGGGGTTAAGACTGTGCCCTTTCGGGCCAGTCTAGCCTAGCCATATCGGCGAGGCTAGGACTTGGTCCTTTTTTAGGCTTCTCCAGCCTAACTGCCTGGGGCGGAGCTAAGACTTGGCTCATGCTAAGCCGATCTAACGTTACCGTGCGAGCGAGGTATCCTCTGCTTAGCCGAAATCCATCTTCAGGGGGACACAACTGGGTAGCTTCTCCCAAAGAATAAAACTTTGACTCAGCATTTCGTCCCTTCCCTTTTTCCTTTTTTAATGCTAACCTTTTTTTTGTTTGCATTGCAGTATATTGCGCTCCCCATTCTTTCATCTTGATGAAAGAGAACAAAAACTTGCCCCTGATTTTCAAGTTGAAACTTTGATCATAAGCAGGAGGAACATACTGGGACATCTGGTACGCGTTCCGAGAAGAGGCCGGCGGTCGCTTATCTGAGATGATCCACTTCGGGAAGAAGCTGGTGGTCGCTTATCCAAGATGATCCACTTTGAGAAGGGGCTGGTAGTCGCTTATCTGAGATGATCCACTTCGGGAAAGCAGACGTCACCAGTAAAGTCTTGGATCCTCTCTTTGCCAATTTAGGCAAAGGAAGATCCAGCTTTCTGATGGCAACCAATCCCTTGCCAATTTTGATCAAGAAGATCCAGCTCCTTGATGGCAAAATCTGCAATTAAGCGAAGGATTATGGCCTTGTGCAGGAGGAAGACCTTTCGTGTCCAGTTGGTCCGGTGGTTTTGGGATGGCTTATCATCCTGAAAGTAGATAGGATAACTTGTATGCCTTTGGAGCAAAGACTCTATTGTATGAAAGACAATCTTGATGTATTATCAATGTATCTTCCCTTTAGAATCAATAAAAATGTTTACTTTTTGCTCATTTACTTTGCTTCCCTTCTTATCACTTTGAACTTGGAAAGCAACTGGAATGGACTGGCTTAGGTAAGCCTTTTCTTGAGGAGGAAAGAAAAGATCTTAGCGGAGCTAAGCTTCCAGCGAAGCTGCGGACGGATTTTCAGCTAAGTCAGGAACGAGCTTCCAGCAGAGCTAGCACGAAATTTTCGCGAAGCTAAAGATAAGCTCCTAGCGGAGCTAAAGCTCAGCTTTCAGCAAAGTTACTTAAGCGTCGCGCGAAGTTAATGCTGGACTCGCAGCGGAGTTAGCCCTTGACAAGGCTGAAGCAAGGCTTCTCGAGGAAGGCACTTAGGCGCCGTTTCAAATTAATTTGAAACGACCGCCTGCGCTCCTTTTGAGGAGGCGAAGTTAGACAGTTTTATGTCTATAAAAGCCCGATGGGCTGAATGAGAGAATTAACTTCTCTTAAAATACTTCGAATTTTTTTCAGAGAGTGAATCTCTTTCTTCTTCTTCTCCTTCATTCCGATCTTCAGAACTCTTTAGTTCTTCATGGCTCTCAAAAGATGAGCAGGCAAAGAGGCAGCGACCTCTACTATGGAGGCGCTCTCTCCTCCTCTGGTCATGAACGCCCCATTGTGGGTAGGAAACTTTTCCCTTTTTTCAGAGATTCTTATCTCTTTTCGAAGCCATTTACTGGCTATTTCATGGTGAATCTGGAGTGATTCACCATGATCCAGTGATCTCAGAGAGTCGCTCTCCCTTAATTTAACTTTACCAAATTTTTAGGGGATTTAATGTTGGCCCAGAGGCCCATCACTCTAGTTTTGAAGATGATTAACTCATGTAGTTATAGTTTACTAATAATCTTGTGCTTAATTAGTTTCAAATATTTGATTAAGATCTTAGTAGGTGTTTGGTACAACACAGCAGTTTGAAGCTTTCACATGTAGATTCAAGAGCTCGAGCGTCAAGATCGCATCTAGCACTCGGTTGGAATCAAGCTCATTGGATCGCGTTTGGATCGAGTCGACTTGGAGAAGGAGTTCTACAAGAAGACCTCAGTTTGTTCTATTTAGTTTATGTTTAGATCTTGTGTAAAGGTAGATAGTGTTGATATGCTCAAGTTCACGCACACACATAAGTTTAATGTTTATTGGTTTTGGTTTTCAGTTTAACCGGTTTTGGATTTTATATCAAAAACATAGATATATATCCTATATGTATATTGGATTCTATCCATATACAATATGCTTCAAATTAGTTTCAATATCATGTTTTTGTATCCATATGAGTTTTGGAGAAAACGGTTTTCCATTTCAAAAATCCAAGTTTTGAAAAATACAGATTTTGTGTTTAAGCCAAATTTCTATATCACAAAAATGATTCAAATTGTTTATAATATGTGTTGAATTTTAGCCACACATATTTATATTTCAAAGATTTGATAAGAACATATTTTTGTGGAATTTATGTGATTTTATGGGATTTAATTGAAATTAAAAAGATAAGTTTTCAATACCCTAAATACCAGCCAGACTCACTGGCGGTCGACCGGACGGTCGACCAATGTGCACGAAGACGTGCACATGGCCAGCCATGAAGGCCGGTTGACCGACTGAAAGCACCCCACTCTCGGGTGCTGGCCGGTCAGCGGGCGGTCGACCGATGGCTTTGGCGCGGTCGACCGTAGGCTTAACGGTCAGAAAAGTGATCGTTGGTCGATCGACCGACCAGTCGACCAGAGGGCAATCTGGGCATTCCCAGACTGCAACGGCTATAATTTTTGAGAGGGTATTGATTATAGTTCATTTTTGCATCATCTTCCACCTCTATATTATGCATATTATAAATAAAAATTGGTTTTTTACTCCTTTTCTCTCTATTTTTGCAGGTCCATATTTTAATGGAGAAAAGGCCCACAAATCCATGTAAATAATCAAGAATAAAGGATTAATTAAAGGCCTAAAGAGAAGCCCAAAAGAATAGCCCAGTTTCTGGATTCATCCGTGCGCCCAGTCAGCCTTCTAGAAGCGCCAACGTGGATAACAACCTGTAACAAACCAGCAACAGAAATCGCTGGCATAACGGCCTAGATTCTGCCGCGGAAACGCGGCTCTGGCCGCGTTTTCGCGGCAGGAATCTGGCCGTTGGGGCTGAGATTTGATCCGACGGTTCAGATTTGGGAGCTGATTCTTCTGAGGCCTATAAATAGAGCATCAGGGCCAGTACGAGAGAGAGAGGAGAGAATAGGGGAGAGAACTTGTATTTTGAGAGAGAGTGTAGGAATTCTCTCTAGGTTTTTAGTTCTTGTGTAATTCTCCTTCTTCCTCCTAGAGATTCTGTAAAAGAGAGAAAAGAAAGAGTTGAGAGCTTGTAAGCAAGGAGGTGACATCTTTTCAAAGCAAGGATTAATCAACTTTCTTCTCTTCTTTACATTCTCTAGTGCTTGCTTTACTTTCTTGTTTTATTTCCATTGCACTTCTATTTACCATGCTTTGTTGTTTATTTTCTCTTGTAATGGATAGCTAACTCCCTCTAACATGACTAGCTAACACAACTAACCTTGCTAACTTCTAACTCTTTGGGTGATTGCTAATTTCTAACTCTTGCAATATTAAGTCTCTTTTAATCTCCAATGAAGAAGAGTTGCTTTCATATTTGGGAAATGCTTGTTCATACTCCATATGATTCATGTGAGCCTCATTTAGAGCCTTGTCTTTAGAACAAGTGCCTTGATGGAACATGGAGATGGAACACCTAAACTTGCTATTGGATTGTAGAACAATTTCCTTACTTCAACGCTATCTTGTATATGCCTTGAGTGACTAATGAAACTTGTGTCTTCTTCCTTAGCATCACTTTGAGTGGCACTCCTTGAATCCAACACTGAAATTCTATCTCGGGAGCCGATGAATCAATGAGGCTACAAGCGAGAACCGAGAAAGAACACTCATCTTCCAAAGTGGGAACATACTAGACCTAACAAGCAAGTCATATCTTTTGCCGATAAATCAACATGAGGCAATCATGCATCACCCATGAGCTTAGTAAGTTAGCAAGTTAGTAAAGTTAGCTAGTCATGGCTTTTCCCATCTAAAGTTTTCCTAAAGTTTCCTTCACTAGTTTTCTCTCTAAGCAAGACAACTTTCCAAAGTTCTTTTTCATTTTCTTTACATCGGTATTTCTTTCCATACAACCAAATCATAAAAATTTCTTCTTTTTCTTTTTCATGTTGTTTTTCTTTTTGAACATAGAAGAATCTTCGTTTTCCCTCTCTCTTTGACTCGTGACCGCAAAGCTTCTATCGTGAGCTCTTCCTGAGGATCGACCCGTATAGCTTATGCTACTACGGTGATTCGGAAGGAGCATATTAAACGTTTTGATACATTCTTGGAGTTTTGAGCGCGACAATCGAACAAAGAAGGTTGACTCTAAACCCTCTATTTCTGACTTGAGTAAACTCTTCTCCTTTTCCGAACAGGTATAAATACCCATCTATTGGGTTGTTTTATATATGATTTTTGAGAGCAAAATTTCCTATCTTTCTTAGTGTTTTTACATCAAGATTTCAAAGAGTTTTTTGGGCTACAAAGTTTTATTTTTATTTGTTTTAAACTGTTCGAAAATTTAAAGAAAAAGAGAGTCTTTGGAAATTATTTTGATCTTCATTTCTATTTCATTCTAGAATTTTTCGAAGTGTTTTTCTTTGTGATTAGTTTTCCAAACACTTTAATTTCTCACACTTGAGCTATCATCTCTATCCTATCTATAGGATCTTTGTTTTGTGAGGAAAATTGGTTTGTGGTCTATTGTGATCACCAAAGTTGTTTATGATCTTTGTGATCACCAAGAGTTGTAATCTTTATTTGCTTTGAGTAGAGGTGATTGTGGAGGTTGTGTTGGTATCCCTCTAAGTGTAAAGGTGATTGAGGTTAGAGTTTTGGCTTTGTGCCTATCCCTCTGGTGAGAGGTGATTGTGTTGGCTTTGTACGTATCCCTCTAGTGAGACGTGATTATTATTTGGCTTTGTGCCTATCCCTCTATTGAAAGGTTGATCTTGTGTGGCTTAGTGCCTTGCCTCTTGTGTAGAGGTTATTGTTATTTGAGAGAGGAGTTGTGTACTCCCAGTTTGTATTACCCAAATTCTCAGTGGAGGTTCCCTGTGTAGGAAGTCCTGTGTGGACGCGTTAGTGGAAATCCTTCTGTGTGAAGGCAGGGACGTATAGCAGTGGCTCGAACCTCGAAACATATCTTGGTGTTTGCGTTTGAGCCACTATCTCTTAACTCTCTCTCTCTTTTATATCTTGCATTGATCATATTGCTCATATCTTATATGCTTGGTATTGTTTGTGTGCCTCACTTGTTTTGAAACAAGAGAGCTTCATATAGCACCTCAACTTTTATTTAAAGGAATTTAGAGGAGATAGTCCAGAGCCCTTCACCGGGAATTCGGCTACACTCTTTGGTTACACTATGTGTGTTGCAATTTGTATTTAATTCCGCATCATTTGTCATTAGATTAGCCATACACCTATTCACCCCCTCTAGGTGTACTTACATTTAATTCCCCTTAATTTCTTAACTTGAAATTTGGAAACCAATGGTTTCTTCTCTCAGCTTCTATGCGAAGCTAGCCCTTAGGGCGGTTCACATTCTGTCAAATGACAGGATGCGAAGTTAGCTCTAGAGGCATAGCTGGGAAGAGGACTTTAAAGTCCTTTGAACAGTTTTAGGCACAAGTGTCTTTCCAGTAAAGTTAGCCCTTGGGGCTTTTTTGCATTCTGCTCAGCGACAGAACGCGAAGCTAAGCTTCTAGAGCGAAGCTAATCACTTAGTGATTTTCTGCACTCTGCCTTCATGCAGAGTGCAAAGCTGAGCTTCAGGGCGAAGCTAATGCTAGGCTAGCTTCGCTCAGAGAGCGAAGCTATGCCTTAGCAATTTTTGTTTTGCTTCTGCTTTCCTTTTCTTTGGCTAATGGACTAATATAGTTTCTTCTTGCTTTACAGTGCACTATACTCTGGGTCCTTTGAACAGTCTCTTTGGAATAACCAGGGGACTGGATGAAAATGTTAGCTTGCAATTCCAGGGGTCAGCCTCATTATTCAGCGAGCGGAGCGCTCCTAATCGGGATGCCCTGATCTATGCCAGAGATCAACGTACCATGAGGAGCATTTTGATTACTGCTCCCCTCGAAGATTGTGACCAGAAGATTTACCAGAAGCCCGACTTTATGTTTGGGGATGCAGCACCCGAACATCAGCTGCTGGCCGGGGAAGGCCAGTGGATCCTCAATCTGGATGGCGAGAAGTATTACCTCCCATCTAGCAAGCGTCATTTCTCGTTGTCTTTCTTTCAGTGCATGACGAGGTCTTGAAAAATGAAGTGGCAAGTGGCGCGGACCACTGACTCAGTTCATGTGGGAAAATTGATAGCTTCGTCTCCCAGTTATATAAGGGCAGGTCCTCCTCGCTGCATATTGGGTCTTCATCCTGAAAACGTTCTCCCAGACATCCTGGTGGGGGGAAATCCCGTTATGGCGCAAACCTTTGGAAATTAGTTCTTCAAAGTCCACGGCAACTATCCGGCAACTGATTTCAGGACCCCAGGCTGGATTCATCTTCCCAAGGCCTGGTGGAGGGATTTGACCCTATATGTCTTGGCCCACTTTGAAGAGGATTTAAGGAGGCTGGGACTTTACGAGGCTGTCAGAGCAACCTTCTATGGCATTCATATGAGCGTAGCGAATTTCTACGCCATCTTTGAATTATACTGCCATGCTACATGGACTTTTTTTACCCCTGTAGGCGAACTGGGTATGGCCTTGCACGAGATGTGGGAAGTCTCTGCTCTACCACTTGGGTCTCTCCCTTATGAAGAATACTTCCCATGCGAAGCTGAATTGGCACTTCTGGAGAAACAGGACCCCGCCCTGTTCGAGACCTACCGAGAATTGATGTGCCACTTTTACATCTGCTCGAGTATGCATGGGAGCCATAAGGGAGCTTCGAGCAGTTCAAAGAGCTGGAGGAATTATCTGTTCCCCAACCTGTAAGATGCTCCTGAAGCGGCTCACTGCGGGATTGCAGATGAGGACATTTTCCGGAGGATGCAAGAACATTCCCAGGGAGATATGGTCTTGGAAGAAGATGATGGTATCTATGAGAAGGGTGACATTCTCAGGAGTTTGCATCGTCAGGCCCGTCGACTGATGTCCCGGAAAGCACTTTGGCTGGGTTTTTATCTGTTTGGCTGAAGAGATGTGTGGTGCCATCTCCTTCTAGCGACGTCGTTCTCCCGACTGTCTTATTGTCGGTCGTTCATCTACTCCACGGTAGCTCAGTGATTGAGCTTGAACCTGCACACAAAATATAGAATTTCAGATTTAGAATAGAGATGTGTAAGGTGCTCAATTCTACCGCGATAGTAAGTGGCTATGCGGGTCGTGATCCACAAGGAGGGTTAGCGATAGAAGCGTTTAAGGTTTGTATTGAAATCTTTGTGAAGAAAAACGAAGGTTCTTCTTTGTTTTAAGAAATGAAAATGAAAAAGAGAGTTAGGTTAAAGTTAAAAAGAAAGCGATATATGAGAAGGTGGAGAAAATCAGAAAATGACTATGTAGAAAGAAAATGAAAGAGTGAAAGAGATTTGGAAGATGTCGTGTTGATGATCTAAACTAAAAGTTACAAGAAAAGAAAGAAGAAATAAAAATAATTACTTACTTTCTTTTGACCAAAAGCTTACCTTGAATCTTTGGCGACGATGTTACCTTGAAGTGGAGGCAATTACCGCATAGCTCATAAGAGTTGATTATTATCTCTTTCACATTACATCATCAAGACAAAACAAGCATGAAATGATACAGAGAGACTCAAATCCATCGTCATGAGCTATCGGTGGCACTCGCAAAGGCAAGGCTCTTTCGATGCTTGTAGACTCACTTGGAAGACAATTGTACCAAAAGAAGAGTGAAGTAGAAAAGATGAAGAAGAACACTAAAACAAAGTACATACAAAAAGAAAATACAGATTCGATTTCATAACAATAAAAGAAAAGAAAGAAACCTTACACCGGTGTCACTCTCAGCACAAGCTTCGTTCTCGTTCTTCTATGAAAGTCTGATCTCCTCTGAATTACATAAATTAAAACTAAAAAAAATACATGAAAAGAAAAATAAAAACCTACACTAAAAAATGGAAAACTAGACTAAATCCTATCTCTGCATGGTCGTCCCATTTTTCTCTGCTGAAACTAGAATTTATAGGGGAAAACCAAAAGGAGATTGGGGGAGCAAACGCTCCCCCAACTGACACAAGATGGCCGCGGAAACGCAGCTAGGGCGCGTTTTCGCGGCCCTGGTGTGGCCAGGTGGCCACACCCAGTTGGTGGAGATCCCTTATTTGATGATTTTCTTGTATATTCTTCTGGTTTTCTCGTTTCTGCTCCAGGATTTGACGAAACAGCCTTTGATTGTTGGCTTCAACCGCTTGATTCAGGGAGGATTCTTCTCAACCGGTTTTCAACCTCTCTGATATGCCAGATTTTGCCCTGATTCTTTGACTTCAAATTTCTTCTGAATTAAATCAGAATTGGTGGGCTTTTGGGCTTGTTTCTGTTTCCTTTCTTTTAACACTTGGGCCTACATTAAACAGAGAAAAAGAAAACTTATTATTAGGATTTATTAGCTAAAAAGTATGGTAAGGTGACAATGTATATGCAATATATGTGACTAATTACTCAGCAGGGCCTTCGTGCATTGATGGAGGCTTTCTACAGGCCACCAATGACGAAAAGGGGGAAGGGCACTATCTTGCCCCGTGACGGACCAAACCCCAGGATTGGCTTGCCATATACCTATTTGATGGCATGGTTCGCTCTTTACTGCCCAGCTATTATTCAAGCTAGTGAAGAGCCTCCAGAAGGTATTCGAATGGCGCTTCTCCGCCGATTTGAGAGATCTTCATAGTTACGGACCTATGTGGCCGCGGTCTGCAAGCTGTTGTGTCAGTACGACGTCTATAATCTCTTCCGGTGCTTCCCCTACATTCGCGATGTGGGCTATGGGGAGGAATTCAAGGATGTGGGAGATGGGAAGACGTCGCTAAGTCGGGGGATCTTTGAATGGCTGGTTAGCATCAGGCCATCTCATCTGGTGTACGAAATGGGGATACCTGCTATTTGGAGCCTTATGTCCCGAGTCGATTTGCTCGTCAGTTCGGGTATGACCAACTCTATGTTGGTAATCTGAACACCAGCCCGACCTTCATGGGGAGCCTCATTGATGGTGCTCGCGCCTGGCGGTTCTTCATTGCTGGCGGTACTGAGGCACGGCTGTGCATGACGTTGAGGACCCTAAACCTACTGATGACTTTGGGGTTCTATCAATGGTATAGAACTTCAGACTCCACGCCAACCTGATTTTCTGTTAACTCTTTTGGCATGAAGTTGATCTCTCAGTGGCTGAAGCGGAAAGTCACCGAGAGGGGTGAAGGCAAAAGAGTCCGGGTGCTAGGCCTCCTGGAGTTCGTCGCCACTGCCGATAGTAAAGTTTCGGACACGGAAAGTCCCCACTTTGAAGGAGTCGTAGGCGCTGAGGTTCCACCAGATGCTCCTGGTGGGGTAGGCACAGCCCCTATGGAAGACGTAGAGGTGGAAGAGGTGGAGGAAGAAGATCCCGACGTCCACTTCAAACGAAAGCGGTAAGGTGGATCCCGTAGGAAGAGGGTGGTGAAGAAACCTCGTCGCTACACTCCCACCGTTATTGCAGAGGGTGAATCAGTTGCATTGCCTCCTCCTCCTCGTCCGTTAGTTATTAAACTATCAACGCAAAAGCAAACGACTGATAAAGCTGTTCCCCGGCCTAGGTAAGACCAGTTTCATTCATCTTTTTTTTTAACATGTACTTATATATTTTGTACAGCTCATTTGTTTATCCTATGCTTCAGGAACCGAGACTGTAAGAGAACCAGGAGCCGAGGCTGCAGGAGAACAGGGGGATTATTATGATCCTTTGTTCACTTATAAAGAAGGTGACGAGGCTAGCTACTTCGTCGTCTCAAAAGATTCTGAAGGTGACGCGGATGATGTCGGTCCTTCGGGTGCTGGGATCTCGAAAGAGAGTCCAATGGCCTCAAGTTTTATAGGATGGACCACAGAGGCTACGGCAAATGAGGGTGGACGTCCTTCCTGCAACTGTAAAAATCTTTTCTATGGAGCCCGGCGGAATTAGCGTTGCCGTCAAGGAAGTCCGGAGAGAGACTGCGGCTGAGGCAGTTGAGGCGTTATCGCCTCTTGGTAAAGCTTTGATCTCTTGTAAGCAGTTCTCTTTTGATATTCGTTATGTCTTGTTTCAACAATGTCTTTTTACAGGTGCTCCGCCTTTAGGTGCATCGATTTCAAGGGGACCAGCTGATCTTCCTGAGGGAATCAGGGGTGAGGCAAGCACTTCAGCCGCAATGGACATTGCCAAGTTGGATGTCTTGTATCATGGCCTGCCCGCTTATTAGCTTGAGCCTGCCGGTGGAGTTAAAGAGGCTAAGGACGGTGGTTACAGAACCAATCTCGCTCCTAACTGCATCGGTAGGTGAGATGTCGGTGGTTTCTTTGACGCTACCTATCCTGACACAACTAGGCTGAGGATAATTACCAGCCCTACGTCTCCGACACTGGTTGTCGAGCCAGTTCTTCTTGAAATAGTTACCAGCCCTACTTCCATCGTGGCTGGTGTACTGGTTTCAATGAAGACTCCTTCCCGATCACCAGTGAACACTCGTCTCTCTCCAGCTAGTGTTTCTGTCACTTCCTCTACTGTTATTGTAACCCCCTGCTCCCTGATGTACGTATCACAGTATCAGTACGCGATACGACATACAAAATTGATTTGACCTCCGTGGTAGTCCGATTGAGCTGATTTCAATTTCAAAAATTATTTTCTAATATTTTAGATTTTTCAGGATTTTCTGGAATTTTTCTGGATTATTTTGGAAAATCTCCGCAGTCGGTGTCGACCGATACCGATAATCGGCTCTACGATTTTTCTTTCACAAACGGAGTAGAATTTTGAGAATCCGCTTTCACCTTGTATCTTAGAATCATATTTTCTACGTTAGTGTATTTTTGGAGATTTTTCTGAATTTATCGAAAATCCGGCCAAATCGGTGTCGCCCAGTACCGGCGACATCTTCCAGGATTTTTAATTTGCAAATCAGATAGAATTTCTGCAAACCATTTTCATATTACGTCTCAGGATAATATTTCCTATTTTTTATAATTTTTGGACACCGTTCGGAGCTGATCGCATAATGGGCCAATATTATAATAATAAAATATTATTTTTTTACTCTTTTTCTTTTCCTTTCTTTTCCCTCTTCTTCTCCCTTTCTCTGGAAACATCCCCCACCACCATTCAACCCACCGCCATTTCTCTCTCTCCCTTAAATCTCCCACTCTCTCTCTCTTTCACTTCTAAAAACCCCTCTCTCTCCCTCTCTCTCTCTTCTCTCTCCCCTCTATTTCTCTCTTTCTCCTCTCTCTCTCTCTCTAGGCCAGACGACGGCCTGACCCACGCCCGCGGCCGGTGGCCGGCGCGTCACCGCCGCGCCCCCCTGACCACGCGCCGCCGGCGGCCGCACCCTCGGCCGGCGCCGCTGCCACCTCCCTCTTTTCCTTTTCTTTTCTTTTCTTTTCTTTCTTCTTTTCTTCTTCTTCACAACTTCCTCCTTTCTCTCTCTCCCTCTCTCACCTTCTCTCTCCCTCACCCTCTCTCTCTCACACTCGGGGACGGAGCCCAGACCGTCGCCGGCGGCCGGGATCGCCGCCGGCAGGCCGCCGCCTGAGCTGGCCGGCTGGCCCGCGCAAGAGCCAGCAGCAGCAAGCTGCTGCTGCTGCTGCTACTCTTTTTCCATTTATGGGTTTGGGTTAGAACCCAAACCCATTAACCCACTATTGGGTTAAGTTTCTAAACCCATAAACCCAATAACTCGTTACCCATTTAGCTTAAGTATTGGGTATGGGTTGTGGATCTGGACCCGACCCGTTAACAGCTCAAACCCGCATCCGAAACCCAATAAAGGTAAATTTACAGAAAACCCCCTGTGACATTTTATTAATTGCATTTGAATTATTTTTATATTTAACCCATTTTGCTGATTTTTAGCGTTCGGGTGATATCGGGAGCATCCGAACTCCGATTTGGATGATTCTGGATCCGTTGCGATCGTGGGAAAGAGAGCTACCTTCCCATGACTAGTTTGTGAGTATTTTCTTTTTATAAATTATATTTTTATCATGTTTAGTAAAAGTGATGCTTACTTCATTATCGGTAAATCATTAAAATTATTGTTTATTATAAATGTCCTAATCTTTATAATTATTATTTCCTACAAATGTCATTGTGGGGACACCCCTGTAATTACAACATAGAGATAGAGATTACCTGAGTTAGTATACCATGTATAGGTATATCTGGATGATTGGTTAACGAGATTAACTTGATAATTAAAATAGATCATTAGTTCAATACATTGATGGTACCCACCGTAGTCATAAGATAGTGACCATTAGTGTAGTTGTATTTGACACTGGAGTAGATGATATAGCTATAGAACACTGGACACGATAGTTTACATCCCTTGTATTGCATATTCATGTCTATTGGTTACATAGAGACTTGTTAGAATATCTCCTGCATCTTTATCGTGACTTACATATCCTGTCACCCGGGACCCTGTTATCACATGTACAGGTATCACAGTTGCACAGATGCTATGACACGTCACACCGTATTCATGTGCACCACTCCACAGAACACCGTCATTTCATATACTGTGATCATCGTTAGATGGATTCTCGGCATATCACTGTTACACATGCATGTATGGTTTCTCTATTCTTGTCATATGGATCCCTGTTCCTATTACATGTATTCTTGTTCCATGCTATTCATGTATGCCTGTTTTATGATTGCTTAATTCCCGTTACTGATATTGATATTCCCGTTACTGGATACATGAGATGTTGATATGCAATGTGTGGAATTCCACAGCTATTGTTTCCCGTTTCCCGTTATCGTGTTTCATGCTATCAACAGAGCTCATGTCATGTTATCGTATTACTTGTACCATGTCCCGTACTTGTTCCTGTTATACTGTATAATGAAAGATAAGAAAGATAACTTGGGTATTGGGGGAGACTTGACGGTTGATTAGATCATATCGGGTGGATGTCTGGATCCATTGTTTGTCCCACTGCAGGGGACGGGGTAGTGCTGGCTACCGTCTGTTACTCATGAGCTCCCGTTTCCCGTTATTGTTTTAGCTCATTGAGATTCCCGTTACATGTTACAGCCTTAGCGGGCTGGCCCTGGTCTCAGCAGTCGGGGGTCTGTTTAAGACCGTTGTCCCGGGTATGCACGGGATACACCCACCCGATAAGAGCTCCTCGACCATGGGTTTCCAATTAACATAATAAAATAGTATACACAATAGTGACGTCGGGAACACTTGTTATTTGGTCACTCTCTCGTTTGGATAATGGTACCCGTAGGCCATGTCCGGATGGGTTCGACAGGAGTGCGGGCTCCAGTATGAACTGCCAGTGGTATGGGACACTGGAAGAGATTGATTATAATACCAGGTGATACTGATTGCTACTATTGTATAAATAACATGACTTGCCTGATACATGTTTACTACTTGTTACTGTTCCTTGCCTGATAATGTTTACTATTATATAATTGTACTTGTTACTATTTCTGATCATTTATCCGACATCATGTTACATGTATATTTGTTCCTTTACCTGGTACATGTTACATTTTCTGTGGTGGCATACTATTCATGCATATGTGCATATATTCTATTTTCTGTATACCTTGCAGACATCATTACTGTCTATACACCACACCGTATACTGGTTAGATAGCATATGCCCATCTGCATGTTCACTTCTATCACATCACCACTAGCATGTTCACTTCTATCACGTCACCACTAGATAACATTATTTATGATATAAACTGGATACGACTATAGACATGATCCGATGATAACCGGCTTAGTGATGATATTAAAAGATGACATGTTTATATCTTACTACGGCTTACATGTTTATATATATTTCTGCTGCTTATGATATACTTATGCTAGGGTATCACTAGTACAACACCATGTAGTATATCTTATTATCATGTTTGTATTACTATTGTATCTACTACTGCCTCCTTCATTTTACCACTCACTAGGTCGCTTTTTGACGACCCTGGGTTTGCATGCCCAGGTTGGAGATCCGAGCTACCGTATTATCAGATAGTGCCTTGGAGTCACATAGGAGATTCCTCATCGAGACTCTTTACAGGTATCTTGGTAATTTATTTCTGTTATCTCATTTATCCCTGTTTTTATATCTGTTATGATCACTAACTCCTTTCTGTAGGTATTCTTGTACTTATTTTCTGCTGGAACCATTATGTCTATGGAGGTGATTCCCTGTACTGAGGCTTAACGTACGCGTGAGGTTGTTTTCACCTCGCGTATGTACGTCGCCATAACGTCCCCGTACCTGTGGGATCGGGGCGTTACAGAGTGGTATCAGAGCCAAGGTTCACACCTGGTGTGGGTAACCACCTGGGTCAATACTCGCCACCTGGGTCAATACTCGAGCCCTTACCAACAGTACAAGCAGATTCAGATTCAAACTTATCTGTATCTGAATTTGGGAATTCCAGCAACGAGTACAAGAATACCATGACCTTGACAATTCATTCCTTGACTCGTTTGTATTCCTTCCTTCCTTCCAGTTCTCAACCAGAATATCCGATTTTCTTCTTGCTTTCTTTTCATCTTCTTGCTTCCAATCCGTTAGTGGTAGTTCATTACCATACTTCTTCATCCCGAGTTCCTTATAGATCTCAGAGTGCGCAGCGGAAGTGTCGTGGACCCGGAATATTTAGGCTTTGGGGTTGAAAATATTGTTCTTACACCTGAATTGAAATTTCGAGGACGAAATTTTTGTAAGGTGGGGAGAAATGTAACCCCCTGCTCCCTGATGTACGTATCACAGTATCAGTACGCGATACGACGTACAAAATTGATTTGACCTCCGTGGTAATCCGATTGAGCTGATTTCAATTTCAAAAATTATTTTCTAATATTTTAGATTTTTCAGGATTTTCTGGAATTTTTCTGGAATATTTTGGAAAATCTCCGTAGTCGGTGTCGACCGATACCGATAATCGGCTCTACGATTTTTCTTTCACAAACGGAGTAGAATTTGAGAATCCTCTTTCACCTTGTATCTTAGAATCGTATTTTCTACGTTAGTGTATTTTTGGGGATTTTTCTGAATTTATCGAAAATCCGGCCAAACCGGTGTCGCCCGGTACTGGCGACATCTTCCAGGATTTTTAATTTGCAAACCAGATAGAATTTCTGCAAACCATTTTCATATTACGTCTCAGGATAATATTTCCTATTTTCTGTAATTTTTGGACACCGTTCGGAGCTGATCGCATAGTGGGCCAATATTATAATAATAAAATATTATTTTTTTACTCTTTTTCTTTTCCTTTCTTTTTCCCTCTTCTTCTCCGTTTCTCTGGAAACATCCCCCACCGCCATTTCTCTCTCTCCCTTAAATCTCCCACTCTCTCTCTTTCACTTTCTAAAAACCCCTCTCTCTCTCTCTCTTCTCTCTCCCCTCTATTTCTCTCTTTCTCCTCTCTCTCTCTAGGCCAGACGACGGCCTGACCCACGCCCGCGGCCGGTGGCCGGCGCGCCACCGCCGCGCCCCCTGACCATGCGCCGCCGGCGGCCGCACCCTCAGCCGGCGCCGTCGCCACCTCCCTCTTTTCCTTTTCTTTTCTTTTCTTTTCTTTTCTTTCTTCTTTTCTTCTTCTTCACAGCTTCCTCCTTTCTCTCTCTCCCTCTCTCACCTTCTCTCTCCCTCACCCTCTCTCTCTCTCACACTCGGGGCCGGAACCCAGACCGCCGCCGGCGGCCGGGATCGCCGCCGGCAGGCCGGCCGCCGCCGGCCAGCTGAGCTGGCCGGCCGGCCCGCGCAAGAGCCAGCAGCAGCAAGCTGCTGCTGCTGCTACTCTTTTTCCATTTATGGGTTTGGGTTAGAACCCAAACCAATTAGCCCACTATTGGGTTAAGTTTCTAAACCCATAAACCCAATAACCCGTTACCCATTTAGCTTAAGTATTGGGTATGGGTTGTGGATCTGGACCCGACCCGTTAACAGTTCAAACCCTCATCCGAAACCCAATAAAGGTAAATTTACAGAAAACCCCCTGTGACATTTTATTAATTGCATTTGAATTATTTTTATATTTAACCCATTTTGCTGATTTTTAGCATTCGGGTGATATCGGGAGCATCCGGACTCCGATTTGGACGATTCTGGATCCGTCGTGGGAAAGAGAGCTACCTTCCCATGACTAGTTTGTGAGTGTTTTCTTTTTATAAATTATATTTTTATCATGTTTAGTAAAAGTGATGCTTACTTCATTATCGGTAAATCATTAAAATTATTGTTTATTATAAATGTCCTAATCTTTATAATTATTATTTCCTACAAATGTCATTGTGGGGACACCCCTGTAATTACAACATAGAGATAGAGATTACCTGAGTTAGTATACCATGTATAGGTATATCTGGATGATTGGTTAACGAGATTAACTTGATAATTAAAATAGATCATTAGTTCAATACTTTGATGGTACCCACCGTAGTCATAAGATAGTGACCATTAGTGTAGTTGTATTTGACACTGGAGTAGATGATATAGCCATAGAACACTGGACACGATAGTTTACATCCTTGTATTGCATATTCATGTCTATTGGTTACATAGAGACTTGTTAGACGGGACACTGTTATCTCCTGCATCTTTACCGTGACTTACATATCCCGTCACCCGGGACCCTTTTATCACATGTACAGGTATCACAGTTGCACAGATGCTATGACACGTCACACCGTATTCATGTGCACCACTCCACAGAACACCGTCATTTCATATACTGTGATCATCGTTAGATGGATTCTCGGCATATCACTGTTACACATGCTTGTATGGTTTCTCTATTCTTATCATATGGATCCCTGTTCCTATTACATGTATTCTTGTTCCATGCTATTCCTGTATGCCTGTTTTATGATTGCTTAATTCCCGTTACTGATATTGATATTCCCGTTACTGGATACATGAGTTGTTGATATGCAATGTGTGGAATTCCACAGCTATGTTTCCCGTTTCCCGTTATCGTGTTTCATGCTATCAATAGAGCTCATGTCATGTTATCGTATTACTTATACCATGTCCCGTACTTGTTCCTGTTATACTGTATAATGAAAGATAAGAAAGATAACTTGGGTATTGGGGGAGACTTGACGGTTGATTAAATCATATCGGGTGGATGTCTGGATCCATTGTTTGTCCCACTGCAGGGGACGGGGTAGTGCTGGCTACCGTCTATTACTCATGAGCTCCCGTTTCCGTTATTGTTTTAGCTCATTGAGATTCCCGTTACATGTTACAGCCTTAGCGGGCTGGCCCTGGTCTCAGCAGCCAGGGGTCTGTTTAAGGCCGTTGTCCCGGGTATGCACGGGATACACCCACCCGATAAGAGCTCCTCGACCATGGGTTTCCAATTAACATAATAAAACAGTATACACAATAGTGACGTCGGGAACACTTGTTATTTGGTCACTCTCTCGTTTGGATAATGGTACCCGTAGGCCATGTCCGGATGGGTTCGACAGGAGTGCGGGCTCCAGTATGAACTGCCAGTGGTATGGGACACTGGAAGAGATTGATTATAATACCAGGTGATACTGATTGCTACTATTGTATAAATAACATGACTTGCCTGATACATGTTTACTACTTGTTACTGTTCCTTGCCTGATACATGTTTACTATTATATAATTGTACTTGTTACTGTTTCTGATCATTTATCCGACATCATGTTACATGTATACTTGTTCCTTTACCTGGTACATGTTACATTTTCTGTGGTGGCATACTATTCATGCATATGTGCATATATTCTATTTTCTGTATACCTTGTAGACATCATTACTGTCTATACACCACACCGTATACTGGTTAGATAGCATATGCCCATCTGCATGTTCACTGCTATCACATCACCACTAGCATGTTCACTTCTATCACGTCACCATTAGATAACATTATTTATGATATAAACTGGATACGACTATAGACATGATCCGATGATAACCAGCTTAGTGATGATATTAAAAGATGACATGTTTATATCTTACTACGGCTTACATGTTTATATATATTTCTGCTGCTTATGATATACTTATGCTAGGGTATCACTAGTACAACATCATGTAGTATATCTTATTATCATGTTTGTATTACTATTGTATCTACTACTGCCTCCTTCATTTTACCACTCACTAGGTCGCTTTCTGACGACCCTGGGTTTGCATGCGCAGGTTGGAGATCCGAGCTACCGTATTATCAGATAGTGCCTTGGAGTCACATAGGAGATTCCTCATCGAGACTCTTTACAAGTATCTTGGTAATTTATTTCTATTATCTCATTTATCCCTGTTTTTATATCTGTTATGATCACTAACCCCTTTCTGCAGGTATTCTTGTACTTATTTCCTGCTGGAACCATTATGTCTATGGAGGTGATTCCCTGTACTGAGGCTTAACGTATGCGTGAGGTTATTTTCACCTCGCGTATGTACGTCGCCATAACGTCCCCGTACCTGCGGGATCGGGGCGTTACAGTTATGACTGTGAAGCCGGTGGAAGCCTTGTCTTCATGTACTACCCGCTCACTGGGAGTAGTTGAAACTGAGTAAGAATTTGTGGCTGAGATGGTTGACAGCTTCTACAAGAGCCTCAAGCGATCTGTCGCTCTGATCTTGAAGGGCTCAACTACCTCTTTTTCTGCTCTGAAGGTGGTCCTCTCCCGAAATATCGAAAGCATTCAAGACTTTGGAGGGGATGACCAGGCTACCGCATTGGAGCTTCTGGTGGAAAGGCTTGAGAGGGACGTGGTCGAATGGCACCGCCTTAGCAGTTTAGACCTGGACTCCTCCACTAATGAAGAGCTTGAACACCTCATTGATCAAATGCATGAGGCCCACCTCGCAGCACAGGAAGCAGTCGAAGCAATATCTTCAGACTTAAAGTCCTTGGAAACAAGAAAAGTAGAGATTGGAGATGCCATTGACGCTTCCAGTAGCGCTCTTCTTGATGTGGAGGATAAAATTGAGAAGGCCAAGGAAATGATCAAGAGGGCTAATCTTCTTTTGTCCAAGGCTGAACCAGTACGCCTAGAGGAGATCGCTCAGCTAGAGCAGCTCAAAGCTCAAAATCATGAAGTCCTGCAGTAGGAGAGAGTTCAAAGGGCAACTTTGGCTGAAATTGAGGCTCGTCTGTCCCAGACAGTGAACTTTAATGAGGCCGAGTTGAGATCGTAGGCATTCATTAGAGCTACTACGGAGAGGAAGAATAAGCTGGCCATCCTTGAAGAACGGATCAAGTCTTACAAAGCACCCCGTAGCTTGTAATCCATGTATCTGCCTTTTTTTGAATCAATAAAAAGTAATTATATTTGACTCCTTTATTATATTTCCTGCTTGTTTTATCTCTTGAGTTTGCAATACTTACTTTCAAGTTATATTACAATCCTCAAAAGCAAGGACATAACGGTATAACTAATCTATTTAGAGGTGATAAACTGAACATGATAGAATTAGTCATTTGATAGATTATGACCAATAAGAAATGACACGATTCAAACCCTGTTGGGATAAAAATATGGCAAAAATGAATTTTGATGGTCTTTACTATTCAGAGATAAACATTAACAAAACAGATTAAAGACTATCAGATTTATGAATAGGTTATGATGGATTAGACACCACAACCTGTGATAGTTCCTACTGAACTAAGACAAATGAAGCCTAGGATTTGCCAATTGAAAGTGACAAACTAGACATGATTGATTAAAATTTGTCATTCAGAGGTGATGATCTGGACATGATGACAAAATGGAGGTGAATCCGATTTTAGGGACCCGTCTATTCAGAGGTAGTGACCATGATAGACTATGACACACTAAACTTCGGATCCGCTGCCAGAGGTAGTGGTATTAACTTGGCAGTTAGTCCACCAGGGACTACAGAGGTGGGTTGAATCTGGACTCCCATTGGTTCAAAGGTAATATGGACATAACCGATTGAGGGGTCTCGGGCTTGCAAACCGCTATTCAGAGGTTTAGTGTTAACATAACAGCAAGAACTCCCGGCCTTAGTAGAGGATAGGAGAACAAAGTTATGGATTCATTTGTTCAGAGGTGGTTGACTGGACATGACAAGTGGAGTACCATAAAAGAGAGAGATCTAGGTACCCGTCTGTTCAGAGGTAATATGGACATAACCGATTGGGAGTTGCTAGACTCAGAACCCTGCCATTCAGAGGTGGCGAACTGGACATAACGGCAAAGGGAAAGTCCCTACCGGACTGAAAGATGAGACTGGTTATCTGTCGGTTCAGAGGTCATGGACATGACCAATTGAGAAGCCACCAAGCTCTAGATTTTCTGACCGTTCAGAGGTGACAAGCTGGACATAACGGTAAAGGAAATAATTTCACTGGGGAAGATAGGATTTGGTTATGAACTCCGTGGGAAAATTAATATGTACGTTGGATTTTATTTAGAAGAAATTGTCAGAGGTATATTGTTAACGTGACAACCAAGAGAGTCTATTAGGGTCTCGGAAGGGAGATAATAGACTTTGAAGAGAGTCTACTAGAGACTCACTGTGGAGTTAAGAAATATGAATCTCATAAAAGATTATATGTCAGAGAACTCCGTGGGGATTTAGAACAAGATTTGTAAAACAGCCTGTCAGAGGTGAAATGTTAACGTGACAAGGATTTAGTTACTGTTAGAGGTGTTTGAACATATTAGCAATTTTGAGTGAACCTGTCATTCTATTGAAGAGAATGATAAGTGGAGTTTAATCTGCTGGGGATATTGACCAGATTCGCAGGGATGTTGGTTTTATCCGCCGGGGAGTATGTTAGAGTCTTACTACCAGAGGTTTAAGGTTAACGTGATAGGTTTGACTTGTCATTTTGTCAGGAAAATGAATATCTTCTTATGTGATCCTATCATTCCATGGATGGGAATTGGTAAGTGATTTTGGAGAAGAATCAAATGGGAACAGGTCCCTTAGGATTTTAAGCAAATCCTCAGCTGTCAACGGATTTGATAGGCCTTTTCCAACTACCATTTCAGTTGGGCTAGCCATGCTATTCCCCTTAGCATGATGAGTTATCGAGAGCTTATGTTGAGCTTAAGGGCCAACATTTTCCTCTATCCTTAGCCGTCAGAGGCGTTGGATTATTTTAGTTACTTTGAGTAACGTGATGCTTCCCCTGAGTTTTCACTCTGTAGGTGAGCTGGGGATTAAAGGAACAGACACGAATTCCGTGAGATCTTGATCTAAAGATTATCGTTCCTTGTAGGCTCTCTGTTTTTGTTTCCACGTTGGAAAGGTTCTGTAAAAGGATGCGTCATGAACATTTTTCAATGAGTTTGGCTTGATAAGTCATCAGATAAACTATTTGATCTTTAATTCGATTGGTTACCACGGTTTGATATGAACGTGGAAACAGTGGAAAGGTTCTGCAAAAGGATTCATCACGAACCTTCTTCAATGAGTTTGGCTTGATAAGTCATTAAATAAACTCATTTGATTGGTCGGACCTTTTATCGTTGGGTCGAGCTTCGATCGATCAACAGGAGCAGGGAGGTATGCCACTACTATATATAGAAAAGTCAGGCTAAATAAGTCATCTGCCTGAAACTGTTGCTTAGGCATGCTTGACTTCAAAATATGACCTATTCTTCTAAGTTGAAGAAAGGTATATATTTATATACTAGAGAAGAGTGACAAGGCTAAAACAATTTGACACCTTGTTTCTTCTTCAATATCACCGGTGTTCGATCGGCTCGACACTAGTCGACAATGAATTAGAGAAGAGTGATAAGGCTAAAATCGAAGTTCATAACCTTGGTTCTTCTTTGATGGGACCGGTGTTCGATCGGCTCGACACTTGGTTTATAACAATATGATCCGTTATAGAAAGAAAGGAGCGCTCTTTCCAAATATCTTGGATCTGAAGGTCCTGATCAGAGGTGTAACATTAATCTGATCACAAGAAGAATTTTATCAAGGATAATACTTCTTTAAAAACCTGTCATTGATCGGCATCATGAGCGTATCACCGTCTGGAGTTATAAGGTGATATGCTCCATTTGAGTAGATTGTTTCTATCATGAAATTTCCTTCCCATTTGGGCTGAAATTTGCCTTGATTTTGTGCGTCATGATCATCGGTCGTCTGACGGCTAAAACCAAATCTCCTTTCTGGAAAACCTTTTGCTTAACATTCTTATTGAAGGCCTTCAAGATTCGAGCTTGATACAACTCAATATGTTGTTGAGCTTATAGTCGCTTCTCATTTAGGGCTTCGAGTTCTTGAAGACGTAACCGCTCATTGTCCCCTTTTGTCATTCTGGTCATTAAGGCGGCTCGTAAAGACGGCATCTGGATTTCTAATGGTATGATTGTTTCGCACCCGTATACCAGAGAAAAAGGCGTATTGCCTGTCAGGGTCCCAACTGTGGTTCGTAGGCCCAAAGACATTCACCGAGCTTCTCATTCCAGTCTCGCTTATTTGATGAAATGAATTTTTGAGTAGCTTGATAATTGTCTTGTTGAATACTTCCGCAAGCCATTTGCAGCAGGGTTATAAGCGGTTGATGCCACATTCAGAATCTGGTACTTATTACAGAACCGATAGAATACCTGGCTTACGAATTGGGGACCATTATCATGGATAATTCGCCTAGGGACACCAAATCAATGGATGACATGGTGCTTGATAAAATTAACCACGTTGGAAGTTTTAACTTCAACAAGTGGTATAGCTTCTGCCCACTTTGAAAAGTAATCGGTTATTGCTAAGATAAACCGATGACCTTTTGTTGATGAGGGGCTGATAGGCCCTATGACATCGATTCCCCATGCTTCGAATGGCCACAAAGCAACAGTCGGATGAAGTAGTTCTGGAGGTTGATGTATAAAGTCTGCATGGATTTGGCAGGCTTTACACCTTTGTGTATATTTGATGGCATCGGCTATCATGGTTGGCCAATAACATCCAAGCCTGTGCAATCGATCCTTGAGCTTCGGACCTGGTTGATGAGCTCTGCATATACCGTCGTGTGCTTCTTTAAGCACTTCTTGTGCCTCCGAATTAGAAAGGCAACGGAGGAGGATACCGTCGTATGAGCGACGGTAGAGTGTCTTTACTATTGGATCATAGTAGAAACGGAGAGACCTTCGTCTGACAGAAGCTGCTTCTTTAGGGTCATCCGGCAATATATCATGCAAAGCATAGTCAATGAGGGGAAATCGCCAATCTCTCGGTCCGAAATCCGTTGAAGTGATATGGACCTCCTTGGTTTTCAACACATATTTAGGACAAACAAGGTGTCGAGTAGCCACTGTAAGATGATACTTTGTCTCGATTGGTAAGGCCAATGTTGCTCCTAGTGCAGCCAGATCGTTTGCCTTAGTATTTTGGGATCGGGACACATGACCGATGTAAAAGCCATCAAATAAATTATCCATTTTGATGAATGCATGATAATAAGGCACCAAATCTCTGTGGCGGACCTCATATTCTTCTTTAACCTGATTAATAATCAGTTTTGAATCACCATAAGTTTTGAGGTAGCGTACCCCCATCTCATGGGCGAGCTGAAGACCAATGAGTAGAGCATTATATTCTGCCATATTGTTGGAACATGGCTCCGTCAATGAAAACGCCCTAGGAAGGACATGATTTTGTGGTGAGATAAATACAACCCCCACGCCAGCAATGATCTTGCCTTTAGGGCCTATTCTTGATGCTCCATCAAAGAACATCTGTCATACTTCATCCTCTTAAGTCATATTAAATTCAAAAATCTCATCTGGAATATCTCCATGAAGTTTTGAGCTTTTCAGAACCGGATGAGCAGCTAGGAAGTCTGCAAGTGCCTGGCCTTTGACTGCCTTCTGAGGGACAAAGAGCATGTCGTACTGAGACAGAAGGAGGGCCCACTTAGCTAATCTTGAATTTAATGATCCTGATTTCGTCATGAGGAGACGCAAAGAATTCACTCTGAAAATGACATGTATGGTTTGGCCAACCAAGAAATGTTGTGTCTTTTGAATAGCAAAGATAAGAGCTAATCATTCCTTCTTAATAGGGTTATAACAAGATTCAGCCCCTATCAGAGTCCTGCTCAGATAATAAATGGCCTGTTCGTGGCCATCATCGTTCTTTTGAGCAAGCAGAGCACCAAGAGAATGGTCCATAGCTTTCACATAAAGTAGGAATGGTTTTCCTGATGTGGGAGCCACTAAGACCGGAGGTTTAGTGAGGCAACTCTTGATATCCTTGAACGCTTCTTGACACGTTTTATCCCATACAAAAGAGACACCATTTTTCATGAGCCAGGTGAACGGTTGACAGCGGCCTGAGAGATTTCTGATAAACCTTCTGATATAGGCCAATCTACCTTGCAAGCCTCTGAGTTCTTTGAGATTCTTAGGTGGATGCGCGTCTTAGATAGCTTTGACTTTATCCGGGTCAAGATGGATCCCATTTGACGTGACAATGAATCCTAAGAACTTGCCACTCGAAACCCCCATGAAGGATTTTATCGGATTCATTTTCAGTCGATAAGCTCGTATTATATCGAATATTGTTCTCAAGTCACGAAGATGATCATTCTTATCGCAACTTTTGATAGCAATGTTATCGACATAAAATTCTACCATCTTTCGGAGGTGGTCGCAAAAAATTATACTCATCGCACGTTGATAAGTTGCTCCTGCGTTCTTTAATCCGAAGGGTATCACGGTATAACAGTATACCCCTAACGGTGTCCGGAATGAAGTATACTTCTCAACCCTGGGTACATCTTAATTTGATTATACCCTGAAAAGCCATCCATGAAAGACATTCTTTCGAATCCGCAGGTATTGTCAATCATGACATCGGTGATGGGCAATGGGAATTCGTCTTTAGGGCAGGCTGTATTGAGCTCACGGTAGTCAATACAGATCCAAATTTTTACATTCTTCTTAAGAACGGGGACAATGTTAGCAAACCAATCTGGATGCTGTTCCTCCCGTATGAAACCACATGCGATAAGTTTATGGACTTCGGCCTCAATAGCTTCCATAATGTTCGGGCAAAATCGTCGTTGTTGTTGCTTGACTGGCTTGGCGTCAGGCTTGATATTCAGACGGTGCATGGCTACCTGCGGATCAAGTCCAGGTATATCTTCGTAGTTTCATGCAAAGACATCGATATACTCTCTTACGAGTACTATCAATTCTTCTTTCTCCGTCAGTGATAAACTCTCACTTATAAAGATGGGTTTAGGGTGATCTTGACTACCCAAGTTATCCTGGATCACCTTGTCTTCAGTAGGTGGTTCGCGTTGTTCGAATCGCTTTTTTCACTGGAAATCCAGTTGCTGAGCCCATGGCTCAACATCAATAGCTTTCACAGGCTCCAATTGACTACTTGAAGTCATATTAATGGAGAGATTCTCGAACATCATTCCCATACTAACATCTGACTCCCACTCGGAGGAAGAGGCAGAGCGTAGCAGGATCGATTTGTTTTCTTCGGATCGAATCGATGTAGAAGGTGGAGGTGTAACATATCCCAACCCCCTGCGTATTTTATCATAGTAATTTGCCGGCTTCCCTTTCGGCACGAAATTACGTAGAAAATCACGTCGTCCTTTCCTGAAATCAGGCCACTCCCATGCTGCAGGTTGTATCCCATTTTTTTCATCATATGCTGTGTTGATCGTGCATTATGGAAAAATTGCAGGGGCTCTGAGTCTGAACTCGAATCTGTGACCGTAGACCTTCGTAGTTGGGCTCTACCGAATATTATTGGTGATTGAAGGGATCACGAAGACGGACCCTTCCACACATTCCATAGATGTACTTTGTATGCTTGGTTTATGCAAGGGCATGTGTAGAGAGCTATTGGCGCCAGATTCAAACAATTCGACACTCGCAGGATAATCAAAGATAACATTGTCATTAATCACCTATTCATCATCATCCTCAGAGGGATTATTACATTGAGGATTATTGAAACATGCTACAATTGGTTCACCGACCAAAGTAGCTGGCATGTCTCCTTCAGACTCTAAATCTGCCTCATTGCCACTGTCGTCGTTGTCAGGCAATGGTTCTTTTGGTGTTTTACCGATATCCTGATATAGGATAGCATCAGTAAAGCAGTTTTTCTCCCCTTTGAATGGTTGTTTCTCAGCGAACACCGTTCGTACCATTGTATCATTCTCCACATATTTGAAGCATTGATGCAGAGTAGAGGGAACAATCCAGTTAGTATGGATCCAAAGTCGTCCTAACATCAAGTTATATGAAGTGTCAGTGTTAATAACGTAACACGTCACTTATGATTTCAGGTTCCCGATTCGGCAACGGAGTCAAATTTTTCCGAGTGGGTGGCTACTTCCTGCGTTAAAACTATATATCGTAGTAGTGGTTGCAGACAACTAATACAGCGGTATGCCAAGGAAGTAGAGGAGCCTTTTGGAGATAATGCTGAGTGCAGAGCCTGGATCAACCTGTACTCTTTCAATGCATGTCGAACTGGTGTATCCGGTATAGTACAAAGGTCGATCGTGTTTGTTATCCTTGAAGAGCATGTCCTCAGCAGTGAAAGTAATAGCAGGTACTTTTAACTGTACATGATGACATTCAGAATACGAGGGTTGAGTGTCTTCCCTAGGGGTCTCTGACATATGTGTTAGAAATGATTCTGAATTAGCCAGTGCATCCCTAAGTGTTTTTCTTATCTCTTTCGAGAGGCGAAGCAGCTCGTGTATGGTGATACGAGCGGGGATATTAGCAAGCTGGGCCAATATGTCAAAGCGAAAAGGGATGTTAAGTGCCGGGCCTGAAGGTTTCTTCAAGACATGGTCAAATCAGACTTCTTTCTGCTTCTCTTTTTCTGAGGTCAGGATTGGAGCTGGCATGGGTACTTGTACTGACGTCGTATGCTGTTGTGTCTCGTCAGTAATTCTTTCATACTGTTTCAAGTATGATTTTCCGGATCAAGTACCCGTCGGCTGAGGTACATCAGCCTGCGCTGTGCAAGCATGCCCCTCACTTTCAGAATTACTAAGAGAAGCTGTTGTCACATTGCCGTCATCTGGTAGGACAGAGATAACGTTACAGGATTTGCCCTTCAACTTGGATTTCTTCGAATCCCATTGTTCATCTTGGGTAAGGTCTGGGTGTATCCACATGATCTCCCCTGTTTTTAATGTCAAGGGGACGAAACCCTTAGTCTCCTGATATTTAGCTGAATGATCGTTTATCTCCAGTCGTGCTTCAGGGATTGAAAAAGACCCATCAGGAACTATGACTTTTAGGGTCTTGCCGAACTCAAGGGTCACCATATTTGCAGTGACTTTCTTTTGTTCTAACTTTAGAGTCAGAACTCCAGCATCGACCAAAGCCTGAATTTTGTCCTTGAGGACAAAGCACTTGTTAGTAGGATGATGAACCATCCTATGAAAAAGGTAATAGTTGGATCGTTTGTGCGTCCCACTTCGCTAGGGCGTCGAGCCTCTGGCAGCTTCACCTTATTCCCATTTTGGAGTAGGTGGAATATTGTAATCACCTGCTCGTCTTTAAAGGAGTACTGTTTCGGAGGAAACTTAAACTCCTGATTGTTGACGCCATTCTTCTTGGTCTTCGGAGGAACATCCCCTGACAATTCGACGGACATAGTCGCTTTCCCTTTGGCTTGGGAAGACTTGCCATGTCTCCCGCCCCTTATTATTCATACCCCATTTGCCTTTAGGGGTAGATGGTTCAAACTTTTTAGCCGACTTTTCGGCTATCTCAGCTTGTTCAACTAGTTCTTTCCAGGTATGGGCTTTGACAGCTCCCATACTTGGTCTAGAAAGTTATGCCTACTGTCTGCAAGAGCATGGGTGATGGCATTCCTGCTGGGCACATCAAAGATAAGTTTCTGAACCGCTCAATGTAGTCATGGACAGATTCGCCTTTCCTCTGCACAGTGGAGAGAAGTTTGTCCATGGTTACCTCGGTGTCGTCCTCGTAAAAACGAGAAAGGAATCGAGTTGATAGAGCTTGGAGGAAGGCTTCGGAACCAGTCAAATGCTACCCCCTTCAAGGTACCAATGAACATTCTAGCCATGATAGCATCATTATCTATAACGTTACCGGTCTGAGACTAGAAGTAATAGATGTGCTGATTTGATGAGCTCTTACCATCATACGTATGTAACGTAGGTGGCTTAAATTTTGACGGGTATGGTACTGAATCCCATTCAAGTGGGTAAGGACGAGTCATGCCTGCCTTCTTCAGTTCATCCCTCTGAGCTAGGGATGCGATCTGAGCTAGGATGCCTTTAAGAACTTCAGCATCGATTGGAAAACTTTCCTTTGACTTCTCAGTATTAGGTTGCTTATCATCATTATGTTCCTCCTCATTATGATTACTCCCGGTATCATTGTTATTTCGATTGGTAAGGAGCTGAGCGAGCATCTGTTGAATGTTGTCCAAGGCTTCTTGCTGGGCCTTGGAGGTTTGCTCCTGAGCTTCTAACCGTCGACGGAGGTCATCATTACCGTTATCAGCCATATGCACCGACACTGTCCGTTCGTACCGAGCTGACTGTTGCTGAAAAGACATACCCACTATCTTCCCCCTCATCATCAGACCATTGGAATAACCTTTTTATTGGTTTTGGTGATGTTATTCCAGTCGAAGAGGATGGCTTCTCATAATTGTAGGGTATTCCCACCCTAGATCTAGTGTTTCGGAACATACTTTCTTCTTCTACTAAGACTTGGCCTAAGCCAGGGCTATAGTCTGGGTCTGGAGAACTGAACAAAGAGGAGTTAGCACCAAGCGGCGCTCGTCTGCCCCTATGCGGTTCACGTCCCCTTCCTATCATGTTGACGGATGCAGAGAGCAGATCTGATAGATTTCGCGATTTTCTCCTTTTGTGATGCTTCGTAGGAGCTCGCACTGATAAACGAGTAAAAGCTGACTGTTGGTTTGGAAGGGTGGCGGGGACTGGTCCTAATTGGCAATAGACTGAATGGACCGTCACCAACTGACATCCCACTTATTTACAACAAGAGGGAGTAGTTTGGAGTAGTTCTAACTTCCGCTTGTTAGTTAAAAACTCTCGCAGGTCCGGATTAACCGAGTTTAAGCGATCCAGTGCGGAGACCCAGACGGAGCGCGTACTGGTCTGTTCAGGTGATTTTGAAATCACCTTTTTGCTTAAAGCTTTATTTGCAGGAGCGGACTTAGCACCAGAGGGCTTTGGAAGCGAAGCTTGGGATGATGCTTCGTCCTTTGCATTACCGCGGAGGCAATGAGCACTGCGTAGTGCTTTAGTCCCAGCTTCGCGGCTGAGAATTCTGGTAGCACCCTTAGGCGTTGAAGCTACATAAGCACTGCTATCAGAGCCCAGAGATGATCCCTTAACTCCGCTCCGAAGAGCGGACTTAGCGCTGGAAGATTTTGAGAGCGAAGCACGCTGTGGTGCTTTATTCTCAGCCTTGTAGTGAAGGTGACTAGCACTGCTGAGTGCTTCAATTCCAGCCTTGCAGCTGAGGACTTTGTTAGTACCCTTAAGTACTGGCGCTATGTTAGCCACGCCATTAGTAACTTCACTCATGAGAACGAGGTTGGCGCAAGGGGTCACTGCTCCTAGATTAGACGAAGGCAGAGTTACCAATCTAGCCTCGCGGCTAATAGCCTCAGCGAAGCTGCCAAACTGGATAGGCAGATTGCCTTTTTCTTCACGTGATAGGCGAAGTTGCGATGGAACTTCGCCTGATGCTTCACAGGGAGCTTTCTGCTTCGGCCTCCACATCTGCTTGGGAAGCGAAGTTTTAGGTTCGTAGGGAACCTGGCTAGCCTTGCGTAAGGCACTTTTAGCCTCAGTGGAGGAGGCTGAGAGGAATTGGGACGAGGCTCTTCTAGTTGCTCGCCCGGCTAAGGTTGGCTTCTGCTCTGAAGCCTTGGCCACCGAGATCTTCCTGTGCTTCCGAGCGAGGAGCACTGGACTACCTTCATAGAGCAATTCTTTGAATTTTTTTCGAAATGAATGACCAAGTTTTCAAAAATGACGGGCTCAAGATTCTGACCGTTGCATTGCGACACTATCTCCTTGTTGTGCCAGAAGACTGATCTCCCCAGCGGAGTCGTCATCTTGTTTTCCATCAGAAATTTGATATTCGAGGGGAAAACTTACAAAAAGGGTCGTAGAGCAAAATTATAAGTAATTAAACAGAAATTACAAGTAGTTCTGGGGAAATGTGCCGGTAGGAATCTGATTAGCGCGCGATCACTTTATCTCTTTGACAATGCAATCGATCTGACAATCACACCGCCTTATGATAGGATTTCCTTCTCGCTTGGTTCTGAAAATCTAAGACTTGGAAGCAGGAGAACCGAAGAACCCTCTTTGCTAAGAATTTCTTTTGGAAATTTGTAGCCAATCTCCTCTCTGTCCGTGTGTGTGTGTGTGTCCCTGGCTCAGCTAAGGAGCTTTTTATAGCAAATGTGGGGCTGTAACCGCCCCCTTGAATTCAGCAAAGCTGAATCAGTCTTTAGCTTCGCACGAGGCTCGCAAATGACCTCGCCGCGAAGCTCTTTGCGAGCTTCTGGCGAAGCTAGAGGGTTTGTGCGAACGCCCTCTTTGTCGTTATGGCTTAATTATCTCCACTTTATGTGGGACGAAGTGGGCGGATGTAACTGCCCACTTAAAGTGGCATTAATCCCACTAAATTAGTGGGGTTTACCCATTAATCACCCGTGTGAAACGGTCAATTGATGACTTGACAAAGCCCATTGCGGAGCTAGATAATGCGAAGCTAGATCATGCGAAGCTAAGACTTAGCTTATAGCTTCAAGCGATGTTACCTTCAGAGCCTCGTGCGAAGCTAAGACTCAGCCCATAGCGGAGCTATGATTCAGCTAGGGATAAGGCTTCTGGCGCGAGCTCCTGGATCAGCCTTTGGCGGGGCTAAATGGGAAGCTTCAGCGAAGCTAATAGTTAGCTTCGAGCTTCAAAACGAAGCTACCAACTAAGCTTAGGCGAAGCTGTTAGTCTCATGCGGAGCTATGAAGCTTACCTTAGGCTTGTGCCAGGCTAAGTATTGAGCTAACTTAGCGTCTTAGACCTGCTTGGGTCTCTTCAAAGGTAACTTTGTCTTACTATCTGCTTTACTGGTTAGTAATGTCCATGTTGCTGCCTTATCTCTAGTCATCAGCTTGTCTTCGACTTATCTTTTGTAGATATCGATAAGTTAGACGCCGTTTAGACCGATTGAAGATGAATGCGGGAGTTCTGTCTTTTTCGAGTGTCAACAGGGTGTATCTCAAAGACTATCTATGTATATCACATGTCTAATTAATATTGCATTTAACATAATAAGCATTAAAACTTGACATGCTAAAAATCAATAATATAAACGCATGTAAACTAAAATAAGGAGTTAGAGATAGTTACCAAAACTAATAGAACTACTCTATAGGTCTCCAAATCTTGGTGGTTCTTCCACCTAAACATTCCTTGAAAGTGATGCATCTATAGATATGATCTTTGGGTTTGAAACGCATCCACCATCAAGGCACTACTACTCTCACGTCTTGTGAGAGCTCACACCTACAATAAATGAAATTGGGGTGGATTTTGGTACCCACACTTTCTTGGGTCCAAAAGGGTTGGCACCTTTCCTAACCCAAACAAACTTATTTGTAAAATTTGAATTATGTAATTTATCATAACAAAACTTTGCAAGGTGGTCGTACGTCCACAATGTGTACAAGTGTACACATAAGCATACATGGTGTCATGTGTGTGAACATGAGAAGCATGTGTATGTCATGATGGGTGTGCATGCATATATGGAGTATGTTTCTCTTGAAGCACAGATTCCAATCATGTGTGGTTCATAACACATTGCTCAAAATGGAGCCCAAACAATCTACACTCTTCTTCAAAACACAAATGTCATTTTCGATAATTGAAGAAGAAGTGGATCAAGTATTCTTATCAATAAGAGGTATAACAATCGAATCATGACAAGAATGAGAAGAAAAATTATTTTTTCAAAGAAGTAGTTTCCTTTGAAACAAAATCTAATGCTTTTGAAATTAAAACAATTTTATTTTTCAAAGAATCATTTTTTTTAAAACAAAATTAAGTTTTAAAGACAAAATCTAATTTTTCTCCAAAACAAGATCAAACTCATTTTCATTTTTTAAAATTTTATTTTCATTTAAATCAAGGTCAAGTTGAACTTTCAATGAGTCTCTCTCATTTGACATCTCAACCCTTTCTTGCAAAATCAAATCAAGTTTAGAAAATAAATTTTCATTTTCCCTTTTTAAATCAAAACTTTTGCTTTTCAAAGCTTTGTACTTTGAAAGCAAGTTTTCACATGAATAGTTCTTCATTTAAAATATGTACATCCATAGATTTATCATTACATGAAGAACTAGCACAATTATCAAGATAGGTATCTGAATTTACCTCAAGGGAGTCATTCCCTTGAACCATGTAGCACGTTTGCTTGGATTCATCCCTTCTTGGTTCTCTGTCCAAAATGTATTGCACTTGTTCCTTGGGAGAGATCAATGTGTTCCACACTGCAAAAGTGGAATCACAATGAGAAATTAAAGAAAGATGTTCTTTGTCAAGTGTGTACCTAAGTGCCTCCATGGCTTGTGTATTAGCCTCAATATACTTGTCATTATCAAAATAAGATTTTTTTTGGCAGTGGTAAGATAAACAAGCAATCCTAGGGCTTTTAAAAATGCACTCACCTTAAACTATCACATATTGATGTTGGAAACATCATACATGGGTGGAGCAAGAAAATCCAAGAGTGTGTAAACTATATGTGTGTAAAGCAAACTAGATTAGCAATTCAAGAATCTCACTCCTAGGTGGTTAAACCGAATATCAGGAGTGTAGGATTTGATACCAATTGTAGGTACACCTAGAGGGGGTGAATGGTGTACAAGCTAATCTACGACAAATGATGCGGAATTTAAAATTTAATTGCTAACACACTATGTGTAACCAAGAGTGAGCCCGAATACCCGTGAAGGGCTCTGAAACTACTCCTCTAGATTCCTCTAAACTAAGAGTTGAGGTGCTTTAAATGCTCTCTTAGTTGAACACAAGTATGGGCACACAAACAATACCAAGCATGTATAATATGAGCAATGTAGTAATAATGCAAGATATAAAAAGAGATAGAGTTGAGAGATAGTGGATCAAACGCAAACACCAAGATATGTTTTGAGGTTCGAGTCACTACTTTATGTCCCCGCCTTCACACAGAAGGATTTACACTATGTCCACACAAAACCTTCCACAAAGGGACCTCCACCAAGAAATTACAACTCAACGATGGGAGTACACAACTCTTTTCTCTACACAATCACCTCTACACAAGAGGGAGGGCACAATGCCTAACACAAAGTAAAGAAGAAATAAAACTTAGTGATCGAATGATCACAAACTCTCTCTTGGTGATCTCAAAGGATCACAAATAATTTTCTCATAAAACAAAGTTCCTATACATAGGAATAGAATTGATAGCTCAAGTGTGAGAAACCAAAGTGCTTTGGAAAAGACAATACAAAGAAAACTCTTGGGAAAAAACTCTAGGTAAGATATAGAAAATTTGAACAAGAACTAGAATCCCAAATCTTATTTTCTTTTGATTTTCCAAAACTTTGAAACAAATAAAGATAAAGAGATTAAAGCTCTCTCTGTAGAAGATGAAAAATTTGGCTCTCAAAAATCTTGAGAGAAACAGGCCAAGGAAATCCATATTTATAGAATTCCCAAAATAAAGTTGTTAGGGTCCAGAACAGGCCCAGAATGGCCTGTTGATTGACCTCTCGGTCGACCGACCAACGGTCAGATTTTTGACCATTAGGGTTGTCGGTCGACCGGCTGGTCGACCACCCCAAGGCAAATTGTCTGTCAGTCGACCGCCCGGTCCACCGAGGCCAGAATCAGAGAGCTTGTCTCTCGGTCGGTCGACCGGCCAGTCGACCGGGGCCATTTACAGAGAGCAGACTCTCTGGAATGGTCAACAGCTCGGTCGATCTCTAAAGCCTGTGCACCTCTGTGCACATCGGTCGACCGATCCAGGCTTCGGTCGACCGGTCAGTTGATCGTTAGCAGCCCAAAAAACAGGGTTTTAGGTTGACATATTTGGCCTTTTAAATGCCTATAAAATCCCATAAAAACACATAAAATCCACAAAAATAAGTTCATGTAAGAACTTGAAATACAAATATGTTTGATCAAAAATTAACCCATATTACAAACAATTTGACCTATTTTTTAGGCATAAAAATTAAGCTTAAAAACAAAAACTGTATTTTCAAAAACTCATTTTATTTTTGTCTTCAAGAGTTTTTGAGAAGACTTCAAAATGAAATACTATTTCTCAAAAACTTGTTCAAATACAAAAATAAGATATTGAAACACATTTGAAGCATGATGGGCATGGATATAATCCAATACACATGGTAAATGATATATCTATATTTTTGACATTAAATTCAAAAATAAGTTTTGTTAAACACAAAACTTGAACCACATGAACAAGAATCATCAAAATAAGTTTTTAGACAATAAGAACTATCAATGAATATGGATGAAATCCATTATACATATAAACATGTAAAATTTATTTTGATTCTATCTATTCATGAAAACTATAAAGATGTATATCATCTTGAAAATTCAAGACCGTCAAACTGAAACCAAAACTATTGAACTTGTGTGTGTATGTAAACTTGAGCATATCAAGACTAATCTATTCTTACAAAAGATCAAAACAAAAACTAAACTAAACAAACCGAGGTCTTCTCGTCGATCTTCATCTCCAAGACAACTCGATCCAAAGTTGATCCAAAGGAGTTAGATGCGATCGTTGTGATGTAAGCTCTTGAATCAACACTTGTTTGCTTCAACACTTTGACTGTGAATCTTTTATTGAAGTCAGATCTACTAAGATCTTGATCAATATCTGAAACTTATTAAACACAAGATCATTAGCAAACTAACCTTCATATATTAGTCATCATCAAAACTAAGGTGAGGGGCCTCTGGGCCAACAACATTACCATTCTTCGGATCTGAGATTTTCACTGCATCATGTGGAAGACAGTTTGTACCAAAAAGGGTCCTGACCAACGCGTCATCAATTTTCTGGCGAAGAACTGGAGCCTAGAGTTGTATAACATAATCTTTTGTCCTGGAACAAAATTTTCCTATGTATGGATTGATCATGAAAAAGTTTGGTTCTGCTTTTAGAAATTCGAGCATAATCATAGGCTTCATTTCTTATATCTTCTAGCTCGGAAATCTGCAGTTTCGTAGGTTACCGACTTTGTTCAAGTCAAAATTGAGTTGCTTAATAGCCCACGAATCACGGTGCTCTAGTTCTACTGGCAGATGGCAGGGTTTTCCAAATGTAACTTGGTATGGAGACATTCCTAGAACAGTTTTGAAGGCGGTCTGATAATCCCAGAGTGCCTCGATAAGCTTAACAGACCAATCCTTCCTATTTTGCCCTACAGTTTTCTCCATAATGAGTTTATTTGTCTATTAGTCACTCTACCTAACCGTTCGTCTGAACATGATATGTCGTGGATAATTTGTGAGATATAAAATACTTCCACATTAGGGCTTCAAAAGCCCGATTGCAGAAATGAGAACCATTGTCGCTTATTATCGCACGGGAGGCTCCGAAGCGAGAAATAATGTTTTCTCTCAAAATTTGACAACAACTTGGTTGTCATTCATTCTCATTGGCACTGCTTCGACCCACTTAGAAACATAGTCTACAGCAACCAAAATGTATTGGTTACAGGAAAGGGGCCCATAAAATTGATGCCCCACACATCGAAAAGTTTTACTTCCAAAATTGGGTTAAGGAGCATCATGTCCTTCCATATTATTCGATCTGTCATTTGACATTTTGTACTGAGTTTACAAAATTTAAAGGAGTGCTCGAATAGAGTGGGCCAATAGAACCCACTCTGCAGAACTTTCTTAGCAGTCTTGTGGGGACCAAAGTGTCCACCGCATGCATACTCATGACAAAATATCAACACATTATGGTGCTCATCCTCAGGAAGACACCTTCTAATGATCTGGTTAGGACAATATTTGAATAGATGCGGTTCATCCCAGAAGAAAAATCGTATCTGCGTGAAAAAAGCGATGTTTGTCCTATTTTGACCAACTAGAAGTGTTTGCCCGGTTGCAAGATAGTTTACAATGTCAGCATACCAGGGCTCTTTACACATTAATAGTTCATCAGGAAAGTTTTTATTTATTGGTATTCTTTCCACCGGTGTATTTAGATTTTCGACAAATGATCTGCCACAACATTTTCAACGGCCTTTTTATCCTTGATTTCTAAGTCAAACTCTTGCAAAGGAAGGATCCAACGAATGAGTCTAGCTTAGTGTTTATCTTTTGCGTCAAATATCATAGGGCAGAATGATCGGTGAACACCGTTGTTTTGGACCCAAGTAAGTATTGCCGGAATTTCTCCAACGCAAACACAACTGCCAAAAATTTCTTTTCGGTTGTTGTGCAATTGAGTTGCGCATTATTTTGCATCCTAGTCGCATAATAAATCACGGGTTGCCTATTATCAATGTGTTGTCCGAGGACAGTGCTAATGGCATAATCAGAGGCATCACATATAACTTCAAATGGTTTAGTCCAATCGGGTGCCGAAATGATCGGGGCAGAGACCAGTTCTTGTTTTAACTTCTCCCAAGCTTTTAGACATCCATCATCAAAATGGAAAGGCACCTCCTTAGCTAATAGATTAGTCAAGGGTCTAGCAATCTTACTAAACTCTTTTATGAATCTTCTATAGAAACTGGCGTGCCCTAGAAAAGATCTGATGTCTTTTATGCATTTTGGCTCAGGGAGTTTAGCTATCACTTTCACCTTAGATTTATCAACTTCAATCCTCTTCTTGAAACTTCCTGCCCGAGGACGATTTCGTATTTGACCATGAAATGATATTTTTTCGAGTTAAGTGTCAAATTCTTTTCCATGCATCTTTTTAGAACCAATATGAGATGATGCAGGCATTGGTCAAAGGAATCTCCATAGATTGAAAAGTCATCCATAAATATCTCCAAAAATCATTCCACTATGTCTGAGAACAGACTAAGAAGGCAATGTTCGAATGTTGCAGGAGCGTTGCATAATCCAAATGGCATCCGACGGCATGCAAACGTTCTAAAGGGACAGGTAAAAGTCATTTTCTCTTGGTCTTCGGGAGCGATGGGAATTTGGTTGTATCTTGAATATCCATCCAGAAAATAATAGTACTCGTTTTCGACCAGTCTTTCTAACATTTGATCTATAAAGGGAAGAGGGAAGTGGTCATTACGTGTGGTGGAGTTCAGCTTGCGATAATCAATGCAAACTTGAATCTTCGTTGAAGACAAGTTTGTACTAATTCTTTCTTTTCGTTTTTCACCACAGTAAACACAACTTTCTTGGGCATAGCGTGGACAGGGCTCACCCATTGGCTATCAGATGTGGGATAAATTATCTCATTGTCTAGGAGTTTAAGGATTTCTACACGGATATCCTCTTGCATGATGGGATTGAGTCTATGTTGTGGGTCTTGTTTGGATTTTGCCTTTTGTATCAGATGAATGCGGTGTTGCACAATTGATGGGTTGATCCCCTTGATATCCGCCATGGTCCAACCAATGGCCTCCCTATTTACCTCAACACTGCAAGAAGATCCTCTTCTTGTTTTTTCGTTAAATGAGAAGCGATGATAACCGGGAAAGCTTCATTTTCACCCAAGTACTTGTACTTGAGGTGACTGGGAAGTGCTTCAGTTTGGAAGAGGGGATTTGCTCAGTTGAGGGTTGTTCTTTCTAAAAAAGGGTGATCGAGGTTGCGTTCGTTGCCCATTCTATCACGGAGTCAACTATTTGGTCAAGATTGAAGTCATCCGCCTCCAAATCGAATTCATGTTTAGACTCGTATTCTGGCTCTCCCTCATGTTCACTAATTAATCCCTCAATCAAGTTCACTTCGAATGTTTAGTCATCCAAATCTCGAGATTATTTTTCCACGTGGAAAACATTTGCCTCCTTAGTCAAATCTCCAAAAGTTAAGCGCATTGACCCGTTCCTACAATTTATAACAACATTTGTTGTTGTTAGGAAAGGTCTTCCTAAATAACTGGGGTCTGAGCTTTCGGATTCAGCATGGGTTGTGTTTCCAAAACAATGAAATCCACGGGGTAGATAAACTCCTCGACCCGTATAAGGACATCTGTGATTTTCCCTTGGGAACTATCACTTATCGGTCAGCTAATTGTATCATAACTCATATTGGACGGAAGTCGCCCAGCCCGAGATGTTGATACACGGAAAAGGGGAGCAAGTTGATACTTGCTCCCAAATCAATAGTGCCCGGTTGATGGTGGTTTGTCCTATTATACATGAAATGGTTGGACATCCGAGGTCTTTGCACTTCACAGGAATGAGTCCGGATAGCAACTCACTGATGTTTCTGACAAGAAAGACATCTTTGAGAATGTTTGTTTTTCTCTTCTTTGTGCACTTATCTTTTAAAATTTTGCATATAATGGTACTTGTTGAATGGCATCAAGAAGTGGCACATTTATTATACTTGATTAAATATTTCTCTTATCTTTTCCATTTGAGTATTTATCTTGGTATTTGTTAGACTATTAGGGAATAGTGAAATAGGCTTGCATGTTTGCTCAACTGATTTTTCCTTTCTTCAGACCTCGAAGTGGATGGTTGTGAACTTGATGATGAAGATGAATTATTTGAAACAGGCTTTGCTTGTATAGACATTGGAGGATTGGACATCGAGAGATTGAAAACTGGGGTGTTGGAAACCTGGTTGTCTACTTGCTTTCTAAATCTTAGAATGTGAACAAATTGCATTATTCGGTGTTATGTCTTCGGCTTTATGAATAGGAAAGGAGTTCTTTGGATTAGGCAAAGGCTGATTTGGTAATGCTCCTTTTTGTCTTTCATTTAGAGAGTTTGTCAATTGATTAATCTGAACTTCTAGCCTATTTATAGCCTAGTTGTTGTTGGCCCAAAGGCCTTCCACTCTAGTTTTGATGATGACTCACTCATGTAGTTATGTTTACTAATAATCTTGTGTTTCTAAGTTTCAGATCATTAGCAGGTTATTAGTGTTGGTGATTAGCTTCAACAAGATGTTTGGAAGCTTATCATGGTGATTCCGGTGCCAAAGCTTAAAGATCATACCTTTGCTCTCGGTGGATCGCGTTTGGGAGCTAGTCTACTTGAAGATGAAGATCGTCAAGAAGACTTAGGTATCCATAGGTTTAGTTTAGTGACTTGTAGATCCATTTGTAAAGCTTAGTTTAGTTGATATGCTCAAGTGCACAAAATACACATGGGTTGGTTTTTGATATTGATTTCATGAATAGTTTGTTCAAAACAAGTTTTCATGATTAATATGTATAGTAGATGTTTTCTAGTTATACATACATGCTTAACTTATAGACAAACTTATTTTGACATTCCTATTCATGTTTTGGAAAAATCTAGTTTGATAAAAATACAAGTTTTATTTTTGATAAAATTGGCAAGACACAAAAATGAATTGATATGTTTGATATATGTCTTGAAATTTTTATCACAAGTTTAGTTATCAAGTAAAATGATAAAACATATTTTTGTGGAATTTTTACAAGTGTTAAAATATTTTTTACAAAATTTTCTATCTCAAAATCTGCCCAGAAAAACAGTTTTCCAGGCAGACCGGTCGACCGGCAGTCGACCGGCTGCTCTGCCGGGACATGCACAGGCTGTGCATGTCCGTCGGTCGACCGGGACACGGACCCAGTCGACCGATATAGAGAGTCTGCTCTCTGTATCTTGTCGGTCGACTGGGTCGGTCGACCGATAGAAGGAAACTGTGTTTCCTTCTGTTGGTCGGTCGACTGGCAGTCGACCGAATCTCCCAACGGTCATAATTTCGACCGTTGGCGGTCGACCGGGCCGGTCGACCGGTGGCTGTCAAAAATGCCACATCAGCCTAACGGCTAGTTTTCTGTTTTGGCCTATATAAACCCCATTCATTTGGGATTTTGGCTAAGGTTTTTACAAGAGAAAAATTGCAGTTTCTGAAGTGTTTTAAAAGAGTTTTAAAAAGAGTTTTTGGGCTTTATACTTCTAATCTTTATTGTTTTGGGTTTTTGGAAAAATCAAAGAAATAGGAATTTGGGATATTTGTATTGGTTTTCATTCTCCATCTTTTATAAGAATTTCCCAAGTGTTTTCTTTGTTGCTTGTTTTCCAAACACACCTAGTTTCCACACTTGAGCTATCTTCTATCCTAAACTATTAGGATCTTTGTTTTTGTGGAAAAGAAAGAAAAGAGAAAGAAAAGAGAGTTTGTGGTTTTGGAACCACTTGTTGTAACCACCCTTTTATTTGTGAATCCCTCTTCGGTAGAGGTGATCGGGTGATTGGTTTGTGAGCCTCTTAGGTAGAGGTATTTGTGGTTGTTGGCTACGGGCCGTATCCCTCTTCGGTAGAGGTGGATTGTGTGTTGTATAGCCTCGGTGGTTTTGTACGGTTGAGAGAGGAGTTTGGTACTCCTATAGTGGATTGGGAAATCCTACACGGTGGTGTAGGCGGGGAAGTAGAGCTAGGGGCTCGAACCTCGAAACAAATTTGTGTGTTTGCGTTTGATCCAATTACTCTCAACTCTACTCTCTTATATTTGTGCAAGCATCATTCATTCATTGCATCATATATATTTGCGTGGGATTGAGCATATTCATACTTGCTTGCATTTGCACCTTGCATATTATTCATATTGTTATATATTGTATATGCTTGGATTGCTAGTGTGTGTGCAACACTTATACTCATCCAACAAGAGCTTCATATAGCAACCTCAACCCATTCAAGGGGAATCAAGAGGTGCTTGTCCAGAGCCTCGCAAGGGGAATTCGGCAACACTTGTTGGATTGTACTAAGTGTTCTTGTAAGATTGTTTTAGCTTCCGCATTTAGCACACTTAGTTTGCATTAAGTTCACTAGATTAGCACTTTCACCTATTCACCCCCCTCTAGGTGTACTTTCAATTGGTATCAGAGCTAGTGCTCCTGATATTAGGCTTAACATCCTAGGAGTGATCCATTTGCTTGCTAATCTTGTTTGCATAATATTTGTTTGCATACATTTAGTTTACCATGGACTTCATGACCCCTCCTAGCTATGACCCTTCCAACATTCTTGTTTGGAAGACTAGGATGTCCATTTACCTACAAACCCTAGGTTTACATACTTTCCTTGCGGCTACCAAGAAATGCTATCTTGGTAACCTCATTCATATAAGGGCCAATGCACAAGCCCTAGAGGCTATTAGAAGCACATTGCCTAAAGATTATCTTTTACATGTTTCTAATATTGATTCCGCTTTTGTAGTGTGGAACAAATTGACAACCACAACCACCACCTCCGAGCTTCAAGAACAAATCCAAGAAGAGGAATCTAGTGGAGAATCCGAACCACAATGTTTCATGGTCCAAGGGAATGACTCCCTTGAGGTACATTCGGAATCCCACCTAGATAGTGATGATGCTTGTTCTTCATGTGATGATATTGTTGATCCCCATGCCTTAAATGAAGAACTTTCTATAGTTTGTGAAAAATTGATAGAAAATTATAAAATTTTGAAAAAGAAAAGTCTAGGAATTGAAAAAGAAAATAAGGATTTGCATACTAGACTTGATATTGTTTTGCAAGAGAAGGTTGAGGTCTATAATGAAAGGGATTCATTGAGATCTCAATTAGAACTTGCACTTAAAGAAAATAACCTTTTAAAATCTAAAAATGATTGCAATGAGGTTTTAAAAAATAATGATATTTTATCTTCAAAGGTAGAATTTGTTTTAAAAGAAAATGATTCTTTGAAAAGAGAAATTGTGTTCATTTCAAAAGAATTAGAAATTTGTTTAAGTAAAAATAATTCTTTGAAAAATGATATGTCTTCTCATGTTTGCCATGCTAGTGTAGCCTCATCATCTAGACTACCTAATGCATGTACCTCTTCTTCTAAGATTAATGATGATATTTGTATGCTTAAGAAGAAGGTAGATTGTTTGGGCTCCACTATGAGCCAATGTGCCATGAACCATACACGATTGGAAACTTTGCTTCGAAAGAAACAAGTTCCATCTTTTATGCATGCACACCCTCCAAGGCATACACATGCTCCTCACGGACACCATCACACGTATGCTCATGTGTACACTTGTACACATTGTGGTCGAAAAGGCCATCTTGCTAAATTTTGTTTTGATAGATTACATGTCAATAATTTAGCAAATAAAAAGAAATTTGTTTGGGTTAGAGATGAGACTAACTCCCATGGACCCAAAAGACAATGGGTACCAAAGACCACCCCTCCAATTTATGATGTAGGTGTGGACTCTCACATGACGTGAGAGTGATGGCACCTTGGAGTGGATGCGTTCCGTACTTAAGGAAATCAATTGGATGCATCACTTTCAAGGGATGATTTGGTGGAAAGGACCACCATGTTTAGGAGACTAGGAAGGTGCCTTCTAGGCTTTTGGTAACAATTCCTAACTCCCTATTTATGATTATGACATGTTTTAATTGTTCATTGATTACATGTTCATATCATTTGTGTTATAGCATGTCATTGTTTAATGTTCACTATGTATATCATGTTCATTTGATTAGTGATATACATGCTTAGTTGTTTAGAGACACCCATGCTCAATATAGATTTATATTTGTGTGATCTCATTTTTGATCTAATATGTATATCCTAGATCTTATGCATATGCATATACATATTGATCATTTGAACGTTTGATTCATGTTTTAGTTGTATCATGATGTTTTATATGTGTTTTGTGCTTCTTGTGGTATATACATGTTTAAATGTAGATCTTATCAAAACTTGCATGTATACATGTACACTTAGTGAGAACAAATTGACTTATATATGTTTTGCTCTTCATGCTCATTTGTACCCACTATGTGCACAAGTTTAGGCTAGTTTTGATGATTTCTTAGTTTATACTTGTCATACCTATTTTTATGATTCTACTTCATGTATATGTATTTTAAATTCGAACCTAATAAATATACATGTATACCCATGAGTCTTTTGCCTTCAATGCAAATATTTTAATAGACTCGTTTATAGTTGGGATATGTATGTATATCGTTAGATTTGGATGGATCATACATATACCTAGAAGTTGGTTCACAAAATAAAAGAATTTTGATGAATTTACGTGTTTTGTTTTAGCAAAATGATATTCGTGTTTGTATTGTACTTAATGATTTGATTACATGTTTAGATGTTAGTTCTCATTAAGACTAGGATTTATACTTGCACATAGAATGGGCTACAAACAAATCTATATATGTTTTGGATTGAATGCTTGGTTGTTCCCATTAGATGTGTGAATATAGTCTAGTTTTGATGATTCGTACATTTTTAAACTTGTATTCAATTTTGTATTTATCTTATGATTATGAGTTTTTACTTCATGTATATGTTTAACTTGCCAAACATTAAAATATACATGTATACCCCTTGAGTCATTTGCCCCTCATGCAAATATCTATTATGGACTCAATTGTGTTTAGGGATATGTATGTATACTTATTGTTTGACAAATCATACATATACCTTGAAATGAATTTGATTTTAAATGAAAATTGAGATTTTCATGTTTTTCATGTGTTTATATTTGACTTCATGTATATGTCTACCTAGTTCAAACTAATCTTATACATATACATCCTTTTGAGCCACGTGCCTTCATGCATATATACTTGTGGACTCGTTTGTATTTTGGATATGTATGTATACTTTAGCTTGTATTAGACATACATATATCTAGAAGATTAAATATTTGATGATTTCTTGTTTTAAGGAATACTTGAACTTAATTGAACAATTTTTCATGATTGTGATCTCCACACTTTACTTGTACACTCACACCTATTAATTGGTCATGCTTTGTTTTCATGAGACCTTTTCATACTTAATTGAATAGAGTGTTGATTATCATGTGGATTTCATTTTTATGAAAAATGACTTGTATTTATTCCTTGCTTGAAGGATTTCGTACTAGTTAACAAAACTTTTCATTTAACTTGTTCGTATTCCTTATTGTGATAATATGAGATACACTTGACCTTATTCTTTAAATTGGTATCTTTGAACATATTTCAATTGGTATCAATTTTTGATCCTTCTTGTATACTCATATATGTTTTATGTATGTATGTATGCTTTCTATCCTATGGTATCAATTTCAATTGGTATCTATTACTTTCATACATATACATCTTAATGCTAAGCTTGAAAATTTCTAATGATTGATTGTTTTCAATTTGTATCTTAAAATAAGCTTATGCATATGTTTAGTTGGTATTTCATAAAGGGGAGAAAATTTGATGTTGTCTTTCAATTGGTATTTGATTCCCACTCCCTTGCTTTATGTTAAAATTACTTTCAATTACTTTCAAATTGGTATCATATTTGTTTTGGATTAACCCTTCTTGATCTTTCTGTTTTTGACAAAAAGGGGGAGAAAATTTGTTTTATATTTTTTTACCCTTTATTGGTTCCTTGATTAGGACAAAAAGGGGGAGAAGATTTTTGTAGCTTATATGCATGTCTTTGTATGCATGTATTTGCTTTAAGAATTACAAAAAAAAATGTTTGATTTTGCTATTTACCCCTTTGTTGATGATTGACAAAAAGGGGGAGAAGTATTTTGGAGAAGAATTTGGTTTTTATTATATGCATGATTTTTGTTATATGCATGTATTTGTTTTAGTAAGAAAATGTTGTTTATATTATTGTTGTTTATGTTATTGGTATCTAGAGCTTAGAGTTTGTTTTACTTCTTTGGTATCTAGAGCTATAACATGTTTAATATTGTTCATGCATTGTCATTCATTGCATATTCATTGGTTATTTTGTTTATGCATGAGTTAAGGGGGAGCTTCCTTGAAGCTTAACTTTAATCCATGCATATATAACTCCATGAGTTTTGTCATCATCAAAAAGGGGGAGATTGTTGGCCCAAAGGCCTTCCACTCTAGTTTTGATGATGACTCACTCATGTAGTTATGTTTACTAATAATCTTGTGTTTCTAAGTTTCAGATCATTAGCAGGTTATTAGTGTTGGTGATTAGCTTCAACAAGATGTTTGGAAGCTTATCATGGTGATTCCGGTGCCAAAGCTTAAAGATCATACCTTTGCTCTCGGTGGATCGCGTTTGGGAGCTAGTCTACTTGAAGATGAAGATCGTCAAGAAGACTTAGGTATCCATAGGTTTAGTTTAGTGACTTGTAGATCCATTTGTAAAGCTTAGTTTAGTTGATATGCTCAAGTGCACAAAATACACATGGGTTGGTTTTTGATATTGATTTCATGAATAGTTTGTTCAAAACAAGTTTTCATGATTAATATGTATAGTAGATGTTTTCTAGTTATACATACATGCTTAACTTATAGACAAACTTATTTTGACATTCCTATTCATGTTTTGGAAAAATCTAGTTTGATAAAAATACAAGTTTTATTTTTGATAAAATTGGCAAGACACAAAAATGAATTGATATGTTTGATATATGTCTTGAAATTTTTATCACAAGTTTAGTTATCAAGTAAAATGATAAAACATATTTTGTGGAATTTTTACAAGTGTTAAAATATTTTTTACAAAATTTTCTATCTCAAAATCTGCCCAGAAAAACAGTTTTCCAGGCAGACCGGTCGACCGGCAGTCGACCGGCTGCTCTGCCGGGACATGCACAGGCTGTGCATGTCCGTCGGTCGACCGGGACACGGACCCAGTCGACCGATATAGAGAGTCTGCTCTCTGTATCTTGTCGGTCGACTGGGTCGGTCGACCGATAGAAGGAAACTGTGTTTCCTTCTGTTGGTCGGTCGACTGGCAGTCGACCGAATCTCCCAACGGTCATAATTTCGACCGTTGGCGGTCGACCGGGCCGGTCGACCGGTGGCTGTCAAAAATGCCACATCAGCCTAACGGCTAGTTTTCTGTTTTGGCCTATATAAACCCCATTCATTTGGGATTTTGGCTAAGGTTTTTACAAGAGAAAAATTGCAGTTTCTGAAGTGTTTTAAAAGAGTTTTAAAAAGAGTTTTTGGGCTTTATACTTCTAATCTTTATTGTTTTGGGTTTTTGGAAAAATCAAAGAAATAGGAATTTGGGATATTTGTATTGGTTTTCATTCTCCATCTTTTATAAGAATTTCCCAAGTGTTTTCTTTGTTGCTTGTTTTCCAAACACACCTAGTTTCCACACTTGAGCTATCTTCTATCCTAAACTATTAGGATCTTTGTTTTTGTGGAAAAGAAAGAAAAGAGAAAGAAAAGAGAGTTTGTGGTTTTGGAACCACTTGTTGTAACCACCTTTTATTTGTGAATCCCTCTTCGGTAGAGGTGATCGGGTGATTGGTTTGTGAGCCTCTTAGGTAGAGGTATTTGTGGTTGTTGGCTACGGGCCGTATCCCTCTTCGGTAGAGGTGGATTGTGTGTTGTATAGCCTCGGTGTTTTTGTACGGTTGAGAGAGGAGTTTGGTACTCCTATAGTGGATTGGGAAATCCTACACGGTGGTGTAGGCGGGGAAGTAGAGCTAGGGGCTCGAACCTCGAAACAAATTTGTGTGTTTGCGTTTGATCCAATTACTCTCAACTCTACTCTCTTATATTTGTGCAAGCATCATTCATTCATTGCATCATATATATTTGCGTGGGATTGAGCATATTCATACTTGCTTGCATTTGCACCTTGCATATTATTCATATTGTTATATATTGTATATGCTTGGATTGCTAGTGTGTGTGCAACACTTATACTCATCCAACAAGAGCTTCATATAGCAACCTCAACCCATTCAAGGGGAATCAAGAGGTGCTTGTCCAGAGCCTCGCAAGGGGAATTCGGCAACACTTGTTGGATTGTACTAAGTGTTCTTGTAAGATTGTTTTAGCTTCCGCATTTAGCACACTTAGTTTGCATTAAGTTCACTAGATTAGCACTTTCACCTATTCACCCCCCCTCTAGGTGTACTTTCAGTTGTGACTGTTCATCATTGAAGCTTGTGTTTTTGACAAGGTTTCTAAAGCTTTCTTCAACTCAGTCATTTTTCTTTATGGGAGAGGATTTTGAAAATGTTGATCTTGGAAATTTAGTGAAAAGTTAGGCTGGAAATTTGATTGAAAATTTGGTTGGAAATTAGGTTGATGCGCTATAAATTGGTTGGGAAAGTTTTGTCTTGGTTGCTCAGGACCAGACTGACTCCATGAAAAGTTGGGATGATTCCTCCATCCCAAGTTGTAAGTCTTGGAGTAGGGGTTGAAATTTGGTCTGGTAGAGACTGTGTTCATACTATAGGGTAGCATCTATTGAGCTTGGTATTGCATGACACTTTTCAAAAATGTGAGTCAAAGCATGACAGTAGGTACAGTCCGGATTTGGCATTTAGAGTGGGTTGATCTGGATTATCGAGTTCTATTCTCTAATCTCCAGCAGTTCTAGTCTCCTCATCAGTTATGAAATTTTGGCCTCGGTAGCTATAAAAGACTCAATGGAATGCATACCGATTCTGAATGTTGTGGGGTTAGTCTTTTCAGGATAAGACTCCCACTGAATGGTCTTTTCAGCTAAGCCTTCAAATAAATCCTAACCCTGATCCTCGTCTTTCTTTAGGAAATCTCCTAGATACATAGTCTCAAGGAGCATTTTGGTTTGATAATCTAGATTGTCATAGAGAATATTGCACTGTCACAATTTCTCTATTCTGTGGTGAGGACACTGGGTTAGAAGATCTTTAAACCTTTCAAAATATTTTCAAAACGGTTCATTAGTCTTTTGTCTAAACGACATAATGTTCTTCCTAATGAGGGCAGTCTTATGTATTGGGTAGAATTTTTTAAGGAAACCTTCATGAAATCATCCCAAGATGAAATCGAACCGCCAGGCAAGCTATACAGCCACTTCTTGGTTATATCCTTAAGAGTAAAGAGAATGAATCTCAATCTTACAGCATCTTCCGTGGTCAGGACATTGGATTAGAAGATCTTTAAACCTTTCAAAATATTTTTAGAATGGTTCATTAGTCCTTTGTCTAAACTGCATAATGTTCTCCTGATAAGGGCAGTCTTATGAATTGGGTAGAATTTTTTAAGGAAAATCTTCACGAAATCGTCCCAAGATTAAATTGAACCGCCAGGCAAGCTATATAGCCACTTCTTGGTTATATCCTTAAGAGTAAAGGGAATGAATCTCATCTTACAGCATCTTCCCCCAGCTGGGGAATTCACCTCATCAAACATACTTCTTCAAACTCTCGGATGAAAGAAATATGCGTCCTCAGAACCATGCCATGAAATCTAGGAAAGGTGTTTATAAATTGGGATTTTAGCTCAAAATTGTTACCGTTGGTCTCTGGTAACTGAAAGCAAGAGGGAAGTGATGTTCTAATTGGGTAAAACTTATTCTAAAGTGACACGTAGTTGGCCATGATTGGAATAAACTCAGGAGGTGGTGTAGGTGCAAACGGAGTGTTCCTAACTAACCTTGATGTAATTGGATTCCTGGATTACCTTGCATGCACAACACAAACAACATTCACCCCCAACAAACAAACGTAAAAAGGAAAATAACAAATAAGAAAAAGGAAAATAATCTCCAAGTCTAGTCTAGGATACCTGGACCTAGACGACTCCTAACTCGGCAATTTTCGGGGGGAGGTTGTTGTTTGAATCCGACCACAAGCTAATCATTCAGGTAGGGGCAAAATACGGTGAGAGGTATCTATGTGTAAGCAACATGCCTTAATTACGCTAAACCATGGTATCTTTGAGGCTAACCTCTTAATCTCTAACCTTGATACTGATTTCACAGGAGTAAGATTCAAAATAAGTTCCGCCCTCGATTAATCTCCTAATGAGTCCGGATGTCCCTAGGGGCCAACGTCTATCAATTTTTAAATAAAACTTGGGATTGTGAGTGCTAGGAAAGTAATTTTTGGGCTAAGGAAGGGTGATGAAATTCTCACCTTATCTTGTTATTTGGGTGGTGCCCTTAGAATTGATTTGTGCAAGTGTACAGAATATATCAAACAATATTCATTCAAAGCGGATAAATCAACCAAAGATTGAGTCCTATTCTACATAGTATGCTCACGTACCTTGCTCCAGCACTCTTCAACAGTAAAGTAAAGGAATTGTAAAGATACGTGCCTAGATGCAATAACTTTCAACAAGCATTTTATTGTTGGTTTATTAACAGAATCCTGGTGATGGCATACAAAAAAAACAATTATTGCAGCAAGTAGATTTTTACAATGCAAGCAGCTCTACAAAAAATTTATCAATAGTCAACCCAATCTTATCGCGAAAATGCGGCCAAAAGTCGTGTTTGCGTGGCAATCTTGAGGGTACGTGGTCTCTGCTTTCTAGAGTAAGAGGCCCAAGACCACTTATATGTTTCTGCAGTTCTTGGTTTCTTATTTCTAAAACTTGTACCCTGCAACAGAGAAGAAATTTGTTTAGTTCAAAAATATGTGAAAAACCGTTACCCTCCCCGGCAATGACGCTAAAAAAATTTGTTCGAGGTCAAAAAGTGTTCAAGTTCAGAGCAAATCGTGCTGGTTGGTATGTCTATGTTCAAGCCCTGAATTGTATTTAATGTTTATATGCTCCCTCAAACTACCATTGTAGCAAAGAGCTATAACGAGTCGTATCCGCAGGGAGGGTATGTGATGGAAGCTTTGTCTAATTTTTGTAGGTCTTGTTCTTGAACGAAACGAAGGTTTTTCTTTGTTTAAAAATGAAAGAAAAAGAAAGTAAAGAAGAAGGTTGTGGAGTTATGGTTGCTGTGAATTAAAGAAAAAGAAAACGAAAACAAGAGATGTGAAATAAAAATGGCAAATGAAGTAATAGTTTAAAAACAAAAAAAAAGTAGTCTTGTTTAGAAAAGAAAAGAGATTTGAAAGGAGCAAAACAAAGTTGCTTCTTAAAAAAAGAGTTTTAACAATAGAAGGAAGATCATGACTAACTAACAATTTTACACTACTAACTTACTAGTCACTTGGATGAATTGTGGCTCATGTGGATTCATTGGCAATATGTCCATCTTGGCTCATCAAGTCTAAAAGATAGCCTAATTGTTGGAGTGTTCCTCTCTTAGCTTGGTTATGTAGCGGCTCTCAATAGATAAAAAAGAATGGAACATGAGAGTTGAGATTCACAAATTAATAATGCATAACAATAATGTCAAGTTCATTAGATCATCAAAGCCATAGTTTTAGCAAGCATGAAATAAGAAGCTTATGCATTAAATTGTTAGCATTCTGAGGTAAACCCATCATCATGTTCTATCAAGGCACTTGCCAAAGTGGCAAGACACTAAAAGAGGCACACATGAGTCATATGGAGAGAATTACATAACTTCAATAAAATATCACATATCTTCATTGGGAATCAAGAATACTTGTAAAGCGCAAGATTAGAAATTAGATGCATTCAATGAATCACATGAGTTGTATCATCCAAGAGTTAGTAGTTAGTAGTGTTAGAGTTTAGTTAGTCATGTTAGAGAGTTAGCTAGCCCTGGAAATATAAAGCACGAAAGAAAGCAAGATTACACTAATTGCAAGAAAATAAAAGCTTAAAAATAAAGCAACAAGAAACTAGAGGAGGAAGAACATGAAGCTTTGCATTGATTATCACCTTCAAATACAGAATTCTCACTCTCACCTTCTCTCTATTTCCTGGAACTAAGAAAGAAAAACAAAAAAACTCTAAAGAAATCCTAAAGAAATCCTAAGCTTTTTTCCCTGTTTTCTAATTATTTTCTAACTGTTACAATCAAAGGCCCTGGGGGTCTTTATATAGGCACCAAAACCCTAGTCCCTCTCCATCACAGCAGTAGGATAAAATGTTGCGTAACGTCCACAAGATTGTCGCGGATCCGCGGCTAAAGCCGCGTTTTCACGGCTAAAGCCGCGTTTCCACGGCAGAATCTTTATCGTTATGCCAGCGACAACTCTAACAACCTGGCTCTGTCCAAGTGTCCTGTAGAAGCTTCTAAATCCGGAGAATATTCTCTGGTTTTTAACAAGTGTGGGCTTCTTTGGATTGGGCTTCAAATAATCCTCTTTATTCCTCTTTTTAACTAATATTTGGGCCTTCTTCTCCATTAGAGTGTGGACCTGAAAATTCAGAGAAAAAGCCAACGAAAACAAAATTTTTACTGACAAATGCATAAGAAATGCAATGAAAATAATACAAAAATGAATACTAATCACTAAATATCAATAATGATCGTGACCTATATCTGAAACTTGATAAACACAAGATCATTAGTACTATAACTTCATAAGTTAGTCATCATCAAAACTAAAGTGAAAGGCCTTCGGGCCAACAAAAACAGAGAGTAAGACTCTCTTGGTCGGTCGACCGCCCGGTCGAGCGAACCAAGCTCGAAGTGGGCTTGAGCCGGTCGGTCGACCGCTAGTTGAGCTCGTGCACATGTGCACGTCGATCAACTGCTCAGTCGACCGGTTTAGCTTTCGGTCATCCGGTCGGTCGACTGCAAGCAGCCCAAAGACACATTTTGAACATTTTTTTAAATACATTTTAAATATCAATAAATCTCCATAAATTTTATAAAAATAAGTTCATGTAAATACAATATAGCACAAGTATGTGTGATTAAAAATCAACACATAATTCAAACAAGTGAACTATTTTTGACGTAAAGAAATTAAGCATAAAACAAAAATCGTATTTTTAAAAACCGAACTTTTAAATGGAAATCCGATTTTTTCAAAACTTGTATAAATACAAAAACAAGTTATTGAAATACATTTGAAGCATAATGTACATGGATGGATCCAATGCACATAATAAATGATATAAACTTATTTTTGACAATAAAACCATAAATAAGTTTTGATAAAAATAAAACTTAAATACATGAACTAGATATATCAAACTAAGTTATCTAAGCATATGAAGCATAAATGCATATAGATAAAATCCAATATACATATAAACCATGTAAACTTGTTTTGAGGAAATCTATTCATGAAACTGAAAGATGTATTCTTGAAACTCAAAACCAAAATAGTTTAACTAAAACTATTTAACATGAAAAATAATATAAATATTTTGTGTGTGTGAGCTTGAGCAACCCGCAACTAATCTATTCTTTACATTTTATCCTAAAACAAAAAATTTAAATTTACAAACTTAGTCACAAGTCTTCTTGAAAATCTTCTCTTGAAAATCTTCTTCTCCATCTCGACTTGATCCAAACATGATTCATGAGCTAGACTCCTCTTTGAGTACTTGATGCGATCTTAAAGCGAGAGCTCTTGAATCAACATGTGCTAGCTTCAAACTTGACTTTGAATCTTTTGTTGAAGCTAAACTCTGACTAAGATCTTGATTGAATATTTGAAACTTAATAAACACAAGATCATTAGTACTATAACTACATGAGTTAATCATCATCAAAACTAGAGTGATGGGCCTTTGGGCCAATAGTTGTGCAGGATTTCTTAAGGGTTCCAGGACCTCTAACCAAGCTTACACAGAAGGGAGTAAAGTACGTATAGACTACGAGTGTGCTACTATTTTTGAAGAGTTAAAGAATAGATTAATCATGGTCCCTGTCTTAAAGATGCCCGACAGGACTGGAGGTATGGTCATATACAACGACGCATCAGGGCGAGGCTTAGGGTGTGTGCTAATGCAGCATGGATATGTGATAGCATATGCGTCCGACAGCTAAAGCCTCATGAGAAGAATTATCTTACGCATGATCTGGAACTGGCAGCAATCATTTTCACCTTAAAGATTTGGAGGCACTATCTGTTGGGAGATCAAGTGCGGATATACACTGATCACAAGAGTTTGAAGTATATCTTCACTCACAAGGAGCTGAATATGAGGCGAAGAAGGAGGCTAGAATTGATGGCTGATTATGACATTGATCTACAGTATCATCCTGGGAAGGTTAATGTGATATTAGATGCTTTGAGCCGGAAGCCGGAAGCATGTATGGCGATGCAGATCACTCAGCAGAAAGGGTTATTTGAGGAGATGAGACGGATGGACCTAATGGTGATGCAAATGATTAAAACTCCCAGACAGTTGATGGCTATACAGATTCAGACATTTTTGGAGAGAATCAAAGTGGCTCAGGGTGGAGACCCCAAGTTGCAAGAATTCAGGGAGCAAGTGGAAGCCGAACTAAGGACGGACATGCACATTCATCCAAATGTAACACTCTGTTTCAATAACATGATTTGTGTGCCGAAGGGAGAGGTTCGACATGAAGTATTATCAGAAGCCCATAGTTCGGCATATTTTATACATCTAGGAGGGATGGAGATGCATCAAGATCTGAAGCAACAATTCTGGTGGCACGGGATGAAAAGGGAGATTGCTCGGTATGTGGCAAAGTGTTTAGTATGTCAGCAAGTGAAGGCTGAACATCAGAGAACAGCTGGAATACTTCAACCCTTACCAATTCCAGAATGAAAGTGGGAGCACATCAATGTGGACTTCATCACTGCCTTACCTCACATCCAGAAAGGAAACAATGCGGTATGGGTTATAGTGGATCATCTCACAAAGTCAGCACACTTTATTCCTTTCAGATTGGGACAATCTACGAAGTTGTTAGCAGAGAAGTACATGCAGGAGATGGTGAGACTCCATGGCGTGCCAGTTAGCATTGTGTTTGATAGAGACACTAGATTCCTGTCACACTTTTGAAGAAGTCTCCAAGAAAGCTTGGGAATGCGCTTAAAGTTTAGCACAGCATATCATTCGCAGACTGATGGACAATCAGAGCGGACGATCCAATTTCTCGAAGACATGTTGAGGGCTTACAGTTAGACTTCAAGGGGTCATGGGAAGATCTTCTGCATATGGCAAAGTTTGTCTACAATAACAGCTAGCAGGCCAGTATTAAGATGTCACCCTTTGAAGTATTATACGGAAGAAAGTGCATGTCTCCTTTGTGCTGGGACGACATTGGTGACCAAAGACTATTGGGACCAGAGATCATAACTCAAACAGTGGAGAAGGTTAAGATTATCTGAAAGCATCTCAAGGCAGCTCAGGATAGACAGAAGCAATGGGAAGACTAAGATAGAAGGCCAATGGAGTTTTAGGTAGGAGATAAGGTATTCTTAAAGATATCTCTCACGAGAGAAGTAATCAGATGTGGCAATAGAGGGAAGCTGAGTCCCAGGTTTATAGGACATTTCGAGATTTTGGAGCAAGTTGGAGCAGTGGCTTATAGACTGGCGTTGCCCCCATCTTTAGATGGCGTGCATGAAGTCTTCCATGTTTCTCAGCTGAGGAGGTATATCCGAGATGACAGTCATATTGTGGATCATTCTGAGATAGAGCTTAGGCCAGACCTATCCTACGCTGAGAGGCCTATGGTTATTCTAGACCAGACCACTAAGAAATTGAAGAAGCAGACCATTTTACTTGTTCTGGTATCTTGGGGCAAGCGATCTCTGGGAGAAGCAACGTGGGAGCGGGAGGATGTTATCTGCGATAACTATCCCTACCTTTTCCATAATGATTAGGTAATTTCTTTTCCCCACCTGAATTTAAATTTTGAGAACGAAATTTTCTTGCTAGGGGTAGAATGCAATATCCTAATTGGAAATCACCCCAAAATAATAATGATAATATAATAATATAGAAAAAATTAATTGGTAATTAATATCTAGGTGTTGGGGATCGAACCCGGGTCCCCAACAAGGGAGAGGAGAGAGTAGACCTTAGTGCCATGTTGGTGTGTAAGTTTAAAGGTACTCGAATTTAAATTTGAACCCAATAAGCAAGTCAACCCAAATTTTTAGATCTAAATCAAATTTTTGTGAGACTTTTTAGCTATCTACAATCTAATCTAAACTATCAAGTCAAGCAGTTTAACCCTAACTTAAGTTCAGATTTTAGAATCCCTAATAAAATAATAATAAGCTAAACTTCTTCTTCTACCTTAAGAGAAACCCTAACCAAACTCTCTCCACTTCCTTCTTCCCTTTTCCTCAAGTGGATCGTGAACATACAGGATCTCGAGGTGCAGAGATTGAAGAGCAAGCAAGGGGAACAAATCCAAGTAAGTAGATCTAAGTTTTATGAATTAAATTTTAGTTAATTGAAAATTCATATTTACACTATTTATACAAGAATTTCTATATCAAAACTCATCAAAAATCCAACTAAATTACACATGAGAATGTACCAACACATATCTTATTTTACATATTTTTTTGGAATTTTACAACCAAGGTTTTTGAAAAAAAAAGAAAATGAAAGAGAGCAGGTTGCCCTGCTCTCGACCATGGCCGAGAGCAGGCCTGCACAGACCCGCATGGGTCTGTATAGGGTTCTGCACGTACAGGGTTCTGCACCCAGCCCAAGTGTAGACCTGCACCCAGGCCAGGCTTCTGGCAGCAAGGCTGCATAGTGGGTCGAACCCAGCCCATTGTGCACAACCTTTAACCCACAGAAAACAATTTAACAGCACAGGCCCGCTGGCCTGCATCCCGAGCCCAGCTCTGCATGGGCCTTCTCCTCCTAGACCTAAACTTGCATGCAAGACCTGACCCAACTGAGAAAATCCACACACGTAACCTGTAGGAAAACAATTAAAACAATTAGCTAAAAATATCAAAAAAAAGGGAGAAAAATATAAACAACAATCTACAATACTTCTATAATCTATAATAAAATTTTTAGATGAATAGAAACATTGATCGGTCGCTGATATTGCACATTTATTGTCACATTCTCATACTTATTATATAATAAACACTGCTTTTAATCCTAATTATTTTCTAATTTATATGCAGGCCCATTGCTAAAGGAAAGGAAGAGAAACGAGCCCAAAAACCCATCAAAATTCTGATTTAATTCAGAATTAATTCGAAATCAGAAAATCAAGGCAAATTAGGGCAAATTAGATCAGTTGAAAATCAGTTAAAACAAATCTCTACAAATTTATTGGTTAAAGCCAAAGATCAAAGGTCGTTTCGTCAAATTCAGGAGCTGAAACGGGAAATCCAGAACCAGATAAAGGGAAATCATCAAAATCAGGAGTTGTACTCCCCGGGTGTGGCCACCTGGCCATACCCAGGCCGTGGAAACGCAGCAAAGCCTCGTTTTCGCCGCTGTTTTGTTTCTGTTGGGGAGCATTTGCTCCCCCTATCTTCGTACACTCCTCCCCGTTGGGTTTTGCCTATAAATATAGGTTTTTATTTTTCTTTTTATGTAATTTTCAGTTTTATTTATGTAATTCAGAGGAGATCAGAGTTTCATAGGAGAACGAGAGTGAAGCTTGTACTGAGAATGACACCGGTGTAAGTTGTTCTTCTTTTCTCTTATTGTTACAAGATTGAATCAATAGTTACATTTGTATGTTCTTTGTTTTTTGTGTTCTTCTTCTTCTTTTCTACTTTTCTCCTTTTGGTTCCAATTGCTATCCAAGTGAGTCTTATAGCATCGAATGAGCTTTGCCTTTGGAGTGTCACTGATAGCTCATGACGATGGATTTTTACTCTCATTCTATATCATTTCATACTTGTATCGTCTTGAGGATGTAATGTGGAAGAGACGGGAATCAACTCTTATGGGCTATGCAATGATCGCCTCTACTTCAAGGTAACATTATTGCTACATATTCAAGGTAAGTATTGGGCCAAAGGAGGTAAGTAATTTTTAGCTTTCTTTTCTTTTAACTTTTAGTTTAGATCACCAACACCAACACCCAACTCTTTTATCACTCTTTTCAATTTCTTTGTATATATCAACTTTCTATTTTCTCCACCTTCTCAATCTACAACTTTCTTCCTAATTTAACTTTAACTCTATTTTTCTCTTTTCTTTTAAGGAACTAAAAGAAGAATTTTAACCATTCTTTGTAGCCTAAAAGAGAACTTACTAAAAAGCTTCTATCGCTAGTCCCTCATTGTGGATCACGACCCGCATAGCCACTTGCTATAGCGGTGGTATTGAGTACTTGCACTCTTTAGTCTAAGTTTTAAAATTCTGTATTTTTGTGTGTAGGTAAAACTTCAATCAAATTTTGGCGTCGTTGCCGGGGAGGGTGATTAGACGAAGGAAGGTGTACTTATTATGTAGTAAATGTATTTGGTGTACCCTTTCTTGTCTCCGCTATAGTATAGGACTATACCGAGTCGAATCTCAGGGAGAGCTCGCGATGGAAGCTTTACGTGTGGTAGTGAAGTGAACAAACGAGTATTCTTCTCTTGCTTATAAACTTAGTGAATCAAATGAAAAAGAAACTAAAAGAAAGGATGGCTATGTTCATGGTGGAAATCGTCGGAAAAGAAATCAAGAAGTGGATGTGGTATATTCACAAGAAAAAGAAAGGAAACTTAAAGAAAGCAATCCATGACTAGCTTACCTTGCTAGCTTGCCAAGACTTACTAGACTCCTTGATAGCGAATGCATGCCTAATGTTGTCACTCCATTAGCGTAGGATTCGTCTCGCGTGTTGACCTAATTACTTTCTCACTTGCAAGATGGTGGTTTAACCATCGGAGAAGAGAAGATCATACAACTTGTAAGATGAACAAAAGCAATCACCCATGAGTTAGTGAAGAAAGCTAAGCTAGTGGTAACCTAGTACATGGAGAAGAATTTAGCTACAACAAGCCATAAGAAAAATACAAGAAAGCATGAAGTAAATTGCAAGAATTAAAGAAAGCAATAAAGAAAGCAATTAAAGAAAGCACATAGAACTAGAACCAAGCTTCAAGTAGAGGAAGGAGGATGGATCAATCCTTGTTGCTTCAAGTGTCACTCTTGATTACACAAGCTCTCTCCCTCACAATCACTCTCTTTTACATTGAATTCTAGGGAAGAAGAAGAGGGATCTAAAGAACAAAACCTAAAGAGAAAAATACATGAAAATTACAATACTAAACTAATCTCCTCTCTTCTCCATTCAGTTTTTGCTCGCAGGTGAAGGTGCACTATTTATAGCAGAAAGGAGAAGCTTCGAGAGCCAAGGTGGTTGCCACAAAATCCGGGGCTCAACGGCCCTAGATCTGCCGCGGATTGCCGCGGGATCGCCGCGAGATCTGGGCCGTTGAGCCCAGATTTTCTGGTGAGATCTTCTTGTTAGGTTGTTAGCCACGTGGACTACTTGGATTCTCCAATTGGCGCGCGGATCTCTCTAGATCTGGATTTGGATTTGGCTTTATCTTAATCATGGATTAATCACTTAATTAGTGTTAATTAAGTGATTATTTGGATATCTCTCCATTAAGTGTGTACCTGCAAATATGTAGAGAAGAGGAGTAAAAATTACATATTTATTTGTAATATGCATGGGAGTTATGATGTAAAATATGCAATATTGGATACCAATCAGAGGGACGGTTAGTTATTCTCCATTTAGATTTATACTTTTAGTTAACTTTCATCTTTGTTCTTGGTGTACAGATTTAACAACAAGAAAATTTTTGCTTTAGTGGACATATAAGTGGTCCTGGGCTCTGCTCTAGAAAGCAGAACCCAGAAACCCTCAGATTTGCTACATTTCAGGGGCAATCTGAGTGAATTACTAACCTGTATTTCTGTAGGTTGGCTGAATTGCAAAGCTGAATTTCTGTAGTTTTTTATTTTCTTGTTTGTCTCACTGTACATGCTTTCTAATCTCAACAGTAAAATGATGTTTGTTAAATGATAAAAACGATTTAGACTTGCATTTAGGCACATGTTTAATTCGTTTACATTTTATATTACTGTCGAAGAGTGCTGGAGCAAAAGGTACATATGCATAGCATATAGTTTAGGAAACATTCTTGGGTGATATTTGCTTGTGAATGTTACTTTTCTATATCTTGCACACTTTGCACAATCAATCTTAAAGGCTTGTCTTATAAATAAGATAAGGTGGGGAAGTCATTACCCTCCCTTAGCCCACAAACAATCTCCTCACTCACTAACTCAAGCCTAACTAAAACTGAGTAGACGTTGGCCCTAGGGACATCTCGGACTCATATAGGAGACTGACCTAAGGGGAAAGTTGATTTGAATTTGACTCTTGCTAAATCGGTGTCTAAGGTTGGGGATTGAGGGACAAAACCCCGAAGGTTGGTGGTTTGACATAATTAGGCCTGTTAATTAGGCAAGGATAGCCCCACCGATTTTACCCCTATCTAGCTGATTAACTTGTGGTCATATTCAGCAATATACCCCCCGTAGACAGTTTAAGTAATTAGGAGTCGTCTAGGTCTAAGGTCTACCCTAACTTAGGTTAGATTTTTTCTTTTTATTTGTTTGCTTATTTGTTTGTTTTTTGTTTGTGTTTGACATTTCTTGTGTGATATGGCTTATAACAACAATTTTTCCAATTTTAATGGTAATTTATGTTACACCCCATTTGACTCGGATAATTCCAACCAGATTTTTTACAATATGAGCCACCCAAATACACCGGATTGGACTTATCCAAATTAATATAACCCGTGCCCCCAATCTTATGACCATAATTTCCAAAATAATTCCAACTCTTCACAGGGTCAATGGGGATTCACCTCCCCCGAGTCTAATTTTCAACCAACTTGTACTTCTTATCCACCTTGTCCACAATTTTCACAATATTCATTCCCCGATTTTGCTTCCTATACTCCTTTTCTAAACCAGCCCATTGAAGAAAAATCCGAGTTAGAAAAGAGTATAGAAGCCCATGCATGAGGCCGAACGAAAATTTCAGGCTCCCAATATTTCCAAGATTCATACTCAGTTCCACCAGTTCAAAATAGAAAACCGTCAATCTTGGAAATGAGTATGCGTGAGTCCAAGCAACAATCACAAAATCTGATGGAATCACAATTTCACCACAAATTTCAAAATAAAACTTCATCTTTTCAAGTCCAATCGCAACAAAACGTGAACCAATCAACTATGAAAAGCTGCTTGAAACCATGACTCGGGCTCAAATCACTCATAATAATGACATAGATATAATGGTCAAAACTCTCCATTCTCACCATTTGACCATTCCTGATGTCGCTAACCATTCTGTTAGAATCAAAGAATAATGTTGTTTTGGAAAACAAGGTTCCAATTCAGCACACCCATTTGAACTTGCCCAAACTCCAAATTTTGAAAACCACATTGACATTTTGGCAAGTTATCCCTTTCTTGAAATTGAACTTGAGAATGAATATGATCCTGAACCTCAACTTGGTAATTCAATTCTACTTCCTGATTCAATAATGACTCCGATGTCTTCACCTGATTTCAATCCTTTTCCAGAGTCCACATTGGATCCTGTGCCTGTCCATCGGGAAATTGAATCACCAATCTTTTATGATCATCATTTTGAACTTGACCAATTTCATACTTTTGAAAGTCCTATTGACAAATTGGCAAGTTCTCATTTTTGCGAAATTGAACTCAATGAGGAATGTGACCTTGAGTCTCAAATTTGCGATCCAGTTCAAATTTCTGAATCAATATTGACTCATGTTTTGCTATCTGATTTGAATAATATTTTAGAGTCAGTTTTGATTTCCTTACCTGTCATTCTTGAACTTGAATCACTAATCTTAGAAAGTCACATTCCATTGTAGGGAAACGAATGTGGACTTGAGTTTCAACTTCTTGATTTGGACCCACTTCTTGAACAAATTTTGACTCCTGAACCTTTACTTGACTTCAGTCATTTTCCTGAGTCGATTGTAGTCCATGCCCTTCCTGATCCCAGATCAATCATTCCATCTTTTCATGCTCCATTTTGGGACGAGGTGTTGATAATAATGACTCTGAAATTAGTTTGAAAATTTAGAAATTAGATGGGGTAAAATTCTTAATAAAAATCATTCATATATACATCATTTTAGTGGGTTATATTAGAGAGGTTTCCGGTGGGTTCCTCCGAACTCCACGCAAATTATATTGGGCCGCATTTCGTGGACCAATCAGACCGCCACCGGAACCACCACCGTAAGGTAATATTTTTCTTCCCTTTCTTCTTTTTCATGCATCTATGCATTAATTCATACATTGAGGACAATGCATGAGATAGGTGTGGGTGAGGGTTCTAACATAACTTAGGTTTTATTTTATATTATTAAAAAAATTAACATTTTCTTTACTTTTAAAAACATTTTGAAAATAGAAACAATATTTTGACATATTTTTTTGTAAGAAATTAAATCAATTTTAAGGAATAGGAGAATCATAATTAGGATTTCTTATACTTGGTCAAAATAAGATTGTTTGTTTGATTTCTCAGGTTAGGAAGAAAATTTGTGAAAGTAATTTAGTCTTGATCTTTACCATGATAATATATGCATGCTTTATACACTTACACACTTAGGGTTCAAAACAAAGATTCTTATGCCTTATTTTAAAAAAAAAAGAGAGAGAAAAGATATATATATATATATATATATATATATATATATATATATATATATATATATATATATATATATATATATATAAATCCTCTGATTAAGCTGGGTATTTGTGCCTAAAGCATAAGTATTCATGCCTAAAGGTAGTTCATATAATAAAATCCTTAGTTTTGTGGCCTTGTTTGCTCGAGTCCTTAAGTCTTGGGGTGTCTTCTCACCCGGTGCCCTAAGGCCGTTTGGTTTGGGAGTCACCGATTAAAGGCTCGTTACATGGGCAGATTAGAAAGCCTAATAGAACTAAGGAATAATACCACCAAAAATAAATAAATAAATAAATATGGCATAAGAGTTAGAGTTAAAGAACCCTTAGTCAAAATTTCACGATCACGAAGGTGCATATGACATAGGGTAAAGTAATAGACTAGATGAGAAGTACAATTTGACTCCTTACTTTGATTGATAATAATTTTTGAGTAGAGACTAAGTTTAAGAATGAAAAATTCAGTTTTCCTATAACTTATAGATTACTTAATTCTTACAATAATATTTCAAATTGTGTTTTCAAAATACTAACATTTTTCTCTTTCTTTATGGATTTTGTGGGCGCAATCCACTGAAAACCCTCACGAGATAAAACTCGTCCTCTAGGGGAAAGCTAGAGGTTTAACGGCTTGTTGCACATGCTCAGTGCAATCGCGTGATCTGCGAAAGTGGTATAATAATTTTTGGTTTAGTTTTGTTATTTTTCTCGAGGACGAGCAAAAAATAGTATGAGGGTGTGATCGGTCGTTGATATTGCACATTCATTGTCACATTTTTGTACTAATTATATAATAAACACTGCTTTTAATCCTAATTATTTTCTAGTTTATATGCAGGCCCATTGCTAAAGGAAAGGAAGAGAAACGAGCCAAAAAGCCCATCAAAATTCTGATTTAATTCAGAATTAATTCGAAATCAGAAAATCAGGGCAGATCAGACAAATCAAATCGGTGAAAAATCAGTTAAAATAAATCTCTACAAATCAATTAGTTAAATCCAAAGATCAAAGGTCGTTTCGTCAAATTCAGGAGCTGAAACGGAAAATCCAGAACCAGATAAAGGGAAATCATCAAAACCAGGAGCTGTACTCCCCGGGTGTGGCCACCTGGCCACACCCAAGCCACGGAAATGCGGCCAAAGTCACGTTTCCATGGCTATTTTGTTTCTGTTGGGGAGCGTTTGCTCCCCCTATCTTCATACACTCCTCCTCGTTGGGTTTTGCCTATAAATACTGGGTTTTGCAGAGACCAGAAGGAGCGACCATGCAGAGATAAATTTTAGGCCAGTTTTTCATTCTTTTAAATATAGGTTTTTATTTTTCTTTTTATATAATTTTCAGTTTTATTTATGTAATTCTGGGGAGATCAGAGTTTCATAGGAGAATGAGAGTGAAGCATGTACTGAGAATGACACCGGTGTAAGTTGTACTTCTTTTCTCTTATTGTTACAAGATTGAATCAATAGTTACATTTGTATGTTCTTCTTTGTTTTTTGTGTTCTTTTTCTTCTTTTCTACTTTTCTTCTTTTGGTACCAATTGCTATCCAAGTGAGTCTTATAGCATCGAAAGAGTCTTGCCTTTGAGAGTGCCACCGATAGCTCATGACGATGGATTTTTAGTCTCATTCTATATCATTTCATACTTGTATTGTCTTAATGATGTAATGTGGAAGAGATGGGAATCAACTCTTACGGGCTATGCGCTGATCGTCTCTACTTCAAGATAACATCATTGCCACAGATTCAAGGTAAGTATTGGGCCAAAGGAGGTAAGTAATTTTTAACTTTCTTTTCTTTTAACTTTTAGTTTAGATCACCAACACCATCAACATCCAACTCTTTTATCACTCTTTTCAATTTCTTTGTATATATCAACTTTATATTTTCTCCACCTTCTCAATCTACCACTTTTTCCTAACTTAACTTTAACTCTATTTTTCTCTTTTTTTTAAGGAACTAAAAGAAGAACTTTAACCATTCTTTGTAGCCTAAAAGAGAACTTACTAAAAAGCTTCCATCGTTAGTCCCTCCTTATGGATTACGACCTGCATAATCACTTGCTATAGCTGTAGTATTGAGTACTTGTACTCTTTTTTCTAAGTTCTGAAATTCTGTATTTTGTGTGCAAGTAAAACCTCAATCAAACATAAATTAACTCAAATCACCCACTTTAAAGTCATTATGCTTAATATTAGATTCAGACCTATTAAGGCATTTTAATGTTATAAAGTCTATTAAAAATTCAATAAAAATTAGACATTAGTTTAAATTAAACTTATTAATTTCATTTAATCAAGATGACTATATTCCCAACCCCAAATTAATTAATCAAGATTAAAACCCTTTATAACACCAAAGTAGAACATCCTTTTAAAAAAATCTTAACAATTTCTATTGGAATGAATTATGTAGATTTATTGGGATCTTAGAATTTCAGTGCTTTGGACTTGTGATCAAGCTCAGGTGAGTGTTCTTTTCCTCCTTCAGCTAAACAAGAATTTTTGTGATAAATGATTTTATTTAGTTATTTAATTATGATATATAGGTGATTTAAATGATTAAGTTAGTTTTCTAGTATTTAGAAATTTTATAATTTTCATAAATTACTTCCATGTACTTCTTGTAATATATTTATGTATTCCTGCATGTAATAAAGTTCACTTATTCTTAGTAATAAATCTACATGATCACTACATGACATTGATTCAGACTATGCCACTAAAACTCACTGGGATAATGTTATGACATTACACTGATACACCATTATTCTATGGACATTGTTCTACTACCTGTTATCAACAACGTGTTATCTTAATAACTTAAGTGACATGGAATATTAGACAACTTACATCTGTGGATGGGGAAGTTAAAAGGTGAGACAACGTCTATATTTTGGGTGGACCTAGGAAAAGGTTGTGCAACCGAAAGAGAGTTCTACTACAGGGTTCCTGTGGGGTGACTGACACCCCGTCCTGTTCCTATTCCTGTTCCTGTTATACATGTTATATGATTGAAAAGTGAAAGAACAATGAGAATTACCGTCTAACTTTGGGCTAACGGGTCGTGTCCACGAGGAGGAATGCGATAGAAGCATTTCAATGAATTGTTAAATAACAAAGAATGGTGTTTGTGTTTTTCTTTCCTTTTTTTTATATTGAAAAAGAGAATGGAGAGAAGGGAAGTGATTTAAAGAAAAATTTAAAACTTGGAAAAGGCTTTAGAAAAGGTGATCTTTAAAAAGCTTGAAGAGTGTTTTGTTGATTTTAATATACGAAGAAGATCTGGGCTCACTATCTTACTACTCAATGATGTGTTCTTCTCTTGAAATTCTTAGTGCCTCAACTTGATCATAGGCAAAAACTTAAGCTTTAGTTTCGAAAGTCTTAAGCAAAGCAAATAAGATTGTTTGAAAAAGTTTAACTCTTTTTCTTAAGAAATCCTCTTGAACTGAATGTTAAATCATCAAGTTTTCCTTCAAGTATGAAATAAAAGCAAGTTCAAGTGATATTTTAACAGAAATAGAAGTTTAAAAATTCAAACCCATCCTCATGTACCTTCAAGAACACTTTCAAGAAGAAAGGCTTAGTTTAAGGCATACATATGGTTCCATTGGGTTATTTATATAAAAAATCATTCAAAACAAGAGGGATCGAAGAGAGGGACGATAGTGAGCCCAGAAAATAAGTTTAGCTACTCATGAATGATGTAAAACAAGACATACCCGTGAATTGGAGTAGAAGAAGAGAAATCTTGATCCTTTATTGATGTCATTTCAATCTTCAGATTACAATCACTCTATTCCTCTTTCTCACTGGTATTTGGACTGAACTACAAACAAGAGAACAGAGATACAACTTCTCTATACTATCTAACAAAGAATCTAAACCCTAAAAATAAAGAGAAAAACTTAAACTAATTTCTGGTCCCTTTTTCTCTAAAATTTGCAGTATTTATAGGCAAAAACCAAACGGGGGAGGACGTACGAAGATAGGGGGAGCAAACGCTCCCCCAACAACTTCAACCAGGCTGCAGAAATGCGGCTTTGGCCGCGTTTCCGCGGCCATGGTGTGACCAGGTGGCCTGGTCGCATTTCTGCGGCCATGGTGTGGCCAGGTGGCCACACCTGGTTGGAGGAATTCCTTCGTTTGGTGATTCCCCTTTATCTCCTGCTGGTTTTCCCGTCAGCTCCAGGATTTGACGAAACATCTTTGATCTTTGGCTTTAACCAATTGATTTGGAAAGATTCATTTTAACCGATTTTCAACCTCTCTGATTTGCCATGATCTGTCCTGATTTTCTGATTTTGAATTAATTCTGAATTAAATCAGAATTTGATGGGCTTTTGGGCTCGTTTATCTTCCCTTTCATTTAGCAATGGGCCTGTATTTTATAAAGAAAAATAAGACTTATTAATAGGATTTATTAGGTAATAAACATGGTAATGTGACAATATATATGCAATATATGTGCCCGATCATTATACATGTTACTTGACTTGTTATACATGTTACCTGACTACCTTGCGATAAGGCCTGGTTCAGTGTCAGGAGTCTGGGTCTTGGTCCCGGGTATGTACGGGACCCACCTAAAATATAGACAATGTCTCAACTATTAACTTTAAACAACTACTATTAGGTTTAACCGGACATGTTTAAAAAATAGTGAACACATGAGATACACGTGACTTGGTTGTAAAATACTACACTTAACAGTGCATGTGGTTATTATTTTGCATGTTTCTTTTATCCCCCTTTATTTTACCACTCATTAGGTTGTCTATTGATCACCCTAAGTTTGCTTACTCAGATCCAAATCCGGAAACACCGCAGGATCAGAAGGGAGTACTTCGAGCACGTTGCAGAACTCCAGTAAACTATCATCATTTCATCCCATGAGGATTTCATAGTGTTTTATTTCTATTTCTGTTATGGTTATAATAAGTAAACCTTTGAATACATTATTGTACTTGTTTTTTAATGCTGGAATAAATTGTAAACCTTATGTTTTGATTTAATATTTTAAGGCTTAGCGTATTTATTTTTAAAAATATCGTCGGCTCTCGTCATGTACCCAATTGTGTGTATTTTGGAAAGTGGGGCATGACAAGGCTTTCTTGGTATCAAAGCCAGGTTATTTAGGATGTATAATTAAGTTAATAGCGAAGCTCTTACCAACAGTGCTAAAAATCATACATTCCATCTATAAGTGCAATAATGTTTATTATATTTAAAACCTATTTATAAATTTTCTAAATCTTATTTTGATTTTCAGAGCAATGGCTCAACGACCTCCCTCCTCCTATATTGTTGCTCGTAATGAGACAACTGATCTGATGGGAGTGCTCCATGATATGATGGAGTTTCAACAACAACAAACGACACTCCTTTGAGACGGATTGTTGTCAGCACAACAGACGACCACATCGGCCATTGAAAGGTCAACAGTACCTTGGGAACCAAAGCCTGGTAACATCTCCGACTTTAGGAGGTTACAGCCGGCCACCTTTGCCAGTACAGAAAGGCCGTTGGATGCGAAGCAATGGTTGGTGGCTATGACCAACCTCCTAAATGCAGTGTTCCCAAGGATGAGTAAGTCGAGATGGCCAAGGTTCAACTGACTGACGTGGCTTGGACATGGTGGCTTGCAGAGGAGGAGAGATTAGAGCCACCAATCTCTTGGGAACAATTCATGGATAACTTCTATGAGAGGTTCTTTCCCAAGATAGCCTGAAGGGAAATGGAGTAACAATTTATCAACCTGCAACAAGGGAGTCAAAGCATTGACGAGTACGCTGCGAAATTTTTACTATTGAGCCGGTTGGCTCCATATATGGTGGCAGAGGAAGAAGACTGGGCTAACCGATTCCAGTAGGGTCTGAGGTTGGACATTCAGAAGTTCTTGGTCACACAACCGCTAGGGACTTACTCTCAGGTTCTCAGTGCTGCTTGTAGCTTGGAGCAGGTAGTAGAGAAGGAGAACAAAATCAGAGTGCAACAAGGCCGCTGAAATGACCATTCGACCAGGTGACTAAGGAACCTCCATCCAAGTTCTGAGCGGCTCCACAGAACAAGCAGCAGTTTACTCTTTCCCCGCGGGCATTAGTTTGTGCATTTTGTCAGCTGCTGGGGCATAAGCGAGGAGAATGCAGAAGGGCAAACGGGATATGCCGACTTGTGGAGCTAGAGATCATCAGCTAATAAACTACCTATCCAAGGGGCAGAAAAGTGTCATGTACATTGCTCTAGCATCAGAAGCAGTAAGGAGGAACCTGGTACCTGCAAGTAGAGGAACTCCACTTCCTCCACAATGACAGGTGTTCGAACAATCCCAGAGGACGGTAGGAGCAGGTCGTGGGAGAGGCCAAGGTTTCAACCTGACTGTAGAGGAGGCGGAGGCATCAGAGGAAGTGGTGGAAGGTGCCATTCTGGTTCATTCAGTTTCAGTCATATCACTATTTGATTCTGGTGCTTCACATTGCTATATATCTACTAGATTTGTTATGATGCATTTTATACCCGGTAATGATATGGACAATCAATGGGAGATTAGTACTGGGAATGAAATTATAACCATTAATGGGGTATGCAAAACTTGTTCTGTAGTGATTTGTGGAAGGGAGTTTAGTGCAGACATGTTTGTGATAGACACTAGTAGATACGATGTGATCTTTGGCATGACATGGCTCAGCAAGTATCAAGTGGAAATTGATTGTCAGAATAAGAGGGTAATATTCTGAATTTCGCATCAACCAGAGTTTCAGTTTGTTGGAGAATCTAGGGCATCCAGACAGAAGCATCAAGGAGATTGTGTCATCACAGAAGCCGAGGAGATGCCGAAGCCACTGGTGGAAGAATTTTTAGATGTGTTCCCAGAAGATCTACCCGGATCGAGTCTTGGAGTTTTTTTATAGATGTCACTCTGGGTACGGCCCCAATCTCTAAGGCACCGTATCGGATGGCACCCATGGAACGTGCAAAGTTGAAGAAATAATTGCAAGAGTACTCAGACAAAGGATTCATCAGACCTAGTGTTTCACCTTGGGGAGCTTTGGTGTTGTTGGTGAAGAAGAAGAATGGTAGCAGGAGGATGTGCATTGATTACCTATAATTGAACAAGGTCACCATCAAGAACAAATATCTTTTGCCCAGAATTGATGACCTGTTCGATCAAATTTGTGGAGCTAAGGTCTTCTCGAAGTTGGATCTCCGTTCTGGATATTATCAACTAAAAGTTAAGAAGGAGGACATTCCGAAAATGACATTTAGGACTAGTTATGGTCATTATGAGTTCCTAGTCAAGCCATTTGGAGTGACCAATATCCCAGCAATTTTTATGGACTTGATGAATCGGGTATTCTCTCCATTCTTGGATAAATTCATAGTAGTATTCATAGATGATATCCTGATTTATTCTAAGAATAAAGAGGAGCATGCAGAGCACTTGAGGAATGTATTGCAGACCTTCGACGGGAGATGCTCTACGCCAAACTAAGTAAATGTGAGTTTTGGCTTAAGAGCGTAACTTTTCTGCGTCATATTATTTTGGGAGAAGGTGTCGCGATGGATTTCAGTAAGGTTCAGGTAGTGAAGGATTGGTCAATCCCGAAGTCGACAATAAACATCAGAAGTTTCCTAGGACTGGCTGGATATTATCGGAGGTGTGTGCAAGATTTCTCAAGGATTGCAGGACCTCTAACCAAGCTAACTCAGAAGGGAATAAAGTATGTAAGAACTATGAAGTGTGCTGCTGTTTTAGAAGAGTTAAAGAATAGATTGATCATGGCCATAGTCTTGAAGATGCCCAACGGGGCTGGAGGTATGGTCATATACAGCGACGCGTCAAGGCAAGGCTTAGGGTTTGTGCTAATGCAGCATGGACACGTGATAGCATATACGTCCAGGCAGCTAAAGCCTCATGAGAAGAATTATCCTACGCATGATCTGGAACTGGCAGTAGTCATTTTGACCTTAAAGATTTGGAGGCACTATCTGTTGGGAGATCAAGTGCTGATATATATTGATCACAAGAGCTTGAAGTACATCTTCACTCAGAAGGAGCTAAACATGAGACAAAGAAGGTGGCTAGAATTGATGGCTGATTATGACATTGATCTATAGTATCATTCTGAGAAAGTTAATGTGGTACCAGATGCTTTGAGCCAGAAGCCGAAAGCATGTATGGTGATGTATATCACTCAGCCAAAAAAGTTGTTCGAGGAGATGATACGAATGGACTTGATGGTGATGCAAAGGATTAAAACTCCCAAACAGTTGATGGCTATGCAGATTCAGCCGACACTTTTGGAGAGAATCAAAGAGGCTCAGGGTGGAGACCCCAAGTAGCAAGAATTTAGGGAGCAAGTGGAAGCCGGACTAAGGATGGACATGCACATTCATGTAGATGGAACACTCCATTTCGGTAATAAGATTTGTGTGCCGAATGGAGAGGTTCGACATGAAGTATTATCAGAAGCCCATAGTTTGGCATATTCTATACATCTAAGAGGGACGAAGATGTATCAAGATCTGAAGAAACAATTCTGGTGGCATGGGATGAAAAGGGAGATTGCTCAGTATATGGCAAAGTGTTTAGTATGTCAGCAAGTGAAGGCTGAACATTAGAGAACATATAGACTACTTCAAGCCTTACCGATTCCAGAATGGAAGTGGGAGCACATCACTATGAACTTCGTCACTGTCTTACCTCGTAGCTAGAAAGGAAATAATACAGTATGGGTTATAGTGGATTGTCTCACAAAGTCAGCACACTTCATTCCTTTCAGATTAGGATAATCTACAGGGTTGTCAGCAGAGAAGTACATGCAGAAGGTGGTGAGACTCCATGGCATGCCAATTAGCATTGTGTCCGACAGAGACACTAGATTCCTGTCACAATTTTGGAGAAGTCTCCAAAAAAGCTTAGGAACGCGCTTGAAGTTTAGCACATCATATCATCTGCAGACTGATGGACAATCAGAGCGGATGATCCAGATTTTCAAAGACATGTTGAGGGCTTGCATGTTAGACTTCAAGAGGTCATGGGAAGATCATCTGCATATGGCAAAGTCTACCTACAACAACATCTACCAGGCCAGTATTAAGATGGCACCCTTTGAAGTATATGGAAGAAAGTGCATGTAACCCTCGGTTCCAATCACCGGTTTTTTTCACTAGGGGTTGGTATGCTATAAATACCTATTCTGGTGGCCTAAACTAAGTCTACCTTAACTCTAATAAAATTTTCTAATATTTCAGATTTTTCTAAATTTTTCCAAAACTTTTCTAAATTAATTGAACATTCTAGAAATTCGTAACCCATCTGTGTCACTATACGACTTTCAGATTTTTTTTTAATTTGAAATCGGAGATGAATTTCACGAATCTGATTTCTCAATAATGCTTAAAATAATATTTTCTATTTTTAAAAAATTTTAGGAATTTTTCCGAATAAACTAGGAATTTAATTGAGTTAAGAAATGGCATAAATAAAAATAAAAATATAAAAATATAAAATATAAAAATAAAAATAAAAAAATTCAAAAATTATTTGCAGCCACAAGAGTTTAAACTCAGGTGAGTAAATCATGATTACACATTGGCATGTGGTCTAGAGGCCCAAGCCCATTTATTTAAACCTCCCTTAACTCTCTTCATCCTCTCCAACTTCCCCCACTCTCTCTAACTTCTCCCTCACTTTCTCCCACTCATTCCCACTTATCCTAACTGAACTCACTACTCCCTCCACGTAGTTTAACTCTCAAGGGTGGCTTAGGGGTGTGTGTGGTGCCTATATAAGGGACAATTCACCATCTCTAGAAAAATTGCAAAATCCAAACTTCTCTCCATTTCTCACTACTAACTCACTTTCTTTCCCAAAACTCTATAGTGATGGACGAAGGGAAGAACATTCAGACTGAAGGGAAGCATTTCAGGTAATTTATTTTGCATTTTTGTAGATTTAAGTTCTTTTTGGAATTTCATCAAACAGGTTGTGTGCATTACATTATAGCTGTAATTTCACCTTGAAAAATGTATGCTAAAATTCCAATAAAATTTTGTTAAACACCTATGTCTTGCTTTGTAATTGTCATATTTATTTTAAGATTTTTAAGAATTTTTAATTGAAGAAAAAAGGGAAAATGTGCACTGTGTTGTGCACTGTGCACAGCACAGTGTTGTGCTCTCAGCCAAACCGAGAGCACTGGCTTGGTTGGCCAGGCCAGTGTCTGGCCTGATCTGACCTGGGTGGGGTCCAGGTCTATGTTATAGACCCAGCCCCAAAAAAAAATTACAAAAAGAGAAAAAGAAAAGGAGAAAAAGAGAGAGAAAAGAAAACAAGAAAAATAAATTCAAAATAGTTACTGTAGCAGACTCAGACCCAAAACCCATTACTATAGCAGACCCGTTACTGTAGCAAACAGACCCGTTAAACCTCTAATTGATTTTTAGGTTTATTTTAATTCAGAAAAATTTGAAATAAACTCTGAAAATTCTAGAAAATTTACAGAAAATAACAAACTAAATTTGTGACTCTAAAATTATTTTGAGTGTAACATTACTTAAAATAACATGATTATTCTTTGTAATTATTATTTAATGATTATTTATTTAAAAATTGCCAATAAATTTCTAAATATCACAAAAAAATATAAAATTCATAATTCAGTAATATGTAAACAATATACATCAATTTATTAATTTATGCATGTATTTTATCATGAAAGTATATTTTTAAATGGTTGCTAAAATTCAGAAATTGAATTATTTGCAAATATTAACCAACCAAAATTATAATAAATAGTAAAAAATTATATGATCATTCAACTTATCACTAAATAAAGAACATGTCAAGTCTCTAATTAATTCACACAATATTTAGGCCGTGAATTTTACCCAGAGCCGGTTGCAGTTACGAAAAATCAGATTCCAACGACATGAGGCAAGTGCACATACTCTCTCTCCTCTGTGTTCTTTTGTTAGTTTATAAATTCCTTTGAAAATCTCAATTTCCATATCTTTCCCTGATCATGTGTATAGAAGACATGCATACATAGGATGTTTGTAACATAAATGACCATTCAAGCACAATTGTAAGTTAGTAAATATTGCACAAGTAAGTTGAAGTCACTCTATCTCATGATTACTATTTTATGATTATGTCTACATCCTAATACACTGGCATCACTTATACTATTATGCATTTGTCACTTGATGTTGTCACCTTTTTTTATTTTTCTGAAATTTTGATATGTATTATAATCACTATTTGACACTGATACTCTTGACCGATCCTTAATCCTATCACGCTGAGTCACACTTTATCTTGCATTTACATTGATTAATAAAATTAACCAAGCCAGGGTTATTGGGGGAGACTGTAGCAGGAAAATTCAGGGAGGTGTGCTTAGAAGGGCGACCCCTTGTGGGTTTGGATGTCACACATGATCTTGTTATTTATGCACGCTCCTATTATTACATGTTACATGATACCTGAGTACAGTGAACTGTTTCTCCCTTCTATCAGGATCCACTAACGCATCACTTATTTGATATGTAGTTGTCCTATGGGATGGGGCACAGGATGGCTGCATTAGTTAGGTTAATAAAACATGCTAGACTTAGAATTATCATTTGTGACATGGATAATCTTGACTACATGATATTCATCGACTTGCCATATTATTCTTGTTCTTATGATCTGATGATTATGATATATGACATTACTCGTCTAGGTTGCTTCATGCTCATTATATACATGTCATAGTATACATACATGAGCTTATTTCACATGATCTAGTGTTCTGTTACTCTCGCTGGTATCTTACCTATCAGTTTATATTACCGTCGGTTTCATTATTCATTCATTCCAGTGCTCTACTTATATTGCCCCTCTTGTTTCCCAGTCAGATGGGTTGCTATGATGACTGGCAGGGTTTCTCTTCAGCCTAGGTAAGCGTACTTGAGGTGTTCGGGCAAAACTTTTAATTCTAAGGAAGGAGTGGATTCATTGGAAGGGAGAATTAAACTTTCAGTCTTGGGATTAGGTACACTTGGGCTTGACGCCCAATTCACTGTTGAATCAATGATTTGGTCTAAATTGAAATCCTCAGACTCTAGATCAAACTCGCTCTCTTAATGCTCATTTGTCAAATTTTAATGGAGTTGACCTCAAATGTCTGATCATTCATATCCCTGGGTTGTTTTCTTAGATTGAAAACATTCACCTCCTTTGTCATGTCTCCAAAGGTCAATCGCATGGACCCGTTTCTACAGTTGATGGCAATAGCTGTAGCAAGGAATGGGCGCCCTAAGATGACTTATTGTTGGCCCAGAGGCCCTTCACTCTAGTTTTGATGATGATTAACTCATGTAGTTATAGTTTACTAATAATCTTGTGATATTTAGTTTCAGATATTTAATCAGGATATTAGTAGGTGATTAGCTTCAACAAAGGTGTTTTGGAGTTTTCACATGGTGATTCAAGAGCTCGAGCGTCAAGTTCATATCTAGCACTCGGATTGGAGTCTAGCTCGGGGAATTGCGTTTGGATCGAGTCAACTTGGAGACGGCGTTCTACAAGAAGGCTTCGGTTTATTTTAGTTTAGTTTGTTTAGATCCATTGTAAAGATTAGATAGTGTGATATGCTCAAGTTCACAACACACACGTTTCATGTTTATTGGTTTTGGTTTTCGGTTTAACCGATCTTGGTTTTCATGAATAGATTGAATCAAAACAAGTTTACATGGTTTAATGTATATTAGATTTGATCTATATACATCTATGCTTCATATACTTAGAAAAACTTATTTTGATACACTATTCATGTGTTTGGAGTTTTGTATTTTGACAAAACTTATTTTTGGATTTCAAGTAAAAACATAGATATAATACCTTTCATGTATATTGGATTCTATCCATATACAACATGCTTAAAAGTTGTTTAAATATCATGTTTTTGTATTTACATGTGTTTTGGAAAAATCGGATTTCCATTTCAAAAATCCTAGTTTGGAAAATACAGAATTTGGTTTAAGGCAAATTTTGCAGGTCACAAAAATGGTTCAAAATGTTTGTAAAATGATTTGATTTTTACTCAAACATATTTGTATTTCAAAGATATAACATGAACTGATTTTTATGAAATTTATGTGATTTTATATGATTTAATTGAAGTTAAAAAGACTAGTTTTTAAATCCTAAATTTTCCCTGCCAGGCTCTGGCGGTCGACCGGGACGGTCGACCGGACTAGTGGTCGGTCGATCGGACCGGTCGACCGATGTGTACAAGACGTGCACAAAGGCCAAGTGATTTGGCCGGTCGACCGTGCGGTCGACCGACTGAAGTCACCCCACTCTCGGGTGGGGCCGGTCGACCGGGCGGTCGACCATTCACTTTGGCCCGGCCGACCGGGCGGTCGACCGGCCAGAGAGCAGTTGCTCTCTGGATCTGGCACGGTCGACCGGGCGGTTGACCGGAGGACTCAACGGTCGAATTTTTGACCGTTGGCCGGTCGATCGGCCGGTCGACCAGAAGGGCATTCTGGCCCTTTTCAGCTGCCAACGGGCAGATTTTCAAATGAGCTATATATACCCCATTTGAAGTTGGTTTTCAAAAAGAATTTTAAGAGCTAAAATTTCTATCTTCTCTAGTGTTTTAATACAAGTTTTCAAAAGAGTTTTTAAGCCAAAAGATTTTATCTTTATTTGTTTTAAAGGGTTGGAAAAATCAAGAAAAAGGAGAAGTCTTTGGTATTGTTTTTTATCTTTATTTCCATTACATTCTAGAAGTTTTCCCAAGAGTTTTTCTTTGTGATTTTGATTTCCAAACTCTTTATTTCTCACACTTGAGCTTATCATTCTATCCTATCTATAGGATCATTGTTTTGTGGGAATATTAGTTTGTGGTTGTGCAAACCACCAAGTTGTAAACCTTCCATCTTTGTGATATCCCTCTAGTGAGAGGTGATTGAGTTGATATCCCTCTAGTGAGAGGTGATTGTGGAAGTGGTGTTTGGCTCCCTCTAGTGAGAGGTGGAGATTGTGTTGGAATCTCTCAAGTGTGAGGTGAATGTGTTTGAGTGGCTTTGAGCCCTATCCCTCATTTGTGAGGTTGATCTTTATTTGGCTAAGTGCCTACCCCTCTAGTGAGAGGTGGATATTGTATTGAGTTGTGCCTTACCTCTAGTGAGAGGTTGTATTTGTTGGAGAGAGGAGTTGTGTACTCCCGATTGTATTTGCCCCAAATCCTCAGTGGAGGTTCCCTGTGTGGGAAGTCCTGTGTGGACGAGTTAGTGGAAATCCTTCTGTGTGAAGGCGGGAACGTAGAGCTGTGTGCTCGAACCTCGAAACATATCTTGGTGTTTGCGATTGATCCACTTTCTCTTAACTCTCTCTCTTTTACATTGTGCCTTGCATTGATTCATATTGTCATATCATATACATGCTTGTGTTGTTTATGTGTGCCCATACTTGTGTTTAACCAAGAGAGCTTCATATAGCACCTCAACTCTTATTCAGAGGAATCAAGAGGAGTTAGTCCAGAGCCCTTCACCGGGAATTCGGCTATACTCTTTGGTTACACTAAGTGGTTGCATTAAGTTTTGTAATTCCGCATTAGTTGACCATTAGATTCGCTAGTCACCTATTCACCCCCCTCTAGGTGATTTCAAGTGGTATCAGAGCCTACGCTCCTGATATTAGGTTTAATTACCTTAGAGTGTGATCTTGGTCGCTAATCTAGATTTGCATTTGCACACATATTGTTTGCACTCATGGACTTCATGACCCCTCCTATATTTGATGTTTCCAACATTGACGTATGGAAGATTAAGATGAGTATGTATCTCAAGACCCTAGGCTTGCATGTTTTCCTTGCCGCTACCAAGAAATTCTATCTTGGTAATAGCAAGCATATAGAGGCCAATGCACAAGCCCTAAAGGCACTTAGTAGCACGCTTAACAAAGAATATCTTTCTATGGTTTCTCATTGTGATTCCGCCTTTGTAGTGTGGAACACGTTGACTTCTCCCGCGCTCCAAAAAACGAACCTTGTGGAGATGGAATCTAGTGAGGATGAATCCGAACAACAATGCTACATGGTCCAAGGGAATGACTCCCTTGAGGTATATTCGGAATCTCAACTAGATAATTATGTTAGTTCTTCCGGCGATGATTTAGTTGATGCCGATGCTTTGAATGAAGAACTTTCAATTGTTTGTGAAAAATTGCTAGAAAAATATAAAGCTTTGAAAAAGAAAAGTTTTGGACTTAACAAAGAAAATAAGGATTTGTGTTCAAAACTTGATTTGGTTTTGCAAGAGAAGGAAGAGATTTCAAGTGAACGTGACTCACTTAAATCCCAACTAGATCTTGCCCTAAAGGAAAATGAGATTTTGAAATATAGAAATGATTGTAATGAAGTTTTAAAGAAAAATAAAGTTATATCTTCAAACTTGATTTTGTTGTAAAAGAGAATGAATCTTTGAAAAACAAAATTGCTTCTATTTCAAAAGAATTAGATTTAGTTTCTAAGAAAAATATTTTTTGAAAAATGACTTTGATTCTCATGTTTGCCATGCTAGTGTAGCTTCACATTCTAGCTCACCTATTGCATGCTTCACTTCTTCTTCCATTATTGAAAATGATATATTTATGCTTAAGAAGAGTGTTGATTGTTTGGGCTCCACTTTGAGCCCATGTGTCATGAACTACACACGTTTGGAATCTATGTTTCGAAAGAAACAAATTTCATCTTTGCATGCACACAAACCACGGCATACACATGCTCCTCACGTTCATGTACACAACACTATGTATGCTCATGTGTACACATGTGGACGTAAGGGCCACCTTATTAAGTTTTGTTATGATCGTATATATGATGAAAATTTAGCAAATAAGTTTGTTTGGGTTAGGAAAGGAGCTAACCCCCATGGACCCAAAAGAGTATGGGTACCAAAGACCACTCCTATTTTATTTGATGTAGGTTTGGGCTCTCACACGATGTGAGAGAGATGGTGCCTTGAGGTGGATGCGTTCCGAGCTAAAAGATGACAAATTTGGATGCATCACTTTCAAGGGGAGTTTGGTGGGAGGACCACCTCGGTTTGGAGACATAGGGATGTGCCCTCATGGTTTTAGTAACGATCTCTTACTCCTCATTTATGTTTACATGCTTTCATATTATTCATTTTTAGCATGTTTTGATGTTTCATGATTAGTATGTTAAATGTCATGATTATTATACTTGTGATATACATGATTAGTATTTGAGATCACCCATGTTTAATATGGACTTATACTTTTGTGTTCTCACATTTGTTTTAGCTATTGTGTATATCATAGATCTAATGAATGTTCATTTACCATAATGATCATATAAGTTTTGTTTTGATTTCTATGCTTCATGTTTTGATTACATATTTAGATGTTAGTTTTCATTAAAACTTGGATATATACTTGTACAACTAGTGAGCCACAAATAGATTATTATATGTTTATGCTTGAAAGCTCATTTGTACTCATTAGATGTACTAGTATAGCCTAGTTTTAATGATTCATACATTTTGACTTGTATTCCATATTTTGACATGTTTTCATGTTTATGTTTAAACTTCATGTATATGTCTATTTTATCTAAACTAATAGTTATACATATACATCCTTGAGCCACTTGCCTTCATGCATATATCTTTGTGGACTCATTTATGTTTGGATATGTATGTATACTCTAGTTTGTACAAAACATACATATGCCTTGAAGTTTGAATTGTTTTAATGAAAATTAAATTTTGATGATTTTCATGTTGTTGTAAGGAATTTCATAATTGAGCTTAATTGCTTATTTTCATGATTATGTTCTTCACATAACTCTTATACACTCATTTTACTTAACGTTTTCTCATGACCTTGTTTTCATAAGTATTATATGTGCTATATAGATTTTGAGTGTCTGGTGATCATGTGATTTTCATGTTTCATGAAAAATATTTTTGTTTTATTCCTTCCTTGAAGGATTTCATACTAGTTTACAAGTTTATCATTAAACTAGTTGCGTATTCTTCATTGTGGTAGTGTTTTTCAAACATGCTATATTTTTCAAATCCTATTTTTGAAAACCCCTACCCATTAAAGGGCGGTTGGTTGGGCGACCATGCCTTGTATGCTCTTTATTGAAAATCATTTTACACATGTGCATGAAATGGGTGGTAGGAAGTATGAGTTATATACTTGATCTTTATTGTGTTTTCAATTGGTATCACAATTGATTTCTATTTAGTATACTCATATTTGTTTCTATATATGTATGCTTTAACTTCAAATAATATCAATTTCGATTGATATTTAATGTTCCATACATATATGGGTTTTGATTGTGCTTACTATATCTTTATATCTTTGAGCACAAATTTAGTTATGATAAGCTTGATTTTGTCCTTAATGACAATAATTTTTAAATTGGTATCTTATACAAGCTTATGCATATTTTCTATTGGTATTTCATAAAGGGGGAGAAAATTCATGCTTTACATTTCAATTGCTTTACATTTCAATTGGTATCTTTGTTTACCTTTGATATCTTACTCCCACTCTTTATGTAGAAAAATGATTGAAAAATGAAATTGATTTTTTGGTATCATCGCTTCTAATGAAAATTATTTTCAATTGATATTTGTTTCATTTTCAATATTGATATCAAGAATATTAAATTGATATTATTCTCTATTTGGTATCTCTATTGCAAAATGATTTTGGTATTTAACCAAAAAGATTGGTTTATGTTTTCCTTTTGGTATCAAAAGTATAAAATATTTTCAATTGGTATAAATTTTTTCTTTTCAATTGGTATCAAGATTACCTATATGTGTATATCCTTTAATTGATATCAAAATTGTAGTTAGTTTCTTCAAATATGTTATTTTTTCAATTGGTATCAAGACTACCTATATATGTACATCTTTCAATTGATATCAAAATTTTTGTTGGTTCTTCAAAATGTTTTGTTTAGTTTCAATTGATATCATAAATTGGTATCATGACATTTTGATGTATACCTTCATACTTGATTGTTATATCTTTCAATTGGTATCAATATGTTTTGATTTATGCATATAGGAAGAAAATTATTTATTATGCCTTTTTATTATTTGCACCCCTTTGTTGATGAATTGACAAAAAGGGGGAGAAATATTTTGGAGTTTATATGCATGTTTGTGTTTATATGCATGTTTGTTTGAAAGTTTTTCCATATACTTTCATATACTTTCAATTGGTATTTGTTATCTTTTACCATTTGTATCAAGAGCATTTTTTATTGGTATCAAGAGCATATTTTGTTGGTACTTTTATTGGTATCAAAAGCATATTTTATTTCATTGGTATCAAATATCATGTTTATGCATATTTATATTGAGCCATAATTGCATATCTTTATTGTTTATTGCTATGTATGAGTTAAGGGGGAGCTTCTATGAAGCTTAACTTTAATCCATGTATATATAACTCCATGAGTTTTGTCATCATCAAAAAGGGGGAGATTGTTGGCCCAGAGGCCCTTCACTCTAGTTTTGATGATGATTAACTTATGTAGTTATAGTTTACTAATAATCTTGTGATATTTAGTTTCAGATATTTAACCAAGATATTAGTAGGTGATTAGCTTCAACAAAGGTGTTTTGGAGCTTTCACATGGTGATTCAAGAGCTCGAGCGTCAAGTTCATATCTAGCACTCGGATTGGAGTCTAGCTCGGGGAATCGAGTTTGGATCGAGTCAACTTAGAGACGTCGTTCTATAAGAAGGCTTCGGTTTGTTTTAGTTTACTTTGTTTAGATCCATTGTAAAGATTAGATAGTGTGATATGCTCAAGTTCACAACACACACGTTTCATGTTTATTGGTTTTGGTTTTCGGTTTAACCGATCTTGGTTTTCATGAATAGATTGAATCAAAACAAGTTTACATGGTTTAATGTAAATTAGATTTGATCTATATACATCTATGCTTCATATACTTAGAAAACCTTATTTTGATACACTATTCATGTGTTTGGAATTTTGTATTTAGACAAAACTTAATTTTGGATTTCAAGTCAAAAACATAGATATAATACTTTTCATGTATATTGGATTCTATCCATATACAACATGCTTAAAAGTTGTTTAAATATCATATTTTTGTATTTACATGTGTTTTGAAAAAATCGGATTTCCATTTCAAAAATCCTAGTTTGGAAAATACAGAATTTGGTTTAAGGCAAATTTTGCAGGTCACAAAAATGGTTCAAAATATTTGTAACATGATTTGATTTTTACTCAAACATGTTTGTATTTCAAAGATATAACATGACTGATTTTTGTGGAATTTATGTGGTTTTATGGGATTTAATTGAAGTTAAAAAGACTAGTTTTTAAATCCTAAATTTTCCCTGCCAGGCTCTGGCGGTCGACCGGGACAGTCGACCGGACCAGTGGTCAGTCGACCGGACCGGTCGACCGATGTGCACAAGACGTGCACAAAGGCCAAGTGATTTGTCCGATCGACCGTGCGGTCGACCGACTGAAGTCACCCCACTCTCGGGTGGGGCCGGTCGACCGTTCACTTTGGCCCGGTCGACCGGGCGGTCGACCGGCCAGAGAGCAGTTGCTCTCTGGATCTGGCACGGTCGACCGGGCGGTCGACCAGAGGGCTCAACGGTCGAATTTTTGACCGTTAGCCGGTCGACCGGAAGGGCATTCTGGCCCTTTTCAGCTGCCAACGGGCAGATTTTCAAATGGGCTATACATACCCCATTTGAAGTTTTTTTCAAAAAGAATTTTAAGAGCTAAAATTTCTATCTTCTCTAGTGTTTTAATACAAGTTTTCAAAAGAGTTTTTAAGCCAAAAGATTTTATCTTTATTTGTTTTAAGGGTTGGAAAAATCAAGAAAAGGAGAAGTCTTTGGGATTGTTTTTGATCTTCATTTTCATTACATTCTAGAAGTTTTTTCAAGAGTTTTTCTTTGTGATTTTGATTTCCAAACTCTTTATTTCTCACACTTGAGCTTATCATTCTGTCCTATCTATAGGATCATTGTTTTGTGGGAATATTAGTTTGTGATTGTGGAAATCACCAAGTTGTAAACCTTCCATCTTTGTGATATCCCTCTAGTGAGAGGTGATTGAGTTGATATCCCTCTAGTGAGAGGTGATTGTGGAAGTGGTGTTTGGCTCCCTCTAGTGAGAGGTGGAGATTGTGTTGGAATCCCTCAAGTGTGAGGTGATTGTGTTTGAGTGGCTTTGAGCCCTATCCCTCATTTGTGAGGTAGATCTTTGTTTGGCTAAGTGCCTACCCCTCTAGTGAGAGGTGGATATTGTATTGAGTTGTGCCTTGCCTCTAGTGAGAGGTTGTATTTGTTGGAGAGAGGAGTTGTGTACTCCCGGTTGTATTTGCCCCAAATCCTCAGTGGAGGTTCCCTTTGTGGGAAGTCCTGTGTGGACGAGTTAGTGGAAATCCTTCTGTGTGAAGGCGGGGACGTAGAGCTGTGTACTCGAACCTCAAAACATATCTTGGTGTTTGCGATTGATCCACTTTCTCTTAACTCTCTCTTACATTGTGCCTTGCATTGATTCATATTGTCATATCATATACATGCTTGTGTTGTTTGTGTGTGCCCATACTTGTGTTTAACCAAGAGAGCTTCATATAGCACCTCAACTCTTATTCAGAGGAATCAAGAGGAGTTAGTCCAGAGCCCTTCACTGGGAATTCGACTACACTCTTTGGTTACACTAAGTGTGTTGCATTAAGTTTTGTAATTCCGCATTAGTTGATCATTAGATTAGCTAGTCACCTATTCATCCCCTCTAGGTGATTTCACTTATTTGTCATTAGATTAGCACTACACCTATTTACCCCCTCTAGGTGTATTTTTCACTTTGATTTCGCTCCGTCCTCGCTAGGCTTTGATAAGGGGTTGGTAGAAGACTTCACTGTCTTCTCCAGCTCAATGTATGGTTGTACCCGGGAGAGAGCCTCGCTCATCTTGGCGACGTTGTGCTTCAGCAGATGCTTGTATAAAGGGTGAGTGGCCTGCAGCCCACTGATGAATGCGTATGCAGAAACTTCCTTACTGCAATTGAAGATCTTGGTGAGCTAATTCTTGAAGAAGTTGATGTAGGATTTGAGGCTATCTCCTGGCCTCATTTTGATGGTGAGGAGGTGATGGCTACTCCTCTTCGCTTCTTGGCGAGTAGCATATTGTGTGAGGAAGGCTTCGGTGACCTCCGAGAAGTTATGGAGAGAGCAAGGTGGCATGGAGGGGAACGACTCTGATGCTGTGCCCCTTAGACTAGAAGGGAAAATGAGGCATATTACCGGGTCATTCGGGAGTAGAGTATCATCTTGTCTTGAAAATGACAAATGTGTTGGTTCGGATCTCTCGTCTGGTGTAGCTGTCAAAGATGGGAGTCGAGAACTTCTTCAGAAGCTCACTCTCTTGGATGTCCTTGGAATGCGGAGTCATAGAGTCGGGTGGACAGAATCAAGTGCTAGGGGAGCTTGGCCTCCATGATCCGCTTCTAGATCAGCTCCTCGAGGATATGGAGATCTGGGGACCTGCTGTTCTCGGTGTCGCCCTCTTTCCGTATGGATTTGTTCTGAAGGGTGACTTGAGCTTGGAGCTGTTGATTGAGTAGCTTCAACTCTTCTTGTTCGCGAAGGATGTTGTCGTGGTCGAGAAGCATCTGCTCCCGCTCGCGATCTGACTTCATCTGCTCTTTCATCTCTCAGCACATCTGAAACAGCTGGTCTTATTACTGTTGTGGAGGCTGAGTGCTGACAGATGGCTCCTGTGAAGTGGCGGAGGTAGTTCCCTCCGCGAGCGGTTGATTGTTGATTCACTTGGAGGACGTACTTTTGGCAGTCGCCTTGGCCTTTCCCATGGAAGTTACGTCACCGATAACTTTCTTGCGTGGGGCCATCGCTGATCAAGAAGAGACTATCTGAGGAAGGTTGAAGGGGGAGAGACCATGAGTATGAGGACTCAGATCTCAATGAAAGCATAAAAAATGTAGGGGTAAATTCCTAAAAAGAATTTATCTACACTTCAAATTATAACCTGGATCTAAAGGAGTGTAGAAAAATATCACGAAGACTCTGGTTTTACGTGTAAACCCAATTTGAAAAAAACTACAGGGAGAAGAGAGAGAATTTACTATTTTCAGAGGATTACAGTGAATTCAGCAGAGCTAATACTCTATTTCTCTAGCAAAAATAGGTGGATTACTATCTTTTTCTTCGGTGCTTTCTGCTGTTTGTCAGTCTGCCTTTGTATTGTATCTTCTATTGTCTTATATACCAGGGGGCTCTTCTTGACAATGCGAGTCATGCGAGATTCAATACCCGCATGATCTACACATTGCAATTCTTCTATAAAGGTGGAGATTCTGCCCTTGATTGTGGGAGTAATATCTGTTGCTTTCTATAACTGCTTGCATTGAAGTAGGAGTCGTGGACCATGTGTGAAACATGGGATGATCTGGCAGCGTAACGGACTCCAGGAATGTAGGAGGGAGCCGATGGAGTTGGTTTCGAAAGTAGTTTTCCTCAAGATGGAATGACTGGTCTCGGGGGAGAATATCCTACGAAGACGATCAATTCCTTGAGAGGAGAAAATTATCTCAGGAATATTCTGGATGCCGCTCTCTGGGGAGTCGCTCTGATGACTTTTCTTACTGATGTATTCGGGAGATTCTGATGGTGTGAGACACATGTCTTGATCCTAGTGTGTGTCAGAATTTAACCACTGCACTTGTGTAAAACAAAAAGAAGTAAAAAAAATTCAAACTATTTTGTTTACCACAAACTCAAAATTGAAACTTTTATTATTGAAAACTAATATCAAACTTTTGTGTGTGTGTTTGTACAAGCTTAAGCAATCAAGTTTTAATCTGAACTTTACAAAAATCTAAACATCCTTACAAACTAGAGCCTTCTTCTTCTTGTCTTGATCCAAACTCGATTCTTTTGAACTTGACTCCTTCTTGAGTGCTAGTTGTGTTGAGCTATTGATTCAACACTAGTTAACTTGTCTTTGAATCTTTTGTTGAAGCTAAACACAAAAATCCTGATCTTGATTAAACCTGTAACTTAAATAACACAATATCATTAGTACTATAACTACATGAGTTAATCATCATCAAAATTAGAGTTATGGGCCTTAGGCCAACACTATTTCGAAGACATCACCATTTGGAGTCACCTGCAGTTCAAGATTTCCAACTTCATAAACTGAAAATTCTCAGTAGCGACCACTGAAACCTTCGTCTGCAATCACGCCACTTTCCCTCTCCTATATTGAAGACGTACAACACCCCTACCTTCAAAGCGGACAGTTATAAATAATGAAGAAATTCCCTACATGTAATCCTAACAGTCCAGCGCCCATAATTAAGACCGTTACAACAAATCTACACATAGAGATCGTGCAGTTACAGGAACCTCTTCAGCTCTCAATCATCACCAACAGTTCAGGATAAATGAACCCTCATCTCCAACGAGAAAGAAGGAGTGACCTGGATCTTCTCTGTGGACCTAATATCAAGACCTTTCCAATACTTCCACAATCAACCCTTGTTTTGAGACTGTAATCCTTGTAAATTGGCAGATTATAGTGGATTCTCTTCCTCTTCCCTGTGATTTTTTTCCGATTTGAGTTTCCACATAAAAATCCTGTTTCTCCGTCTCTTTTCTGTGTTTTGATCACTGCTATACACCTACAATGTAAACTCATTCTCTCGCTTGTATGTGGATTGACCGTCTGATTATTCACAACGAAAAATCTCCAGCACAGTAAATAAGATAGAACACAAGTGTTTCCTACTAATTCAATAAAACACGAGGGTTTTCTAATAATTTCAATAGTCACATAGATTTACTGTGAAATCTAAATAATACAAGAGGTCTCTTTTCAATTTTACCCAAAAATAAAAAAAAGAAAAACACTGATTTTTTGGGTTTAAATCTAATTCTGTCTCACACTGCTGATCAAAGCCGACTGAAGGGAGGTTTTCTCCCGTGACTCATATAGAAATTTTGTCTATCCATACGTATGCGAGAGAGCAATATCAACTTCTTCTTTCTTTTTTCTCTGTCAGCTCCCCCTCTCTCTCTCTCTCATCCTCTTCTTGGCCGCTCGATCAGTTTTCTACTGACAACAATAATAAATTAGTATTTTTTTAATTTATTTACTACGGTTGGATGTACCCCTGTGGACATAAGCATTTAAGGGAAAGGAAGGGGGTGAAAATAGAAGGTCAAGAATTTAGGGCAACTTTGGCCGGATTCCTCGTCTCTTTTCGGTGCTCTCTTTATATATATATGCGCCACCACCTTCCCGGCGGTCATCCCACCGTCAGCCACCTCCCTGGCCGGCGACAGTCGTGAGCAATCGGCGAACCACAAGAGAACTATTTTTCAGGTTTTTCTTTAATTTTTCCCCCTCTTTTTCTCTTTTTTAGTTATTTAGTTCTACTGTAAGCCTTATCCCTCTCCGTTCTATAATTCTTTCTTCTTTTCGTTTTCTTTGCCAATATTTTTGTTCTTGATCACCTAAAAATGAGATTTTTGGGCAGAAATTGGTAACTATTAGCTTCTAATTTGTATGTTTTGGTTATCTGCAATTTTATTATCTTAAATAATTAATTTCTTACTAATCGACAATATCATCGCTTAATTTTCTTATTGAACTTCAAATAGTTGTTAATTGTTAAGTTTTAATTTTCTTATTGAACTTCAAATGATTGTTGATTGTTAAGTTTTAATGGCCTTCATGCTTTGTGTGTTCCGCCTCTCTGGTTAATTGGCAAATCCGGTCCATTTACGGAACTAAGTTCAGTTCACTGGACTGAAGATGTACTTTTGAGGAATTGAGATCCTTATCCTGACTACCAAGGGAAATGTAGAGTAGGGTCTGTGCTGAGAAATAGGAAAGTTTAGTTTTTGATAGCTTTTCTGGTTCTTCCAATACTGACAATTTAAGCTACTTGAAATGGACAAAGAAGGCAATACAAATGTTAAAATATGTTGATACTGAGTTAAAAATGTACTGGATACAAAAAATAGAAACAAAGAGTTTATTATTTTTTTTAAAAATCTTTGGCTCTTGTAGATTCCTCCTGGGAGGTCATCTTGTTTCCTGGTGGACTGCTTTATGCCTTGATGGTTCAAGGGCTGTAGCTGTGTGCAGATACTCAATGTGTCTTTAGGTGTCGGTGTAATCCTTGCTCCCAAGGCGAACAATGCTACTAATTTTTAAAGGACAGCAGTGCACACTGCACATGTGTTGTAGCATCCCACCTAGGTTGCCTATATATTAGATTTTAGGGGTTGCAAGTTCTTTTTAAGCTTATTTGATACATCATCTGAGTAGTGAGTATATAGTAAACAACTGACATAATAGCTATTCTTTACGTAGGTCATGTACAGTGTAAGCATTTGACTAGTTTTAACTGGGTATGTGTTTGTAACTGTGTTAGGTTATGATACTTTGGTTCACTCGGTACTTCGTGTGCAGTAGTCAAATGCCCATTGTAAGGCTTCTGGCTATGATTTATGTTTTATTCAATTTTTGGTATTTTCTTTTGTTAGCAGGTTGTATTCTTTTATGATTATGGTTATTAAAGATAGTTTATGTTAGGTTTCAGTTACACTTTTATGCATAATTCTCATTGGGGAGAGAGTACTTATTTTGGGTTTTTCTGTTGTCTTGAAATTCTGATATTGCTTATATACTAACTTAATTTTACAACTCTTGAAACAGGAATCTCTTATTTGCATGAGGATTATCTCGTAAGGAAAAGTGAAATGACAAGTGGTTTTGACAGCCAGACATTAGCTGAGAAGCTAAATAAGCTCAACAATTCTCAACAAAGCATTGAATGTATCCTTCAATAAGATAGCTCAAATTTGTATCATCTTTATAGGCTTTAATGTATTCTCCTGTTACACAAACAGCATAATTGAAGTGATCTGAGTGGTTGAGAAATTCTTTTACAACCTGGATGTCATGGATCAATGGATTTAGTTCTAACAAGATCGAAATTATTTTTAATTTGGCTCATGGATTTTCTTTTGATTTGTAGTTTTGTACCAAAGCAGTGCCTTATGCTTGTTACAAATGTATTTGTGACTAATGCCAACCAGTGTGTATGTGATTTCAGCCTAATTTGACATTTGACAACCTAAAAACAAAGATTCAGATTACAAATCATCATATCATGACCTAAAACCAAATGCCATAGTTGCAGATGGTTGATGAGCCACACATGTTAGAGATTCACTTGACAACCAATTTTCTACCTATGCCTTTTCGAGTTCATTTGTTGATTTATCAAGCATCTTTGCAGGGTTTAAATGCCATCATCAAGTAATCAGATTAACTTGTTTATCATGTCATCATCTTTGATGCCAGAAAAGAGAGCTAAACTAATGCCAAAAAAGTCAACAACTACAATCCACAAACTGACACGAACTTAGCTCTCCTTTCATATAATAAGTTAGATACTCTATTAGTTTGGTTTGATTAGTGTCACTCTCTTGAGATAGAATGAAACAATGACCATCTGATATGCTGTGTTATGGAAACCTTAGGCTTCAGTATATTACATTGTAGATATGCACCGGTAAAATTTCTTGGAAGTGATAATTTTTGATACTTCCATTAAATAATTGGGAATTTGCCTGAGACGATATCAACACGTCTATAAAATACTGGAAAATCACTTAGACAACTTTTTTGCCCAAAATTATAATTTTACATTGTAACTGTGTTTGCTTCTATAAGATAATCGTTTGTCACAGTTTGTTGAATTTTCTACTAATATCTGACACCAGGTATTCTTTTAGTGTGCCTTACTAGCCTATAAATTCCTTGGGCCTTGTTTGGTTAGAGTAGTAGGGAGAGTAGGGTTAAGAGGTTTTAAGGAGAAGAGTTGGGAAGAGTATGTGCTTAGGGTTGGTAACTCCTACAACAATTTTGAGTTGGTGTAGAAGTTAAGTACTTGCCCCAAAAGTAGGGGGCAAAGTGCATAATTTTTTTTAAAATTCCAACTTTACCCTTTGACAAGCTATCCCATAATTACACACCAACTCTTCAAAATTTTGAGTGTTTGGAAGAGTTAGCAAGAGTTAGAAACCTAACTCTTGCTTACTCTTGTTACTAAACAAGGCCTTAAAAAGTTGTCTTAAAGGTTACCCTAGCTGAAGCAAGCTGCGAAGCCTGCAAGTTATTGCAAATGCCAAGCACTTATTCATTGTCATCCTGCACCCTCGACCATAATTCTTATATTATTTTTAAAATTATCGACTACATGTCAGAATTATGCTTTATGAAGCACGGACACTCCAATTTGAGTGTCATGTGTGTGCCGGGCATGTGCGAGACACCTACACTTGCATGACCCTTGCCTGACAATGGACACTCTAAAGTGTGTTGAATTTTTAAAACCCATAAAATTGCATGTGAGAGTGTGTCAGCTTTAAATAAAGATCACACGTTAGACACCTAGAATTCACATGTTGCTTAAACAAACATAAAAAACCCTCTTTAGTATAAGTGAATAGTATGTTAATAGAACCTAAACACTTCAGGACTCGGTGAGGTATTGTCTAGATTTTTTTATTTGGTTTTCTTACTTGATAAGAGGGTGTAGATGTAATCTATTGAGATTTTATTTTTATAATTTTTATTTTAATAGAACATATCTTGCTCACAACAGGTTTTGATGTGTATTATATATATAAATACACACACAATCATATAGCTGTGTCCCCTGTCCTACTTTTTAAGCATTGGCCGTGTCGCTTGGTCCGTGTTGGTATCATGTTCGCGTCCCGTGTCCGTGCCCATCCTTCATAAAATTTATGCTCATATTTGTTTTCGTGCTAGTACAACATGGAATAAAATTGCTAGCTGCATTAGAAGAGTAGCTAAAGATGTACTTAGTGAGTCATGGGGTGGTGCTTCACCATGTAAGGACACATCATGGTGGAATAAAGAGGTAAAAGCTGCCATTAAGATCAAACAACTCTTACAGAGATTTGAAGAAAAATTGTGGAGTGAGTTTTGAGAGGTATAAGCTAGTTAAGGAGGCTAAGAAAGCTGCTCAGAATGCAAGAGTTAAAGTGTACAAAGAAGTGTATGAGAAGTTGGACACCAAAGAGGTTGAAAAGGATATATATAGAATTGCTCGAATAAGGGAGAGAAAGACTAGAGACTTATGTACTGTTAGGTGTGTCAAAGATGAGGATCAGAAGGTTTTAGTTCGAGATGAAGAAATCAAAGAAAGATGTTAAGAGTATTTTGACAAATTGTTCAATGATAGTTCTACTCAAGATTTGGATGACCTTACCATTCAGTGCCAGGATATGAACCGTAATTATATCCGCAGAATTAGCGAATCTGAAGTTATAGAGGCCTCGAAGAGAATGAAGTCAAGGAAAGCTGTTGGCCCGGATGGAATTCCTATTTAGGTATGGAGATGCTTAGGAGAGGGGCGTGAGATGGCTGACAAACCTCTTTAATAAGATCTGGCTAATTAAAGAGATGCCAAATGACTGGAGGAAGAGTACTTTAGTACCTCTCTATAAGAACAAGGGTGATATCCAGAGTTGTTTAAACTATCGTGAAATAGAACTCATGTGTCACACCATAAAGCTTTGGGAAAGGATAATTGAACACAGGTTAAGGCAGAATGTTAAAATATCAGAGAACCAGTTTGGGTTCATGCTGGGGCGATCGACGACAGAGGCTATTCATTTGCTTCGTCAACTTATAGAGCGATTTCGAGAGAGGAAGAGAAATTTGCATATGGTCTTTATTGATTTAGAAAAGCTTACGATAAGGTGCCAAGAGAGGTATTATGGTGGACATTGATGAAAAAGAGAGTCCCCATCAAATATATTGACATAATCAAAGACGTACGATGGAGTAGTGGCAAATGTCAGAACTTGTGGAGGCATAACAAGTTATTTTTCTATCACAATTGGATTGCATCAAGGATTTGCATTGAGTCCATTCTTATTTGCTATAGTGATCGATGAGCTTACTAGAGTTATTCAGGATGAGATACCGTGGTGTATGCTATTTGCTGATGATATTGTCCTAATCGATGAGACGAGAGCTGGGGTAAATGCCAAATTAGAGCTATCGAGGCAAACTCTAGAATCTCGAGGTTTTAAATTAAGTAGGGCCAAAACAGAGTATATAAAGTGTAAATTTAGTAAACAGGGAATCCAAGATTATAGTATTGTGAAACTGGACGGACAAGAAATACGGATGAGTAGTCATTTTAAGTACTTGGGTTCAATTATCCAAAAGGATGGGGTGATCAATAGTGATGTCAACCATAGGATCCAAGCCGGCTGGTTGAAATGGAGGAGCGCAATAGGAGTTTTATGTGATCGTAACGTTCCGTTATGGCTGAAGGGAAAGTTTTATCGGACTGCTATTAGGCTAACTTTGTTATGTGGCGCAGAATGTTGGGCTATAAAGAGATATCATGCCCAGAAGATGAGTGTAGCAGAGATGCGCATGCTTCGTTGGATGTGTGGTAACACGAGGAGAGATAAGGTGAGAAATGAGGATATTCGTACTAAGATAGGAGTAGCCTCTATAGAAGAGAAGATGAGAAAAAAATCGCTTACTATTAATGAGAAAAAATTGCCTACGATGGTTTGGTCATGTGCGACGTAGGCCTACAGATGCGCTAGTCCGGCGAGTAGAGTGTATCAAATTAAGGCAAGTTAAAAGAGCGCAGGGGAGACTGAAGAAAACATAGATGGAGGTAATACGACAAGATATAGAGGTTAAAGGTCTTAGTGAAGGCATATTGCTCGATAGGAATGAGTGGAGAAAGCTGATTCATGTGCCCGATCCGGCGTAATTCTCTTTTGGTTCATGTAGCCTACCCAAATACTTGGGACAAATGGCTTAGTTGTTGTTGTATTTGTTTTCGTGCCAAATGTTTTAAAAATATCTGTACAAAGTTTGCTTGATGCGGTTTGTAATAGGGCTAGAAAAAGTTGGCTACCTGAAGCTGGCATCGTTCGCCCCATATTGGGTATTCTTCCCTCGAAATGTATAACAAGATAGCAGCCAGAATACATACTACCCCAGCATTCCTCCCTCTCTCTCCCTCTCTCCCCCTCTCTCTCTCTCTCACACACACACACACACACACACACACTGTATGTCTTACACTCATCTCGCCCTTTCTGTTTCATTTTACCTTTGTTGGGCTATCAGGTTTTAGATTTTAGCCACGGACTTCCACTTCTGCAGATAACCTGTCTCACCTTTCTTCATCTGAAATCATGGGATGATTGTTCTGCTGACTTTCGGCATCAAGTAATTGAGGGTGTTGGTTGGCTGTGGATCCTAGAATTTCATAAATTAGTAAAGCCTTATCCTTGGCAGCCTGGGCGGCAGCTACTATCTGCTATTCTTCTTCTGAGCAGTGCTGTTGATAGCTCATTACTTCTACCCCTGTTCTTATTTCCGCTTATTGTTTGAAAAATTCTAGTCTCATCAACCTTGCCAACAGTTAACTCATTGGGATTGCCACTTGTCACTGACCTCAGGGCTTGTACAACACTTTTCTTTGTCAGCTATCTTCTCTTATTGTCTATGTTGCATGGAGTGGGAGCGGCGACACGAACACGAAATGACATTATTCAGAGCAAAGCAGTTTTTAAAAAAAAAAGTACCTAAAAACAGAAGTATCGTGTGTGCCGGACACAAAATGGCTTCAAGATTGAAGGGTCCATATTACATAGCATATTGATGAATGAGAGCTTGATTGGTTGGGAATTTTTCCACTTTGGTAAACTGCTTCTGCCAGTTAATACTGTCTCCAAGGATTGCTGCAACAACCTGCTTCTGCCAATTGCACTGTCTTGAAGAGTTGCTGGTAACAGTTTGCCTCCCCCAGCCCTTCGGTGACAGGAATGACCATTTATGATGGTTTATCCAATGCAAATAGAATATGCATGCAATTAGCTGATTCAATAGGATCTTTCATTCTGGCTGGTTTATCATTTCCTATCGCGAGGAAAGATCCCCTAAAGCTTGTCTATCTCGCCTTTCTTTTTGTCACTCGCATGATTTCCTATGCTTCTTATTTTCACCCTCTTTACTAACTGTTGGCAAGTAGAGCCATAGACCTATCGCCACGTCAGAATTCAGAGTTGAACTTTTCTAGTCTTCTGCTGTTACTTAATTTGTGACTAAGATTCTGGTATTGTACTGAATGTAACTTTAACATCTATTTATTATATAATTCTTATTGTACCTTCTGCTTATTGTCTGTGGGTAAGTTCAATTACTTTTGGGCATTGTGTCTATTCCATTTTATTATAAAATGAAAATATATTGCATTTTTTTTGCTTTCTGAGTAAATTTCAGTTTTTACAGCTTAAATCATCGTTGTATCACAATCATCACTATCATGTTATTCCACAAACATAGGTTTGGCTATAGGAATAGAACCTAAAAAGTAAGAGTGGTTAGCTGGCCATATTTTACGCCCATTAACCTTAAGAGTCGGTGTCAAATTCCTAGAAAAGGAGACCCACTTTTATTTTTTTTTATTGTCCATTTTTTCCAACTCTTTTGATATACGGCTCTAAAATCTTCTTTATTTTGATATACCCCTTCAAATCTTTAATATTTTATTTAACCCTTGAAATCTTTAAGTATTTTTCCATATCCCCCAAAATCACTGAAAATCCCTCGCTCCTGCATTTGGGGAATGGATATAAGGAGATACACTTTTCGAGCATGAGAAGGCTGCCCATAGGTTGCCCCCCTTTAACTTCTGTTCGCGAGTGTATGTGCACATGATACATGAAATAATTTTCTTGTTTTGATAAAAGGCTAATGGTATTCTATTCTAGTGATTTAGGGTTTCTTTGAGAGAATGTAAAAGATTTTACTGGGTTATGTAAAATATTAAAGATTTAAGAGCGGTATATCAAAATAAGAAAGATTTTAAGGGGGTATATCTAAAAAAGCCTACAATCTTAGACTAGGGAAAGATTGAAGACGTAAAAGAAACATTGAAAATCTGATGGAGGGAACCATGGTTTAAAATCTCGGTATTGGCATTGGTCTTCAGTATCAATATTGGATGTCATATCGGCAATATCGACCCCGATATCAAACAATATTATATGGTTAATAGCGTATTTGGTACCTCAATATCCGATGCAATATTTTTGATATATATCAAAATCAGTCGATATTTGAAACATTGAAGGGAACTTTCTCATCTTTGTGTCAAATTTGAGCTAATTTACCTTGTCTCTTCTAGTTTTTATGTGCAAGTCATATTTCACCATCTTATAAAATTTGCTAGCAGTCCTTAAATTTGAATAATATATTATGCTTACTTTGAACTTTTCTACATCTCAACATATTTTTCTACGACAAGCTTCCTTTCCATAATTTGACTAGTGGTGCATAGAAGCATTTCTTGGTAAAAAATGGACCAAGTCCATCGTAAACCGTCTAGAAGCATCTCCTGATTTGATCGTCTTTGAACTATGCTTGCATATTTCTATATATAGGGCATGTTTGGTTGTCGTAACTGGCCGTAATTCGTAACTCGTAATTGGTAAAGTCTTTTACAGTTGTAAATGAGTTACATGCATATAAACTTTATGGTGTTTGGTTGGTAATATAAATTTGTAAGTAGAAAAGTGTATTGTGTTTTACGGTATTTGGTTGTCGTAATGTCTAAGTCGTAAGTGAAAAAGTTGACCACAAAATTAACTATTTGGTGATTTAAAAAGTTTTAATATTACAAATAAATATTAAAAATGCTAAATATTAAAAAAAATTAATATTAATATAAAAAACAATACAAATTTGCATGACCACAAAATTAACTGTCACTGGACTGTAAGTGAGTGGTAATTGGGTTGCAAGTGAGTGATAATTGGGTTGTGTAAGTCTTTTACAAATTACGGTCCAAACAAACGCCGTAGTTGTAACTGGATTGTAAGTCATTTACGAATTACGGACTTTTACGCGAAACAAACGGCCCCATATTGTAGTGGTTGGATTTTGACTCTCATTAAGATCACGACACGTGTCCCACCACGTCAGGAGCCTCCCAGCGAACAACGAACTCGACATGTCAACATGCCCTTTACACGGGCCTAAGGAGAAAGCCTCGGGTCCTGCACCGAGCCCACACTCGTCCCGAGCTACCTGCACGGACCATGACTATCAGGTTCTTTTCCCGGATCACATCAGTCCGGGTTTTTCATTTGGATGTTGAACTTGGGCGAAGCTTTTCTGTTAGTCAGAGGCCCCAGCCCTAGCCCCAGCCCCAGCCTCCACGACAAAGGCCCTCTTCGAGGACTTCCACTTTTACTTTAGCGACAAATTAGCAATGCGATCTTCGCGAATCATGGAATCAGTTGCACACACTGATCTTCCCCCACACTCCAGGCGTTGTACAACTCAACTAGTTGTAATCATGGTTCACAGTCGCGGTCTCGGTCGCCGACTCGGCGGGCACTGAGACGGATCGGTCTCGGCGACTCGGATCGGTCTCGGCGACTTGGATCGGTCTCGGGCGATACGCGCAAAACGCTACATAGAAAGCTCAAAAATTTTGAAAAAATCACGACAAATCTTAAAAAATTGTAGACATCCACATTCATGTATCACATGTTCAAAACATATCACCTAGCACACTAAACATAAAGTAAAAACATAAATACACGCGTCGTCGGTAGAAGCATATCAAAATACATGTACAATATAGTAAATTGCAAAAACTACATTCATAAATACATGCTAATATAATTATTTTCATATTGAATTGCGATGAGACACAAAATCATCATCATAATCATCTCTGCGGTAAGTAGATAAACTGATATTGGTGCTCGCAGATCTCTCAAGTTGTGGTCTGTAGTCATGGACATATGTCACACCATAATGTTGGCCTGATTTCAAGCTCAACATTTGCATATGACATTCAAGACTATAAGTTCCTCCATCAGTGCTATTGTTGCCCTCATTATTGTCATCATCACCACTGCCGCCATCACTGTCATCATTATCATCACCATCTTCACCATCATCACTATTAGAACTGGATAAAACCCTCACATCTTTACCACCATTACCATTGTCTGCTTCTGTTATACCTCGGAAGGGGAGAGAGGGGAGAGATCGGAAACAAGGAGAGAGAGGGAGGGGATGGGAAAGAGACAAAGAGACGAGAGATGGAAAGGGAGAGAAAGAGAGCGGGTGAGAGAGGAATGGGGAGAGAGAAACAGAGGGAGGGGGAGGGAAAGAGATAGAGAGACGGGAGATGGAGAGAGGGGAGAGATAGAAAGAGCAGGTGAGAGAGGGAGGGGAGAGAGAAACAGAGGGAGGGAGAGAGAAAGATACAGAGGGGGAGAGAAAGATACAGGAGGATCGGGCGGCGGCGATCGGCTGTGAGTTCAGATCTGAGCGGCGACGATCGGGCAACGGCGGCGATCTCCAGATCTGAGCGAGAGAGATAATTTTTTTCTTTATACCTGTTCGTCACGGGTGAATATACGTTTCGAGCCGACTCGGCCGAGAATCAGAGTCGACTCGGTCGACTCGGCCGAGTCATGACCGATTCAGCCGTGAATCGGCCGAGTCTACTGAGTCAACTCCGATTCTCGGTTGAGTCGGTCTCCTCGGAGTTGAGTCAACCGACTTGTGACTCGGACTCGTCTCGGAGCGGGCTGAGACAGATATGACTCGGCCGACTCGTCTCCGACTCCGCCGAGTCTTTGAACAGTGGTTGTAATAACCCTATAACTAAGCAGGCGGCTGTGGATAAGGACGAATTCCTCGACTTATCAATCGAAGAACCTCAGTGCGATCAAAACGGTTGCAAGATTTGCAGATACGCAGTTCAAACGGGGCGGATAACAATGATCCCTCTCTCTGTGTTAATTTCAACGACCCAGCCGGGCAGTTGTAGATGACAACAAATACCTTGCGTGTCTATCTAAACTGCCCAAGCGGTTATGAGTCGAGGATCGTGCAATACGGGAATCTTCGCTATTTTTGTCCTCGCCGACAACCTAGATAGGTTATATATATCTCCTCCGTCGAGAAGGAGGTTAGATTCTGATTACTATTGAGAACCCCATTCATAAAATATTCTTTGCTTTTCTTCAATGAAGAATATTTATTCTCACGCCCGAGGGTCTTCGGCCGACACCACAGCGGTGCTTTTGACCTAAAAGAAGTTTTGTGTTTTTGGCAGGATCAATCAGGAGCGTCCAACTACCTGTGGCTGAATCTCCACCATATTGGTGCTTTTGTTGAGATCTCTTGAATCTATACTCAAGATCTCTTCTCTCTTTTCTAAACCCTTCCTCAAAAAGCCTCGCCAAATGGGAATGGCCCCCTTAAGGAAGAGCATTTCCCAGGCTGCTTCGCTGCCACTTCAAAAGGCAAGTAGATAGCCGTTGGGGTCACGAGGCCTACCAGTTCTCCCCCTTCCCATCTCAAGTTCACATCAAAGACGTCGGAGAAGAGCACCCTTCCCCTGCTACTGCATCGGAGGCAGGGACCAACGCACACGAAACCCGGCTCCCTGCTGAAGGTCAGCTCCTCTAAATGCTCTCCAGCCTCCAAAGACAATTAGACGAGCAACGGGCGAAGGCGGCCCATGAGCACAAGGAGGTTGCTCTGGAGAGAGGCGCGCTGAACCGAGTCCAATATCAACTCCTGGCCCAACTTGAGACCCTGCGTAAGCCTAATACGCTAGGAATCACGAGGTATAAGGGTCTCAGGCTCCTCCGTCACCACCTCACGTCACAGATACCACCCGTATTAAGAGTAGCCGGAGGTGCGCTACTGAGAGCAGTCGGAGGCGCGACAAGTCTGTGAATAAGCGACGACGAGCACTCCGAGAGTTCTGGCCCTCACAAGGCCCATCCTCGCATCGAGGACATTACCGAATTGGTTCAAAAGCGAATCGAAGAAGCGAACCGGCGACCCCGTCAAGAAATGGAATCCTGCGGCTTGAGGACTTCTGACTCACCACTCTCGGAGGAATTCGTCTCTCATCGCCTCTCGAAGAAATTCATAATACCAAGCTTCGACTGCTACACAAGAGCCACTAACCCTGTCCAGCATCTTCGGCAGTACCAAGACAAGATGACAATCCACTCTCACGACGACCGCCTCTTGAGCCAAGTGTTCCCGTCCAGCCTCAAGGGCGTTTCCTTCGATTGGTTCTACTCTCTCCCGAGACACTCACTTCGAAACTTCGAAGAGGTAAGGCAGATCTTCTACAACCAATACGCTTCGCGACGTGAGTTTAAGAAAAATAACAATCACCTCCTTATGGTCAAGATGATGCTCGGAGAGAGCCTCAAGCACTATGTTAATTACTTTCAAAGTCAAATGACCTTGGATATAATTGCAACGCGGAAGTAGCTATCGCATCGTTTATCAGTGGTTGCAAGTCACCCACTCCTACAAGCACTTGGTGAAGCACGAAGTCACTAAGATGAGGGACATCCTCTTTTGGGTCCAGAAGTACATCCAGATCGATGATGCGACTTGGAGCGCGGTCGATCGCTTTTCCAAAGGGGGAATAAGGGGGAGCTGAAGCAATAATCTGTCTTCCCAAAGAAGAATTAGAATCGAGCTTCTAGCAATCAACAACAGCCCCCATGGACCCCGCGAAGACCACCGAAATGGAGGCCGACCTCACACCATTCAAGATCTCTGTCGATCATGTCTTCAGCGCTATCAAAGGCTAACCTTGAGTGAGGCGCCCGAAACCACTCCCACCTAAGTGAAATGGGTCTGGGACTGGAGAATATTGTGCCTTCCATGACGGAACGAGTCACCGCACCGTTGATTGCTAGTCTCTCTAGAAACAGCTCCGAGAGCTAGTGAATTGAGAGTTTCTCAAGGAGTTCATCCTCAATCTCGGACAGTCTTCAGAGTCCAGGGTACACAAGGAAGACCCCAGGCTCCACAACAAGATGGTCAGACAACCCAAGCTCTCATCTAATATCGGGAAGTAAACGCCATCTTCGATGCTTCCCTAATAGAGGGCACCGCCTTGGAGAAAAAGGCCATTTAGTCAACAAAGCCTGTAGAATGGTGCTGCCCTAAGTAGACCAATCACGTTCTCTGACGCTGATATCTGTGCCATATACTTTCCACACAATGACGCCTTGGTCGTCACCATGCACCTCGGCAACTGCCGAATGTCCAAAATTCTAATCGACGGCTGAAGCAGCGTCAACATCCTATATGAAGGCGCTCTAGACAGGATGAAGGACACCCCAGAGATAGACTGGGCAATGATCAATCCTCAAACTTGGTCTCACCTATATGGGTTTGACGGGAACGAGACGCGTTCTCCCGGCACGGTCGCACTACCGGTTCGTGCTGATCCATATATCATCATCATAGAGTTTTATATGATCGACATGGTGTCCCCCCATAATGCAATCCTCTAGAGGCCATGGATCCATATGATGAAGGCCATCCCGTCTAGCTATCATCAGCTTTTGCAGTATCCTACTCCGTCGGAAAGACAGATACGAGGGGACCAAGCTATGTTCAGGATCATCACTGCGATTGCTAAGAGAATCATGCTGGATGCCAAAGGCCATAAGGGCAGTCTCTGACGAAGATTGTCCCGCAGGAAAGAAACAGAAGCAGGTTGCTGCCCAATAGCAATTACAAGGCGACAAAAGCTAGGACTCTGACTCTTCCGTCGATTCGGAGACTTCGGACAGTAGGTCAGAGGAGTAAGCCGAACTATTTCACCTGGACCCCCAGTATCTGGAACGAGCTCTTCGGATTGGGACAAATCTTCTTGCTAATGAGAAAGCCCAATTTAAAAAATTCCTCTCCGAGAACTTGGACATGTTCGTGTGGACTCCCACCGACATGCCAGGTATCGACCCAGCCGTCATTTGTTGACTCATCATTGACCCAGAGGTCAAGCCGGTGAAGCAGAAGCCAAGGAGGATGAATGTAGAGCGGAGTCAAGCTTTCAGCGATGAAATCGACCGACTACTCCAACCCGACTTCATCCGAGAGACATTTTACATGGATGCTCGCCAATCCAATTCTCGTGAAGAAAAAGAACAAGTGGAGGGTTTGCATCGACTTTATCAATCTAAACAAAGCTTGCACCAAAGACATTTTCCCTCTTTCGAGGATAAACTAGCCGATAGAGGCAACAGTGGGACACGAGCTATTTAGCTTCATGGATATCGACTCAGGCTACAATCAAATCAAGATGCTCCCGCCAGATGAGGACAAAATCACCTTCACTACTGGCCAAAAGATCTTTTGTTACAAAGTCATGCTTTGGGTTGAAGAATGCCGGAGCCACCTTCTAGCGGATGGTCGACATAGTATTCAAAGATCTATCGGGCACACCATGGAAGTATACGTCGGCGACATGCTTGTGAAAAGTACCCAACGCCCTGATCATCTCCGTCACCGAAGCGAAGCATTCAATCTATTCCGAAAGTATAAGGTGAAGTTAAAGCCGGAAAATACATGTTCGGAGTGACCTCTGAGAAGTTCTTAGGATTTCTAGTCACTCCAACCCTGACCAGATATCTGCTATCCTAAAACATGAAGTCGCCATCATGTGTCAAGGAGGTACAAGTGCTGAATGGACGTCTCACAGCTCTGAACAAGTTCCTCAGCCGATCCACAGACAAGTGTAAACTGTTCTTTCAAGCCTTAAAGAAGAACGGAGCAAATTTTGCTGGGACGAAGAATGCGAGGCCGCATTCCAAGGTCTTAAGAAGTACTTGACCTCTCCGTTGCTCTTATTCAAGCCCATCACCGGAGAAACACTATTCCTTTATTTTGCTGTATCTGAGTCAGCCGTAAGCGGAACTCTTGTTCGCGATGACAGAAACATTAAAAAAACGGTGCATTATGTCAGTAAGTCTTTGATCGGAGCCCAGACCTTGTGTGAAAGGATAGAAAAACTAGTTCTCGCTCTCTTCATTCTGAGGCATTATTTCCAATCCTTTCGATTACCGTGCTCACAGAGCATCCTTTGAGGAGTATCATTGAAAACCCTGAAGCTACTGAGCAAATAACAAAATGGGCATCGGAATTAAGGCCGTACAACATCAAGTACGAGCCAAGAACAACGATCAAAAGGCCAGTCTTGGCAGACTTCATTGCCTAATTCACCTCAGGAACTCTGACACAGAGTGACCTACTAGAGATGGATCCTGAACGTAGACGGAGCCTCAAATGGTAAGGGGCAGGTGTTCGGAATTGTCTTCACCACTCCAGAATGGTCTATCATCAAGCAATCCTTTATTCTTGGCTTTCCTGTCACGAACAACGAAGCCAAGTACGAAGCTGTCATAGCTGGACTTAGAATGGTAACGACTCTCGGAGTCATTGGACTCGAGATTCGCTGGGACTCAACACTGGTGGTTTGCCAAGTCAATCGAATATGCAACTACGGATGAACATCTGTCGACATATCTACAACTCGTCCTCACTTTAAAGTCTAAATTTCCCCGTTGCGACTTTAAGCGAGTCTCAAGGTCTGAGAACAATCACACCGGCTCCTTGGTCAACCTAGCATCAGTGACGGAGTACCAATTCAGATGAGAGATCCCTATCGAACACATTGCGAAGCCGAGCATCCAACGACCTGATGGAGAGATACTTCGCCTCGATGCCTCTCGGGATGGACGGATCCCATTATTGTCTATCTGAAGGATGGGACACTGCCCAGCACAGAGCGAAAGCATAGAAACTCTAGCACATGGCCCCTAGATTCATACTCATATGAACCTCTTGTACAAGAAGTCTTACTCCAAGTTGCACCCTGACCCATACTTGAGGTGCCTCGGACCCGACGAAGGTTGGAGGGCAATGCAGGAGATCCACGACGGCGACTGTGAGAACCATACCAGGGGCGGGTCCCTTGCCCACAAAGTTATCCAACCATGGGCACTATAGGCTCAAGATGTTCGATAATGCCAAAGAATATGTGAAGAAGTGTCCATAATGTCAAAGGTTTGCCCCCTCCACCAGACCAAGCGAAGACCTTCACACTCTGCGGAGTCTTTGGCCCTTCATAAGTGGAGACTCGACGTGGTAGGCCCTCTTCCCCGAGCTCAACCTCGGTTCATGTTTCTATTGGTAGCTACAGACTACTTCACCAAGTGAATAGAAGCGGTGTCACTCTCCGATGTCACAGGATAGCAGATAGTCAGATTCCTTTGGCAGAATATCATATGTCGCTTCGGGCTCCCTCACACCATCATCTCTGACAATGGGACGAACTTCGCCAGCAAGCAGATAGCTAGCTTCTGTGCTAAGTACAAGATTACCTATCGATTTCTCATCCCATATTACCCGCAAGGCAACAATCATGCTGAGATAAGCAATCACACTATCATCGACAGTTTGTGCAAGAGCTTAGGCAAGGCAAAAGAGCAAATGGGTGGAAAGGCTCCCCGTAGTGGTTTAGGCATATCAGACCACTAAATGCATCCTGACAGGTGAGACTCTATTCTCACTAGCTTACGGGACAAAGACCATCATCCCAGTTGACATCTGCACGCCAACACTCTGCACGGAAGGAATTGATTGGGACCAGAACACCGCTCAGCTTTGCTTAGCCCAAGATTAGTCAGAGGAGAGGCAACAAGTTCTAATCCGTATTGTCGCTTACCAACAATAGATCCGGGCCTCACATCACAAGAAAGTAAGACCCAAAATTTCAAGTTGGTGATTTGGTCTTGAAACACGTCATCCAGAGCACTCAAGAGAAACATGCCGGGGAGCTCAAACCCAACTGGGAGGGTTCATACGCCATGGTCGCTAGAGGAGGCAAGGGTTCATACACCTTAGCCGATCTAGGCGGAAAGACCCTCGACAAGTAATGGAATTCTTTTCTTTTGAAACGGTATTATATATGAAGTCCTAATATATTCAATGAAAAGATTCACTATTGCATTCCATCTTTTCCCTAATGACATTTTACATGTGTTTCAAAATCCTTCTCATGAAGGAAACTCTTACAGCCATATCGAGTTCTCACCCTGACGACTAAGCATACACAGACTCTCCTGAAAGATGAAAATCCTGATGGCTCTGACAACCTATATCGGGTTCTCACCTGACAGCTAACTCCTACAGCCTATATCGGATTCTCACCCTAACGGCTAAATCCTATACAGAGACTCATGAAAGATAAAAGTCCTGATGGCTCCGATAGCCTATATCGGGTTCTCACCCTGACGGTTAACTCCTACAGCATATATCGGGTTCTCACACTGGCGGCTAAGCCTACACGGAGACTCTCTGAAAGATGAAAGTCTCCTGATGGCTCTGACAACTTATATCGTGTTCTCACCCTAACAATTAACTTCTACAGCTTATATCGGGTTCTCACCCTGACGGCTAAGCCTACACGAAGACTCTTCTGAAAGATGGAAGTCTTGATGGATCCGACATCCTATATCGGATTCTCAACCTAACAGCTAACTCTTACAACTTATATTGAGTTCTTACCCTACGGAGACTCTCTTGAAAGTTGGAAGTCCTCCTGATGGTTCTGACAGCCTATATCGGGTTCTTACCCTGACGGTTAGCACCACAGCCTATATCGGGTTCTCACCCTGACGACTAAGCCTACATGGACTCTCCTGAAAGATGGAAGTCCTCCTGATGGTTCTGACATCCTATGTTGGGTTCTCACCCTGACGATTTGCACCACAGCCTAAATCGGGTTCTCACCTGACGGCTAAGTGGAGACTCTCATAAAAGATGGAAGTCCTGATGGCCCCGACAGCCTATATTGGGTTCTCACCCTGATGGCTACAACCTATATCGGGTTCTCATCCTGACAGCTAGGCCTACACGCAGACTCTCTTGAAAGATGAAAGTCCTCATGATGGCTCTAACAGCCTATATCGGGTTCTCACCCTGATGGCTAACTCCTATAGCCTATTTCGGGTTCTCACCTTGATGGTTAGGCCTACACGAAGATTTTCCTTAAGGATGAAAGCCCTCTTGAAATTTTGACAGGCTATATTAGATTCTCACTCTAATGGATAGAGAACTACATGGAGATTCCATATAGTTGGATGTTCCGGCGGCCTTTATCAGGTTCTCACCCGAATGATAGGCCCTGACAGCTTTCAAGACCAGATCCTAATGCCAACTCTAACCACCTCAAGTAGAATGCAATAATACAAGTGCAATAGTTGTAAAGACACAGAAAAGGTGATGAGGCCTTGGATCGAACGCTATATTACATATCATTGTTACAAAAAGGGATACAAGTGTCAAGCTAATCTCTACCTACGCCTCCCACTTGTGCCCCATGCTTGACTTTGAAAGCGATGCCTACTCGCTTCACATCGAAGGTCTTGTACTTCTTGCCAAGACGCACGATAGAGTTCATTCACCTCTGTCACTTTAGCTTTCAGATCTTTAATCTCGCGCTTACAACATTACAATTCCTGCTCCAATAGTCGGACCTTTGCCCGGAGCTCGAGTTTTTCTTCGCGATCCCATTCCTCATACGATCGGAACGAAGTGATTATTGACTAACTTTCATGGATAACATCATGCAAGCCATAGGTATCTTCGATCGCCTTCTTTAACTCTTTTAGCTTGTCTTGAAAAGTCTCAGTTAGCTCGCGCTTCTCATTCACCGGCTCCTTCACTCGCTGAGCCTGCTCTGTTGACTTTTGACCCACTTGGACAATTGATCCTTGAGGTCGTTCTGCCTCGATCGATGATAGTCCAACTCGCGGCCCAGCTGGTAGATGAGGCAATCCTGCAGCGTGAGCTCCATGCGAAGAGGCAACCCGAGCATCGATTGAAAAGCGGCTCCTCACCACCCCTCGCGTCGGGCACGCAAGTAATCCAATAGGAATTCGGGAGAGACCCATGTCGGATCGTTCATCCAAGTCTTCTAAGTCATCGAAATTGTGTGAGCTTGTAGAGTCATCAAGATCCACCATGGGTTCCTTAATATGCATGACACCCGCAGATTCACCCCTTTCATGACCTCCAAGATTTGGAGCGCTGCATCCATTAGCGTCACGAGTAATTCCTTCAAGATAAATGGCTCCACTCCCTGAGTGGCCATAGGCCCGATCGGCCCTGAAGACATACCCAATTGGCCTCCACAGACTCATCAAGGTACAACTAACAATGGATGCACATCAAACTCCACTAAAAAACCAGAAGCATTGAATAAAATTTCTTTATTGACAAAAGATTACAAAAGGTGATCTCTAAGACAAATTCGCTCCACTCACAATGTCTTGAGGTGTCTCAGCAGCTTCGGAAAAATGATCCATCTCGGAGTTCCGACGGGCTTCGGCCGACTAGTCTTCAGCAGGAGCTTCGCTGAACAAAGGATCCCAAGAAGCTCCAACCACCGTAGTCGTGGCGAAGGCAACAAGAATTGAAGGAGCATGGGGGCCAAAGCTTCCACCGTTTCTTGGTCGACATGGAGGCTCCTAGTCTCGAGCGGGTATCTCGGTGCTTTACTTTGCGCCCTATTGTTATACCCATCTCAGTACTTCATGAGTTTGAAGACCTTGACCTCCTTTTGCAGCCTTGCCTTGTTCTTGTCCGCTTGCTTCTCGGTCTCCGCCTTATCGGCAGCCCCTGCTCCAGCTCATGTAGAAGACGTCTTCACCCTGGAAGACGATCCTCTCGCAGTCGAACAAAGCCTTAGCACCCTCGGCAAGCTTATTTGCAACTCCAGCCTTTTGAAGTCACTTGGAGCTCGGAGTCTTTCTCCCGCCCTGAGTCCTCCAGCTCCTCTCGAGCTTGAACAACTCCTGTCGCAGCGTCGACTCCGTCGCCTGAACTCCACCCGGAGTTGATCTAGTTCACCCTCACGATTTCGTTGAACCACCAATTCATGGTCCTAGTTGGCCCGAAGTCTGGCAAGCTTCTAATCCGCCTCCCTCTTCTCAACGGACAGGTTGTCTTTGCAAGTCGGCATTGACCCTGTCCTTTTCCTTCAGGGCGACTTGCTGACTGCCCAAGATATCGACGGTGAACAGGACATTCTACAAAAGAAGTGATCGGAGGTGAACTACATGATTACCAGAAGACGAAGTTCAGTTTGAATTTACTTAGACTCTAGTGTTCTCCGCTAGTCCCTCGGCGGGAGCGCCTTGAAGTCCTCCAATCCTCGGAGGAAATCACCATACTCAAGGGCCACCTCGTCGTCTCCCCTCCGTAGGAGCAAGCTCAGCCTAGAGCTCGCTCTTTGAGGCTCTGTAGCTATTATCAAGGAGGGAGAGGCCAACCCTGAAGGCCCGACAACAGTGCCGGCCTCTCCCACTTTCATCACTTCGAGCCCAGACAATGACTTGAAGTGAGGTGCTACCACAACATGCTCATCAGTCGGAGGTATAAACCAGGAGGTATCCTCAGGGGGCACCGCTGCTTCGAGGATTTTAATTTCGGAGGATGGATTAGGGATCCAAATCTTCGCTGGATGGATGAAGATGAGAGGATCGTGGGACTCCGGCTGGCCCAATGCGCTAGGGGCGGCTTCCTGGCCGACTTCGTCTCCCTTTTCAGGATTTAGTCCCGCCGCTCACTTCAGCCATCACCCTCTAACTCCTCGACGTCGGAGTCATAGTTATCTGGTGTTTCTTCTGCAAAACAAAAGTCAGAACCATGAAAACAGAACATGAAAGAACCCAGAGCCGAATCAATGCTTACTCTCCCTGGGGTGAGGCTGAGAAGACTCCTCCTAATGGTCCCCCCTTTCGGTCGCCCTGCTCTAGCCGGACGTTTCTTGAGTCGCGCCTCAGGCTCCAAAGTCTCGCTCTTCGACCAAGACTCTGCCCCTTTTAACGAGGTGTCGCTTGCATAAGTGCTTCCCTTCCCAGTGGCAGCAGCCGATACCTCGTTGTCCCTAACCGACGTCGAGGATCTCGGAACGATCAGGGGCATGGAGGGCCTTCTCGAATCCAACGGCCAGCTTCAGTTTCAATAAGTCATAGTCGAGCTGGTACAACTTTCGGACCCTTTTTTGGATCTCGTTGGGGATCGGCGCTCCCCTTTAGGGAGTGGACCCCTATTCCACATAATAGTCGGAACACACCCAAAGTCCTTAGCTAGGGCAGCCTCCCAGGGACCAGAGACGTGGATGATGGTGTCGCGCCATCCATGATCGCTATTCACCAGGTTGATGATCAACTTGTCACATCCGCTCCGAGGATCGAAGGAGCGAGCGTCTTGATGAGATTTCCTCACCGCGTAGGTGGCACAAAATTTTTCGACCTCGCATGCATCATGAGCAAAGGAAGCACAAAGGGTTTCAAAGCCCAAAACGGTATGCCAGGCTCCCACGTTAACTGCGAGGGTGGAACCTTGAAACGAGCTAAGACATCATGGACAAAGGGAGTCAGTGCGAGTTTCACCCCCAAAGCCAAGATTCTGCGAGTGAAAATATAAGCTGTCGGTAGGAGGCGACATCGTGATGTCCGTCTCAGCGGGACACCACTCCCCTTCAATGTTGGATGATAAACGAACGCTGTATATCGCCAGGTATTCGACGACCTTCTGGCTGCGAAGGAAACACGGCTTGGGATTAAAGTCTATCACCTCTCTTGTTCTGAGACTGACCCTCTTCCCTTTCTTGTCCGCAGCGCCTCTGCTACTTCATGTACAACAACAACAGATTTTTCTCCTCTCGCCATTTCAAGGATCGATTGAAGGATTTGAAAGCAAAGATTTAAAGCAAAAGAGAAGGAAGGTGAGGAGGCGAAAGCTCTAAGATTTTTAGGGTTGTGTAAAGCCCAAGTTTTCAACTTTTCTCCCAATTTAAAAGCAGGCACTGACGACCACAATGATAATCTAAGGCTAGAGCGTCTTTTTGCATGCCCGCTAACTCTAAATCCCAAACCGTTGCGCGAATCTCAATGATTCTGATGGCTTCCAAACGACGGATATCTGCCCAGCGCGCACACGGACTGACACGGGATGTGACTTTTGTTAGTTTTCACAGACGTGTCATTAAATGCAAGAGTATGGAAAGGCACCCCAACTGCTCTCCCTCAAGTACTCTCCAACTGTTCTCCCACAAAGTACAAGAAGACGCTCCGACTACTCGGTGAAGGCTCATGCCGGAGGATGGGATTAGTCCGCTCCCCTCCTCGGAGCGAGAGGGAGGTAGAGGCATCTGTAGTGGTTGGATTTTGACCCTCATCAAGTCAAGGCCACGACATGTGTTTCACCGCGTCAGGAGCATCCTAGCGAACAACGAACTTGATATGTCAACAGACTCATATGGGCCCAAGGAGAAAGTTTCGGGTCTTGCCTCGGGCCCACACTCGTCTCGAGCTACCTGCACGGATCCACGATTATCAGGTCCTTTCTGGTGCCACATCAGTCTGGATCATCCATTTGGATGCTGAACTTGGGCGAAGCTTTCTGCTAGTCGGATGGGTCCAACCTCCGCGACAAAGGCCCTCTCCGAGGACTTCCCCACTTTCACTCCAGCGACAAATCAACAATGCGATCTCTGCGAATCATGGAATCAACTGCACATCTTGATCTTCCCCACGCTTCAAGTGTTGCACAACTCAAGCAGTTGTAACAACCTTACAAGTTACAACTAAGCGTACGACTGTGGATAAGGACGAATTCCTTGGTGTATCAAAGAACCTACAATTAAAAGGTTGCAAGATCAGTAGATACACAGTTTGAACGGTGGCGGATAGCAATGAATCCCTCTTGGCGTCAATCTCAAAACCCAGGCGAGCAGTTGTAGATGACAATGAAATCCTTTGCATGTCTATCTAAACTGCCCAAGCGGTTATGATTCGAGGATCATGCAATACGTGAATCTTCGCTATCTTCGTCCTCACCAATAACCTAGACACGTGTATATATATATATATATATATATATATATATCTCCTTCTCTATCGAGGAGGTTAGCTTCTGATTACTATTGAGAACCCCATTCATATAGTATTTTTTCCTTTTCTTCAAAGAAAGATACTTATTTTCACGCTCAAGGATTTTCTGCCGACACCACACCGATGCTCTTGACCTGAAAGGTGTTTTGTGTTTGGCAGGATCAATCAGGAGCGTCTAACTGTCTGTCGGAAAATTCTCACCACATATACATAGAGAGACTAGGCAACTCGTTTGGCAGGATCAATCAGGAGCGTCTAACTGTCTGTCGGAAAATTCCCACCACATATACATAGAGAGACTAGGCAACTCGATAGGATTTGAGATGCAAATTCTATCACCCCAAATTAAAAAATGTGCAACCTTAAAAGAAAACCTGTTCGATGTGTTCTGGTACCCATAAACTACTTGCAAACCAAAATTTAAGTAATTTAAACATGTTTTACTTAGCATCTAGTGTCGAAAAATTTGTTAATTTTATGTCGATTTTGAAACGTTGATTTTGTCAACACTTAATCCATAGGTAAAACACATTTAAATTTCTTAAAATTTAATCTGTATGTAGTTTATGCGTACTAGATCATATCTAACGGAACTGATTTTTCCTTTCGGTTGCCATCTTTAAATTTGGGTTGATAGGATTTGCATCTAAATCTTACTGATAGTAGCATAGCCTAACTCCTATATACATACATACATACATACATGCATACGTATGTATATATGTACCTCATATGCCATCTAAGAGAACTCTCTTAGACGATGCTTCAAAACTCTAAACCCCCTAAAAATTTTTCGGGATCTGACCACACATTATGATCTTCATATCATAAGATGTATACATATAAAGGATCACGTGATTTGGAGTTCGTTTAATCAATTGATTTAATGGTTGCATTTGTTTTATTGTTGAAAAATCATTAAATTTTCAACCATTTGATACATGAGTAAACGAACATCAAACCATGTGATTTTTTATATGTATACGTCTTAAGACCTGAAGATCATAATGTGCGGTTGGATTGTGACAAAATGATAGGGAGATTGGAATTTTAATGTGACATTTGAGAGAGCTCTCTTAGATGGCATCTAATGTACATTTTCCTCATACACACACATTATGCATCTTAACTTGTTTCACACGCACACATTATGCATTATAACCTGTTGCATAAGCAATGAGTTTTTACTCTTATGTATCCTGCTAGTTTAGAGAGGTACTTGGCGCATGAGTTGCATGCACACAATATCAATCAACTTGCAGAACGCATTGTCGTGGAAAGAATCTCTTGCCTTACATTTTATGTAGGTCATGCGACTTGGCAATTTTCGTGGTGCTGAAATAACATAATGTTTCAGTATTTGATTATCTGTCAAGTAAAAATATCTTTTGCTTTTCTTGTACACTACTTTTCTACTATATCAACACTAATGCTTTTCTGATCATGCATATCACTGTAGACAAACTGTTTTTGTTTTTGTCTCTTAACTCCACTTAGCATTATCTTCTTGGTGTATTTCTCACCGGAAGAAAGCGAGACAGGTTGTTGAGACATGGGAAAAACTCTTCAATAGCTCTCCAAAAGAACAAAAAGTGTCTTTTCTTTACCTGGCAAATGATATATTACAGAACAGCAGGCGGAAAGGGAGCGAGTTTGTTAATGAGTTTTGGAAGGTCCTTCCTGGAGCATTGAAGAATGTCTATGAGAATGGTGAAGACCACGGGAAGAATGTGGTTATGAGATTAGTAAGCTCTATCACTCTAAGAATGTGTTATCAGTTATTTAATTATGCTTGACTGCAGTAATGAGAGGGAAGAAAAATGTCAGAGGACTTGAAATTTAAGTTCCTTGCGCTTTGAGGTCATCTGGCAGCTTTACAAAAATCTTTAATCGATAATTTCTTAGAGTCAATCTTTTTTTTTAAATATGTGTGTGCTTAAAATTGGCTTTGCCGAGGGGAATTTCTTACTGTAATCTTGTCTGATTTCATTATTGTTTTAGATCTTTTATGTGACGATGCATTTTGTCTGGTAGTTTGCAAAGCGTTTATCTGTTGTCAGTTCCAAAACATTTGATGCGTTATTTACATTGGCTGTCTGATGCTTGTTGCTTAACCCCCAATTTAGAAGCTTTAGAACCTAAAGGATTTAAAACTAGCAGGATGAAGATGGAATGTTCGAAATGTAACCTTAGAAAGCAAGAAAGAAATGTGGGCAATAGTTCATATTCCCATCCACAGGTGCTATTTGTGACTAGTTTCAGAGAATCAATGCATGGCTGAATGAGCGAGTTGTCTGTGGAGAGCCTGTCATAGAATACACTTGAAGATAAATTTTATATGATGGCTTAAAACCAACCTTGCAATATGGATAACAAATTGTGCAATTAAACATAATGTTTAAAGCAAGGTTTATTCGGCCGCTTATGTGCCCACATAAACCACATAAACGCATGCAGTCTGACTGCATGCGCCATGCGTTCTGTGCTCTAAAAAAGCGGAAACAATGTATGATGGTCGATGCGGTTTATGCATCCGCATATGCGGGTCATACGGTCACATTCACGGATTTCTGTGATCCTATGCGGTTTATGTGTTCCAAAATTTACTGCTTGTTTGTGGTGGATTATTTAAATAGTTAGTAGTTACTTTATGTTTGAACGATGATGGTATATGATGAACATGTGTTTCTGTAGTTGCTTTGCTGTCTAATTTTAAGTAGTAGATGAATGATAATTGATGAATGTCGATGAATTATTAAATAATGGGATGTGATTATTAGTATCTTCATTAAGTTGTTTAGTAACTTAAGAGGAATTTACTTTTATAATTTTTTTAGTTTAATACTTTGATTGATTTGTTGACTGACATTTCCTTAATCCTATTTGCACCTAAGTTTTTTAACTTATATTTATATAGTAGAAGTTAGATTGCTAATTTAATTATATGAAGAGATTTGTCCTTTAACTTTATTTTTTATATAACTTAGTCTTATTCATATTGATTTGTGGTATGTTACTATATTGAAAGGTTTATGTTGTGTATGGATAATAGTTATTTACTTATTTCATTGTTCATATTCACAATTTAATAGGTTTATTCATTTTTTAGGAACTTATTGAAAGCTTATAATGTTTTTGGGTAATTATTGAAGTGTGTGTGTTCTTACCTTTCACACACACAGTTTCACTAGGATCGTATCAATAGGATTTGAGCGTAGATCCTATCATTTAGAAAGTATATGTTATGCAACTATAAATGGACGATCCAAACCTTTCCATATGATCTAAATAATTTAAAATGCTTAGAAACAAAAAGTCAAATATGTTTGAGATTTCTTACATGTGCATCAAGTGGTTTAAAATGGATGGTTGTTGAAAGGGAGGAGTTTTGTTGATATATGATTTGCAAGGTCAAAATTGAAAACCCAACCCTTGAATCATGATCTAAATACTTTAAAACCCAAAGAAACCATCTTTTGTTGGGATTGAAACATTTTGGATCGTTAAAAAAAAAAAAATCTTGTGTTTGCTCTCCTGTTGAGAGATTCTGCCATTTCTTTCTTTCCAAATGTCAGATAGTAGCAGTAAGCACAAGTTTAGCAAGTTGGGATGTATTAGTCTTCCTTTTGAACTTCTTCTGAATGTTGATAGCTTCTTTAAGCAGGAGTCAATAGGTGAATAAAGTCCCAGTTTGAGCTTGCTTAACTTCCAAAGCTAACGTGAAAAGGGACACTGAAAAAACAAGTGTTCTATGATTTCAGGTTCTTTCATGCACATAATACACTCCTCCTGAATCACTCCTATAGCTTTTAGGAAGCTCCTGGTTAGCAGTTTTCCTTGTAATGCTCTCAATACACATGAAGACATCTTAGGACTACGGTGAGTAAACCATATCAGTGAGAATGAAGGCCATGGTTGATGCTCTGTTCTTGTCTGATTCCAACAACTTTGAAAGGAGAATATACCTGAAGAATTCCCTGTCCTGTGCCACGTATCAGTGTGCATGTCTGAATGATGTGCCATAAGCTGCAATGCATTCTCTCTTGAATCAATCAAGAATTTCCATGTACCTCAGGTCTAAAATTGATACCGGGGCAATTTTGGATTCTATTAGTACCGATGTATCTTTCTTTCATCCATATAGACCATAATGATTATAAAGTGCAGAGCCTCCAAAATGACCTGATCTCAGCAGCATGACTAACATCCTTTATTCTCCTCACGCCTTGACCCGTTCAAGGTTTGATCTGCACATGTCAGGCCAGTTCCATGCATGCATCTTCTCATTCCAAAGGAAATTGGATGAGATTCATTCTATTTATGTGGAAACTGATCAGGCAGTTTAAAGCTGAAAGCCCAATATGAGAGTGTGTTTTGAATGACTGTCTTGATTAACTCCACTCTGCCAGCAAAAGAAAGCTTCTTGAGCATCTAGCCCTCTACTCTTGATCTCTGTGCCTGCGCGCACACCACCTATAAAAGTATCAATAGCGTTTCCCTCGAGAGTGGTTTTAGACTGTTAGATTATCGTAATAATTTCTCACCTTTGATTGAGAAAAAGAGAATCTCAAGTAAAAAAGAGTTCAAAATCATAATAGGATTGGTTTACCGAGTCATTGTTATAGCAAATCCTCACAGTTGATTGATAAAAAAGATAAAAAGAATTTATAAATCAAACCAACTCATGATTGAGAAAAGAAGAATTCCAATTAACAAAATTTAATGGACTCCTACACTTTCCAATATCTTGCAATACAAAAAAAGAAGGATTTCTTTCATGCAATCACATTTAAAAAAAACTGACTACTCCTACACTCAGCTCCTACTCCTTTTCAAGATGCTACAATAAAAAATGCTAACTCCTATTCTCTCAATCTTTCCTTCCAATTGCTATTCCAAAATTTCAGTTTTCTACAATTATTCAAAACTAGAAAAGAATCTTAAGTACTGACTCATAAGTTTTCTTTTTCCAATTTTCTATGATAATTATACTCTAACTTCGATAATTTCTTTTAATGATTATGAAATTGATAGCAAAATTTTGATTTAACTCAAGGAAAAAAATTCCGAATTCATTTTACTAGTATTTTACTAGTGTGTGTGTGTGTAAGTGTACACACACGTACACTTCATTTCCGTGCAATTCCGCATAACCTGTTTAATCGCGCATAAACCGATTATATGCTTTGCTTTGTTGGAGTGCGTGCATAATAAATCCGCATTTTAGAACATTGGTTTAAAATGACTAAAATGAGAGTGTTGAGATAGATGAGTGACAATGAGCTAGAAGTAATGATGATTGCATTCATTAGAACTTGTAGTAGCTTGAACGTGAGTTGCAAATGTTCCAATAGAGACAAGTAAGTGTATCCTTAGGAGACATGCATTTGATTGTTGTTGAAGGAGCTGCTAAGACTAGGGATAGATAGCATTACTAAAATGAACCTGGATTGAGGAGGAGAAATAGATTACACTGGCTGCTATTTTGACATAGGACCTGAACCTTAATAGATCTAAATTTAGGGGGGGAAAGATTCATGTAGCTGACCCCAAAAATTTGAATATTGTTGTTTGTAGATACAATATTGTGTTACTGTACAGTTAACCATTCCTTTATCTGACAGACTAGCTATTAATATGGAGATGATATCAGTTGCTGCTTATATAATATTGATATATTATTGATGATTGGTGTGATGTGGCCAATGTATCACTGTATAAGATATAAATGGGAAACATAAAACAGTCCTTGGGATCATTTTTGTTTAAACATGTTGATAGAGTTTTATACTTATTAAACAAGAAAAATATGAGCAACAGCATGAGGTCACTTACAGACTTTTGTCGTTGCATGAATTTTTCAGATGTGTTGGACTTGGGACTTTTGGCAGTTCTTTTTTACTCTGTAAAATTTGAAATTAGGCAGTAATTCTCTGGAGACCAAGGCAAGTAGTCCAAGGCAAAATAGTTGGTTAGTTGACTTTACTATGCGGATCATATCACTCTCTCATTCTATCCAGAGTAAGAATGTCCGACGGATTTGTTTTTGTACTTAGTAAGGAGCTAATACGGGTAACTTAATCATGCAATCTTTAGTTCCAGTTGTGCCAATGAGTATGTTCATTTCAACTTCTGAATGCAGACATTTAGAATATTCTCTAATCAGAATTCCGTGTACTCAGCATTTGCCTGTCAACTTTATATTAGATGTTTTCGATTGCTATCCCAGTAACTGAGGAACTTCTGAACTATGGCTTATAACTTTGTTTGGATGATACTTTGAACGGCTTGCACATTTTATTTCTCCCCAAAAAACTGACATTTCCTTGGTCTTTAAGTTCTGTTGAATAGGTTGCTTAACAATATTATCACTTCATTTGCGAAACACTTCCAGAGTTTGACAGAATATTTTGAGTTCAAAACTTGAAAGTTTTTTCCTCATAAAAACATTTTAAACTAAATGAACCCTCAATTTTGACGGTGTCTACTATGAGCTCGATGTGGATCATTTTCTTGTATATTTAATTCTCATAAGTGGTTCTTGTCAGGTAATTTGCAAAAATATCTTCAGATTCTGTATTTTTTTTTTTAACTAGAAGTTGACCTCTCCGGATTTGGTGTTGATCATTGTCTATGTATCTTTATCTACAACTAAATCTATATCTATGCATATGTACATGTCTATATCTATGTCTAAATCTATGTGCCTCTGCATCCATCCCTATTTCTGTGTCTATGTCTAATGTCTATTTCTATGTCGATCTTTATATCTATATCTATTATCTGTTACTATATTGTTATTGCTATTAACTGTACCTAATACCTCTATCTAATTACATGTACCTCAAACCTACATGTATACCTATCTACCTATGTTTATCATATATGTAAAGAGTCTCAACTAGCTGCTTGTTTAGCTTCTTCTTAGCTTATTTGTGTTTTATATTTTATAGAATTAATTATTCCTACAATTTTGCTAATTTTTATGTGAGGCTTCTTTAGTTTTATCTACCTTCTGCGCTTTCTCAGTTGTTGCCAAATTTCAAACACTCTATTTTTAGATTCTCCGCAAATCTTCCAAAAAATATTAGATACTTTTACAATATTGCATTTCCCCTGGTTTATCATTATATCTTTAATAAATTTTCTGTGTTTTTATTCTCTACCTTGTATTCTTGATTGCTTCTAGTTTTTCTCCTGTCTGTACTTGATGTTGTGTGGTCCAGTCATGCTCTCGTGCTTTAACTTTGCGACTGTTAGATGCTGTTCAATCTACCCTCATACTAAGGAAAGATTACATTTGCTATTATCAGTTTCAGTTTCAGTTTCAACGTAATCAACTTTTCAGCTATTTTTCTTATATTTTCATTAATAATTGTCATGGACACTGCAAAAACTTTGATTTTATCTCCTACTTTATTCCCGTGGACTCTTTCATGCTTCCTACTCCCCCAACATGACCATCTAAGTATTTTATTGCAAGAATATTTTTTCCTCTGTGTGTTTGCTGATTAATCTATTCTTTTGTTCGCTGATTAATCTATTCTTTTGTTCACTGATTAATCTATTCTTTTGTTTACTAACTTATGCTCTAACATTCTGAGTAATCTATTTGGATTGCATAAACTCTAATAGTATTTATTGTTTCTCTAATGATTATGTATTATTCTGTTGGTTATGTTTTTGCATCTACAGTATATTGATTCGAGGTTTTTTGTACAAAATATTCCCACTAATTTCTGCTTTTGTCTTTTCATGTCTACTGAATTTCTTTCCATTATTTTTTAAATTCACCAGGTTGCTTACCTAAACCCTGTTTCATGTGAGCAAACTGGATTAGTTTTTCTTCTAATCTTTGTTTGGGGATTTCATCCGTTTCTTGTATTTTTCTTGTTTCCCCTATTTTAATGGATTAACATCTAATGCTTCTCCGTTTTACTGGACACCCTGCTTATCTGACATCATTTCCAGTCATTAATGTGACCTAATGTGTGAGCTATCCTTTAGCTCGCATATGTTGGTGTTGGCGCAACGCATTGCTCCATGCCTGAAGTCTTTCCTTGAATATCTCATAGATATCCTGCAAAATTATATATATTGGCTGGCTAATTTTCTTAATGCCACCTTAAACTTTCATGTTTTCTCAGAAAGCCCCTCTCAACTTAAGAAATCCCAAGACACCACTCTCCAGTATCTGCTTCATAGTTAAAGCGTCCCACAAAACTACCTTGAACTTTTAATTAATTATCAAAAAACCAAAAACCATCCTAAACTTTTAATTCAGTGTGAGAAAAACTACCTTAAACTAATGAAAAGTATCAAAATTAATGTAGTTCAGGGTGGTTTTTTGGATTTCTTAACTTGAGGGAGGTTTCTTGAAAATCATGAAAGTTTAAGGGGGTATTGGCTTTTAGACTATATTGGCTTTCAGCTCCCTTTCGTCTTTGACATCATAATGTGGTGTCACTTTTGGATGATGCCCGAGCCCAACATGTATCTAGATTTAATCGGGATTCTACTGTTCCAGTGTGTATTCTATCAAGATTTAAATTCTTCTAGGACATGCCCTGCGCTGTATTCTGGGTCAATCATAAATATTTGGCAGTCTTGTGCACCGACTTTCAGCCATGAGATGCTACGACACATGGAAACAAATATGGCGATATAATATGAACATGGTAACATGGTGACCTTGGAAAAATAATTAAAAGGCACCACAGTGAATACATCAATTTAAATATTTTAAATATTTTATATTTATTAACTGTTTTATCTAAATTATTTTAAAAACTGAAGTAATTTAAACGACACATATAAGAACAAAACAGTGTTTCTAAGATCACCAATGTCTAGCATCAAACGTAGGTGATGAGAAAAGTTAACAATGCACAGAGACAAAATCTCCTGCAGGTCCTGACTGTGTCCAGATTGCTTCCCAGTCTGTCAACCGTGAATACCTGCAGGGGTTGTCTGTAGTGAATACCTCCTTCATGTGCTACGACATGAATCCGCCACAAAACTACACTTGTCTGTAGTGAATCTTTATCGGATTCATGTCAACACCATGGTAACAATGGCAGTTTTTCTGTGTTGGCGCTTCATAGATGAGATGTCATCCTACTTTTTTATCTGGGTCTATCTGTCAGTGTGAAGGAAGACAATATGCACTTAACAGGCAGATTAAGATTAATCAGACAACATTAAGATAAAAAAGAGCAACACAATTATTGTCACTCTCATTTAAGCGGCTGCAAAATGGGAATAGGGCCATGGAGCATGAGGCTTTGTGAAAGATTTGAATTTTTTAAAATTCAGCTGTAAAATCTATGTCCAGCCTCTAGAGTAGCGCTAAATTCCTGGCCAAGATGGATTAGTGAGGGAAATAAATTTCAGCTGTAAAGCCAATGTCTAGCCTCTAGAGTAGTGCTAAATTCCTGGCCAAAAAAACAATGGATAAGAGAGGGAAATAAATTTCAGAAGGCCATTAGATGGGTCAGAAAGGAAACCTTATTGGTTATGCAGTTTAAACTCATGGAACCATTGAACAATCCTTCAAAATTCTCCTACACTATGAAAGAGCCGAGAAGGAGGCAAAGCTGAATTTTTTTTTATTGAGGAAACTATGTTCTAACTCGTGTTTGAGGAGGCTTTTTTGAGGCTCACCTCAGGACATTTTAAGGCTAGTCACCTTGAGGTACAAAAGAAATGCCATGTGTCACCAGAGGCATACACCTCATTACTTTGAAGTATATCTAAAACGGGCGCTTCACGCCCTACGAAGAGCTTTTCTATTGAAGCACACACTTTAAGAGAAAAAAAGGTCAAAAAAGAATTTTAACTTAAACTAAAAGTAAAAAGAATGGACCCCGTAGCTATTCTTTTCATTTTCTGAGGCACTACTATCATGCACTGATTTCACATCTTCAACATTTGGTGTTGCAAGCAACTATGTTTTTCTTTCATTGTCGTAAGTGATCTTTTAGCTTGTGTTCTTTAGTTAATATTTCAACCTTGGCTTTTTTATTGTATTCAACTTATTGTGCAATGATTTTGAATTTTCAGCTAATTTTTGTTCTTTTTGTCATTTTTATTTGTAGTTGAATTCTCCTTTTGAGACTTACATTTTGCATTTATTTTTAAGGGTCACTTCCTTCCATCTCTTTTGCAATTTGTATTTGTGTTTGCGTTTTTATGTGAACACTTAAGCCACGTGGTCTTGAGCAAGACAATGTGGCTATTACTTGGTCTTTGATGCTTCTCTATCCAACTTATTTCGTAGTTGTTTCTGTAGTATACTAAGCCTAGTTCATGCTTGTCTAATGTCTTGACCTAATTATCCATTTCTAGAATATTATGCCATGTCATATATTCATAATATTTATAAATTTTAGAAAATAAAATAAAAAAAATGATGAAGCCTATATGCCTCATGCTTTGAGACTTACGCCTCACCTTATGAAGGGGTCCAACGCTTTGCCTCGCGCTTTCGCCTTTCGAGACACTGCCTTTTTAAGTTTCTAACATTCATCTCTAAAGCAATCACTCATAATGAAGCACAAACGGTAACATTGTATGAGAACATATTACCCATCTTTGGGAAGGAGTGAAATGACCTCTCAGATCGCATGACAAGCATCGTTATTTAGGTGTTCCCAGTTGCTCTTATATGTCTTTTGCCTAGGAGGCTAGGATGTTATCTTGGCGAAGAATCATAACATACCCACCACCATTATCCGCAACAAAGAGAGAACCAACACTCCTCTCCTCCCAATACCCTCTACACACACAAGAAAAAAAAAAGCATGAAGAAGACAAAAGAAAAAAAGGTTTGGATCAGACAATCATGCTGAACCAGATGTTCTCAGTTTTTTTAGGGAATTTTAGTTCACTGCAGTGCAATTACTCATCTTTTGGTTGCAGTCTTGTCCTGACTGATCTATTATTATACCCTGATGTACAGTACCACCACAAGCTGGAACATGTTTTAGTACATAGTATAATGCAGATTGGCACTTCATGCCTGAGTAACAGATACATCCCTATGCTCAATATCTACATCCAGAGAGCTTATATATATATTTTCAACCCCCACCCCCACAATAACCGAAATGCACAAAAGTTTATTTGGTGAAAATATGAGATTCTTTGGTTTATTCATCTTCCAATTTGGTCCCTTTGTTTTATTTTGATTTCTGTTTAAATAAAATTCTCTTACTCAAGGTATCATTGGTCTTATATTTCTGGTAAATCCTAATCTTTTCTTATGTGTTGAACAGAAATCAAAATGAAACAAAGGGGCCAAATACTAATCTTTTCTCATTTGTTAAACACTGACTTGCCACATTATCTCATATTCTCAATTTCTCATATATTTTTGCCTAAAGCAAGAAATGTTAGTCAGAAATGCTCTTCTCCTGTTTCATCTATTATTCTTTGGCTTAGTCCTGAATAGTGTCCTTGCTTTTGCTTCAATTTTTCGTTTTTATTGTGCATGATTTATCTACATATCTCAGAGTTTTGGAGATAGATACTTTCACTGAATTTAATGTGAGTTGGCAGATAGTGAGATGGAGGGCCAAATTGGAGTTTAATTATTATTATTTTTTCTTTTTCTGTTTTTCACTTTGCAGGTAGGAATTTGGGAAGAAAGGAAGGTCTTTGGTTCCCGTGGGCGAGGCCTTAAAAATGATATTCTTGGTAAAGAACCTGAGCCGCCTCCTTTGTTGGATAACAACGGAAGAGTTCAAATTCAAATCCCATAAAAGTGGTCAAGAAAGATGCTCAGACGATAAGACTAGTGAGTGACCGATTTCCATTTTCTGTTCTTTTCCATATTAGCTTTTTTGTTTCTTGTTATCAATTTAGTTCATTTGCTTAAATTTGTGATTATGACGTCCTCTTATGGGTTGAGTTTATATATAGAAACTAGCAGTTGGAGGGATGCCCGAAAAAATAGTGACTGCTTATCAATCTGTTCTTGACGAACACTTCAATGAAGATACTGCCTTAAACAAATGTAAGGCTGCTATTCATCTAGTTGGGAAGATAGCAAAAGATGTCAATGTTGCTTTTGCCCAAGGTATGAATAATTTCCTTGAACACTTATCAAATTATTTTAATTAGATTTAATTTGGTTATCTGGCTTGACAATCTATTTGATCTTTATATATTGGAATTGGTAACTTCAGGGGTTCATTATTACTTAAATCATGTTCTAATGCTTATGCCGTTTATATCTCAAATTCTGGCTTACATTATTTTTCTTCTTTTGCTCAATTCTTTTATACAAAATTCAGCTTAAGCTTAATATCATTTGAATCCATATATATATATATATATATATATATATATATATATATATATATATATATATATATATATATATATATATATAGGGGTTAATGTACCTCAGCCTGCGGGCTGAGAGTTTTCTCAGCCTGCGGGCGTGGCAACATCACCGCCCCACATCTGTTAAAACATTTGGCGGACAAAATCCTGTAAAATCCCGCCCAATTTAATGCCAGTCACCTCAACATTGTATTTTCCGAAAATACCCTCCATCACAACCTTTTACCTTATTGTAAAAAAAAATAGTCTTCCAAAAAAATTTACGGCTCTAAAACTTCAACCGGCGGTTCTGATCCAATTAGTTCTTTTCCTTCAAAAATTTCATCCGTTTTTGAAAAAAATTATTTGCAACTGATGGCGCCTAAGAAATCATCCGTCGAAAAAGGTACCACAAAATTGATATTTTCAAAAATTTTTAGGGTTTTGAGTATTTTCATAGTTTTAAATTTTTTCAAGATTTATTTCTGAAGTCGCATTTTTTTTAAAATTTTTTTTAAATATTGGAAACATGGTCGCAATTACGAAAAGAGATTTTCAAACTTTAGACGATAAAGGTCCTATTTTTTGAAAAGTTTTATTATTTACTTCTATTTTTACTGTGTCGCAGTTCAGATCTGTGCGACTTTGGAAATTTTTTTTTTTTACCTTGTAGACGAATGCGACGTTGGTCGCAGTATATGAAATTTACTTTTTTTTCTCACATACTGACGACATGGGGGTCGCAGTTGTTTAAATCAGAGTTGTAGTCTCAAGTCATCACCAAGGTCGCAGTTTATTTTAAATAATATGTTTTTATCAAACTTGTGTCGCAGTTGTTTCTGTTTGAACTGTAGTCTTATGCGACCTTGGTCGCACTGTTGACTAGGGTCGCAGTTGTTCTGATTGCACTGTAGTCTTATGCGACCTTGATCGTAGTGCGACCCTGGTCGCAATGCGACCTTGGTCGCAGTACGTTCTAGGGTCGCAGTTGTTATTGATTGCACCGTAGTATTTTCTGACTTTTTCAATAATCATTGGTCTAAAGTGTTTAATTTTCTTCCTACGTAGGTAAACAACAGATACAGGTTCGTCCTCTGAGATCAAGCATAAAACCAATGTGCCAGTTAATGAAGAAAATTAAGAAGTACATACCGGCAAATTTCGTAGAGGCGATGAAGAATACCCCATTTGGCCAAATCTTCATGGCGTTTTACAATGAAGAATTTGCGGCTGAAAAGGCTCTTAAATCAAACTTGGCCGTACTGCGTATTTTAGACCAGTATGACAGTAATACAAGGATCTTTACAATTGGGGGCAAAGAGATTGAGTTAACAGTGGAGGATGTTGCCCTTACTTTTGGTCTACCTGTCAATGGAGTAGATTTTGTGATGAATAAGACATGTACGCTGAAGGATAGAGGGGTTATAAAACATTTTTTCCCCAATATAAAGAAGATCACAAAAGTATCTATTGAAAATGCTTTGGATGATCTTCTTGTCAAGAGGAGGAGGAGGGATATATTAGATGTGACACAGGATGAACAATTTGAGCAGCAAATGTCTATGAAGGAAATTATAAGAGACATAAATAGACTTGCAGCTCAAGACTTTACCACATTAGTCATCCTGTACATGTCGGCCACTCTTTTCTTCTCTGGCAGTAAATGCACGGTGCCGTGGTATATTGTGGAACAGATTGCCAATATGCAACTGATGAGGACAATATGCTGGGCAAAAGCTGTTTGGCAATTCCTGATTGAGTCAATGAACATCTTCAGGCAAGCCACGTACGAGCTGCAAGGATGCTCCGTGCAAATTATTGTAAGTAGAAATCTGAAATTTGGCCAACATTGTATGAAATTTACCCATAAATTGAGAAAATTTGTGGAAACTAATTTATTTTTTAATTTTTGGCAGTATTGGCTGTGTGAGAGGGCACCTATTTTGAGCAGAGGTCTGGTTTGGAGGAAAAAACCCCACGCGCAGTAAGATGGGACCTCCAAAATATTGGCAGATCTCTACTTGAAGTTGATCTAAAAAAGATTGACAGCAATATTGTAAGTTAAACTTCTTTTTATGTGTAGTACAAATAAAATGCGACCATAGTCGCAGTATTGAGTACCAAGGTCGCAGTTCGTTTTCTGCCTGACAAATAATGTGCGACCATGGTCGCATTCTCTTGAAAATACCCTTTTCAACAGAAATGCGACCATGGTCGCAGTGTTGAGCTGCATGTCTTGGCAGATAAATTTATGCACGACTGCGACCATGGTCGCAGTGTTGAGCTGCATGTCTTGGCAGATAAATTTATGCACGACAAACATACTGCGACCATGGTCGCAATCTTATCTAAAATATTTCATAAATAAACTGCGACCATGGTCGCAGTATCATTATTTCATTGTTTTATTTTTAGCTTACCTTTATTCTGTTTTTTTTCAGATTTGAGTCGAATGGCCAACATCTCTAATGATGAAAAAATTATGGTTGGCCTTCCAGTTGAAGGGGAAGAGGATGAGGAAGAAGAAGCAGCAGAAGATGAAGATGAAGATGAAGGTGAAGAAAAAGAAGAAGAAGAAGGTGAAAGTGAAGGAGAAGGAGGCCATACATTGAATGAGGCTGACATCCCGGCGGAAAAGGAGCCAGATCAAGCTGAAACGAGTGAGCAAGAACCAATTTTTGAAGGTTATTTGCCACCTACACTGGATGATCAAGCAGCAGAAATAAAACGATTGAGGTCTGCAAATCAGCTCTTGAGAGATTATGTTTCTCAGCTTGAAAAAAAGATTGAAAATATGGAGACAGAGAAAAAAAATCGAGGCTGAATTAAAATTAAAAAAAAGAAGAGAAAAAAAAGAGAAGAAAAACCAAAGAAGGCAACAGGAGAATAAAAGAAGGGAAGAGGAGGAGAATGAAAGGAGGAAGAGGGAAGAGGAAGAGAAAGAGAAGGAGAAGAAGAGGGAAGAAGAGAAGGAAAAGGAGAACAGGAGGAGAGAAGTGGAGGAGAAGGAGGAGAATAGAAGAAGGGAAGAGGAGGAGAATGAAAGGAGAATGAGGGAAGAAGAGGAGAAGAAGAAGAGGAGGGAAAAGGAGGAGAAGGAGAAGAGGAGGAGGGAAGAGGAGGGGCAGGAGAGGAGGAGGAGGGAGGAGGAAGAGAATGAGAAGAAGAGGAGGAGGGCGCAGATGGAGAACAAAAGAATGAAGGAGCAGATGGAGAAGCAGGCTGAAGAGGAGAGAAGAAAAAACTGGAAGAGGATAAAATCATGGGTTTTGAGTCTGTTTTAATTATTGCTGGGGAAGATATTCCAAGTTTTTCTCTGGATCTAAGTCAAATGACTCAAGAAATCCAAAGAGATAGAGCTTCTGAAGAAGAAATTCAAGAACATACTCCGCCTCAGAAGCAACCCTCAAAAGAAGCTGTTTTGGAAACCTCTAAAGGAACAATAGAAAGGGGAGTCAAAGAACGAAAGCGCGCTGAAAGAGATCGTGATGACTCCGACTTTGTTTATCCAAAACAGAAGAAGAAAAAAAAATGAAAATCCTCTTCCACAGCCTGCGGCTGCGAGTTCTACCGCTGGTTTCGGCGACAATGAGATTTCCTCCACATCGAGAGAATTGACCGAAACCACATCATACAGAATTCTGCAGCCCCATCAACAAGATCTTATAAAAAATTCTTCGACAAGTCCTACTCTGAGTAAGTTAATTCATATCCAAAAAATTTCTGTTATACCTTTATATAAGAACAATTAAATTACTAACTTTGTTTTAAATATCTTGCAGTTCTACTGCGTATCAGGATACCAATAATTCAATCATCATTTCAAGGAATGACATTGAGGACCTGATGTTCAGTAAAGACTTAGATTCAAATGTAATTCATTTCTACATGCAGCATCTTGAGAAAAGAGAAGGATAAAAAGCATATTCTTCCGAAGCGAAGCTTGGGTAAAAATCTACTTTCTCCTTTACGGTTTAATGTAATATCAACTCTGGAACAGATTACTAATATTCTCTATGTAGGCATAAATCATGTACTGCGACTAAGGTCGCAGTGAATAATTAAAATGTACTGCTACTAACACATGTACTGCGACCAAGGTCGCAGTTTATAATTAAAATGTATTGCTACTAACTCAGGTACTGCGACAAAATGTAACAGCTGCGACCTGCGACCAAGGTCGGATCTGCGACCAAGGTCGCAGTTTATAATTAAAATGTATTGCTACTAACTCAGGTACTGCGACAAAAAGTAACAGATAAGAGCTGCGACCAAGGTCGGAGCTGCGACCAAGTCGGAGATGCGACCAAGGTCGCAGTTTATAATTAAAATGTACTGCTACTAACTCATATACTGCGACTAAATAATATAGTGCGACTAAGGTCGCAGTTTAGAAATTTTTATTATATTTAAATTCATTTTGTATTCGATTTAAAATTTTTTTCTTCTTGTCCGCAGCACGGTGTTGTAAATAAAATTGAAGATCTGGAAGGTCATTTCATCAAGCAGAAGCTGTTGAAAAACTGGACAGCTGACGTGCAGTACATGTTCTTCCCGATCAATCACAAACATAGTGCCGACGAGCAGGGATTTCACTGGACCTTGCTGGTATTCGATTGCAGCACAGAAGAGTGGATTTTTTACAACTCTTTGGTCCCAGCTGACAAAAAAAGTAGTATAACAAACCTTTACAAAAATGATGCAAGAATAATGGTGAGTTGAAGTTTAATATTTTGATTACTGGAAACTTGCAATTAATTTGATTAATACTAATTTTTTTTCCTATTGACATTGCAGAAAGATAGATTAATAGAGATTTTTCAGATTCATTTTTAAAAAAAAATGAGAAAAAATAAAATAAAATACGCAAAATGCCCCCAACAAGCAAACAGGTATATAAATTTTTGACATCTAATTTCATTACATATTTTCTACTTTTTTTTTGGTACAAAATCTAATTTCATTTAATGATTGCTCTATGGAAATTTCAGTGTTGATTGCGCTATATATGTATGCAAGTACATGGAAAGCATAGCGTCTGGGTATCATCTATCAGCTGTTGATGCTGTTACGGTTGCTGGTGTACAGAAACTAAGAAGTGAGCTTGCATACATGATGCTTGCAGATGTAGAGAAGAGTTGGGATGAAGAAACAGACATTGTACGACATATGACATTTGAAGACTGATAGTTGACAAATTATTGATATACCACAATTTTTTTATAAATGTAAAAAATATTTCAAGTGCAATTCATTGCATAATTTTTTTGTTGTATTGATTTAATTTATACACATTTCTATACATTTATTTATTATAAGTTCTATTGATTATTTACAGTCTTCATTTGTTACAACTTGGTTTTTACTATTGCGTACTGATATTAGAAACAAACATGCCTTCAGTAATTGTGTTAATCAACAACAACACTGCGACATTGGTCGCTATGCGTGTTAATATAAAGGAAAAAAACTACCTAACGTACTGCGACTTTGGTCGCAGTTGATAGCCGCAGCCTTAGTAAAATACAATGCGACTTTGGACGCAGTTGATGGCGGCAATGTTTTAATCAACAACAACACTGCGACATTGATCGCTATGCGTGTTAATATAAAGGAAAAAAACTACCTAACGTACTTCGACTTTGGTCGCAGTTGATAGCCGCAGCCTAGTAAAATACAATGCGACTTTGGTCGCAGTTGATGGCGGCAATGTTTTAATCAACAACAACACTGCGACATTGGTCGCTATGCGTGTTAATATAAAGGAAAAAACTACCTATCGTACTGCGACTTTGGTCGCAGTTGATAGCCGCAGCCTTAGTAAAATACAATGCGACTTTGGTCGCAGTTGATGGCGGCAATGTTTTAATCAACAACAACACTGCGACATTGGTCGCTATGCGTGTTAATATAAAGGAAAAAAACTACCTAACGTACTGCGACTTTGGTCGCAGTACATGTAATGCGACCCTAGATTGAAGTTGCTGGCCATCTTTATCAATAACAACACTGCGACCTTGGTTGCAATTAACCATGTACAACGAGACAAAGTCTCTGACTACATTATAAACAAAAAAAATTAAACTATAAAGTAGCATTAAAACTTTAAAGTACAACTACAAACAAAAATAATACAGTAGAAATCAAAGCATGATAATAAATCTGATTATAATTACATGCCAGTGTCAGAAATCAACTTAATCTCTCTACACTGTGCGACCCTGGTCGCACTTCATAAAAAAATTGAAGTCTTTGTTCCTTCGAGATGGAAGCAACCCAAAGCTACTTCTTCTGCCAAAAAAAATTAAATAGTAAGAATTTTTAAGATTAATCGTTAGAAAAAAAATTATTAACAGGTTTAATGTAATACCAATAACGGACAACCAGTCCTGTAATGGCCCAGCTCTTGGCAGTTACCACATCTTCGATGCTTAACTTCCTTCTGAGAAATAGAATCTTCAAAACCAGACTTAAGCCTGGATGCAGCTCTAGGCCTCCCCTTGGTTGGTACAGGACCAATTGGATCACGTATATTCAATTCTTCACCATCTCGCAATACGACAACGGATCCACTGGAACCAACCGCAGTTTTAGGCTGTGATGAACGATCATTTCCTGACATTGCTCTGTATTCTCTAGTTGTATCTTGGGCAAAACTTTCCAAAACTGCCTCCAACTTTGAAATATTTTCATCAGAATCAGCGACCATGTTCACAATTGCATTAAATTTTGAATGAACTGTCAACAATCTAGCCGTCCGTGGAGTGCCTTGACTGGGAAAAAGCCTCATGCCATTTTCAATTGCAATGTTTTTGTAACGAGCATCCAACCTCCATCTCTGAAGTATATATGATTCCGGTATATGTGTAACGTGATTGCGCCACAAAATACACAGAATATGTCCACATAGGATACCCTCTGTTTCAAATAACGAGCAACTACAAGAAACATGAAGTTCCTCTCGTTTATCATAACTGACCTTTTCCCACCTGTCTTTTGGTTCTGAAAAATTACCAACCAATATATTGATCCAGGTTTGTCATGTTCCACCTCTTCTGAAAACAGTGTAATTACAACTGCCCATTCATTTTGGAACAACTGAAAAATCTTCGGTGTATACAACTTCGAAACCTGTATCTCATATGGATTGGATGTACAATTGGGCACAGAATTCAAACCCCTAAAATCTTGAAGAGATTCAGATGCACGACGGGAAGCAACGGCTTTATCATATTGGTGAACAAATTCCACTAGTTTAGTGTTTGAGTTAACAAAACCATCAAAGAAGGAATTAATACTCTCGGACCTCTGACTGGTTGTCATTCCAGCACAGAAAACATCCTTGAGATATGCATTAACCCAGTGTCCACGAAGCCTGTACATCTTCATCAACCAACTGTCATCTTCTTCTTCTAACTGATATTTTTCACTCATCAGACGCCATCTTTCCTCACAAGTCCTTATATCGCGGGAGGTGTACCAAGCATGAAAATCGGAGACCATATCTTCTCCATACTTGTTTGCCATTGGGATTTGTTGCTCGGCAATATGTTTCCGCACATGCCAGAAACAGTAACGATGCCGAGAAGTTGGGAAAACAATCTTGATGGCGTCACCAATCTGCGCATCCTGATCAGTAATAATCAGCTTGGGTTCAACTCCATGCATGCACTTGAGCCATTTTTGGAATAACCAAACAAAAGTATCCCTCTGCTCATCAGCAAGCAAAGCACAGCCGAACAAAATTGACTGCCGGTGATGATTTACTCCAGTGAATGGAGCAAATGGCAAGCTCAAGTGATTAGTTCTGTATGTGGTGTCAAAAACGATCACATCACAGAAGGTAAGATACGAGGAAATAGCTCTTCCATCAGCCCAAAAAATGCTTCTCAGTGTGCCCGCGTTATCGACTTCACTTGAAAAGAAGAATTCTGGATCGGTCTCGGCTTTCTCTTGAAAATATTTAATAATAGCAATAAACTCATCACCGCAGTTATTTCTACATTGACGAGTGAAATCGATAACTTGTTGAGGGCGCACTTCTTCAAAGCCTTCTCCCTGGCTCATTGCATTCACAACGCGGGAAATATTTGAAGGCCGCATTCCAACATCAACCAGATTGCTCATAATGCTTCTGCTAATTGTTGAACGATGAGACTGGTGAGATAATGGTGATGTACCTTATCAGGGCTAGACAATTCATGTGAATGAGTATCAACAAATTTTGTGATAACCCAATATCGACTTGAGTCCGAAAATAAACGAAGACGGATATGCATCTCAGCAGGACAACCTACTCTAGTGTTAACTCGACGATGCACTGTAAGCCCATCTTGTCTTTTGTCACATAATTTCTTCAGACCTTCCTTGTTGCAGCAAAATTTTCTGCAAATAATCTCATGTGGAGGCTTCCGTGACTTATCTGTACCTTTTCTTCTCACGCTAAAACCTCTATTCCTTGCAAAAGAATTGTAGAAATTGTATGCTTCCATATGCGACAAGAACTGTTTCCCTAAAAACTTATCTGAGCTTCCAGACATTTCTCCATGTGCATTCATATCCTACCAAAAAAAAATTACACCAATTAAATGAATAAAATATAAGTTATATAAATGCGACCAAGGTCGCATAACAGATGAAAAATAATTTACTTCTTATCAATTACTGCGACCAAGGTCGCAGTTAACCGTATGAGAAGAAATCTATATTACTTCTTATTCAAGACTGCCACCAAAGTCGCAGTTATGAAATCTATAATACTCCTTATTAAAGACTGCGACCTAAGTCGCAGTTATCAGTATGTGAATAAATCTATATTATTCCTTATTAGATCGCAGTTATCCGCATGTGAAGAAATCTATATTACTCCTTACTAAAGACTATGACCTAAGTCGCAGTTATCCGTATGTGAAGAAATCTATATTACTCCTTATTAAAGACTGCGACCTAAAACGCATACCCTAGAAAAAAAGAATTCACAGCCGGAGATTATTTTCAAATAAGATTGCGACCGAATATTAAAACGGTCGCAGTACCTCATAGTCTAAAGAGAAAAAAATCAATATTTCAAAAATTGTTTTTAAAATATATATAAACAATAAAAACCTGTTGATCGGCATGCAGAGATGTCAACCCTTCAAGATTTTCAATATTCTGAGAGAAAGTAGATCCACATGTAATATCTTCCAAATTAAGATCGTCGGTATACTGCTCAGACGTCGACATTAAAGCTTTTCGAAAAAAAAATTGATCTAAAAGATTTTATATTTTCAGAAAAAAAGTTTATCGCAGACTGAAAAGATGAAACTATATCTTTCAAAAAGAGGTCAGGAAATAGGGTGAAAAGTATTTATATAGAATACCCTATAAAGAGCGGCAAAAAAAAGGGGGGAAAAATAATAATAAACAATAATCAAGGGAACGCTCTAAGAGTTGCTTTTCATAAGGGTATTTGGTAATTTAACAGTCGCCTAAAAGCGTGCCGCAACTCAGTGACGTGACAATTTGAGCCACGTCAGCGCAGGCTGAGAGAGTTTTCTCAGCCTGCCGGCTGATATCCATTTTTCTCATATATATATATATATATATATATATATATATATTATATATATATATATATGAGAGAGAAATGTAAATCAGCTGACACAGCAGGTAACTCCCTCCTATGTCGCACTCAAAAATCGTATTTTCAGAGTGAATTTTCAAGATCCGACCGCACATTATCATCTTCATATTCTAAGATATACATATATAAAAAATCAAGTGATTTGAAGTTCGTTTACTTATTGATCTAATCGTTCCATTTTGTTCTATTGTTAAAAAATCGTTAATGTTTGAACCCAAAGAAAATGGAGTAAACAAACTTAAATCACTTGATTTTTTATATGTATATATCGTAGAATATGAAGATGATAATGTGCGGTAGGATCTTGAAAATTCACTCGGAAAATTGATTTTTGAGTGCGACATAGGAGGGAGTTGCCTCCTGTGTCAGCTGATTTACATTTCTCTCATATATATATATATATATATTTATTTATTTGAAGTTTTGATTAAGAAATGGCTACATTATAGTTTAGTGCTTACCTATATGCTACTTTCTTGAACTACCATAGGTTTTCATGATATATGTTAAAAAAATGGAACCTTATATTGTCCTTTTGTTCCATTGGCTGAAAGTACCTAACTGTAACAAACCATCCTATCTTTTCTTCAAGTTACTAAGATGCTTTTAGTTCTGATGAACAAGTGCATGGTTGAAATGTCACTGACAATTTTTTTGAGCATGGAAGGGTTTGCTTAATCCATTTCTTTCTTTCTTTCTTGGATTAAGTAGATTGTGCTTTATCATTCCTTTTCACTAGAAAGTTTTAAATCCAACTTATCAAGTGCTTATAATTTCTACAGACATGCTTATTTTAGTTTTCTCAAGTTTAACATATTTCCTTTCATCACTTACCCAAGCCCGAATCTGGGACTGGGAGCTTTTATATAGTTTGAACTTGAAAACTTTTCGAGCCAGGATTAAAGTTTGTATGGAAGCTTCTTGAGTTTGACTAGTTATTTGGATTTGTGCAGGATCTGGCTCGAGATCGTCCAAATAGTATACTATTTTATAGGCTCGCTTAGATGTTACATGATTTCCTGAAAGGTCTCCTTGTTGCTCGATTGTTATCAATTCAACAATTTAATTAGTTTTATATATTTTTCTAAAATAGTCAAATGCGCATATTGCCTCATTATGCCTACTGTCATTATAAAGAAGTTTGCAACTACTAACATGGACGTCTTTCCCCGCTACATTACAGTCCTGAGCTGCTGCCCTAATTTTGCATATTATTTGCTTTAATACTTAAAGCACTGGCATTGTAGATAATTGTCAAATTTTCTATAGGAAGATTTGGCACATTGGTAATTTAGTCCCAGTTGAATCATATGTGTACAGTGACTCCTAGTAAGTGAAATTTTGCACCCCTATTCTAGGGTGATGTCTGAAGTGATATGGTTAAATCATTCATTGTCTAGTGTAACAAGCTGCGCACATATATTTATAATAGAAATGGGTTGGTTAAGTAATTCATGCCTATAGTCTTCTATACTGGTCACCTTGAATGATAAGTTAAAAAAAGAAAAAAAGAGAACATGCTAAAGCTAGAAATGTCAACTAAGTCGAGTCTTTGGAAATTAAATAAGCATCCATACAGTTGAACTCCACAATGATTTGATGATACAAATCTTTTTAATTGACGCATAAGCATCATTATATGTTTGTATTTGTAGTGATCAAAATTTGACCCCTGCCAGGATCATGGCACGTATACAGTGGCAGGAACATGGGAAGCTCTCAGGATCCCCATTTCAAAATCTCAATCACGCCTAAATTTGAAGGCAACCCTCATGCACAGTTCCGAGGCCATACTGCCTTCCGAAGACGCCTCAACTGCGAACCAATGATCTCGCCACGTGGCATCCACTCTCCGTCTCAGCAGCAGATTGAGATGAATACCTTCAAATCTCGAAGGCGATTGTGCACCTTTATCCCCCTACTCGATCAGAACTTTGTAACGACTTACAACTCAGTAAGCAATTATAGATAACGACAGATGACCCCTCCAGTGTATCAATCCTAACTACTTTGATATTATCTTTGTAGTTACGAGGATCTGCAGATTCAAATCAAACAGTTGAAGATATGTATTTATCCATAGTCATTGCACTGCCAATGTCAGGTATAAATACCCCTCCATCGGGGAATGAGATCACTCCTTTAATCCTGAGAGCACATACCACACATACACCCTACCACCACTTACCACAATACACTAGCAGTTTTCCTCTGCCGGTCCTCCCCATTATCCACTACTGATTCTCATGCCAGAGGGTCTTAGGACGACACCGCACCGGTGCTCCTAACCTGAAAGGCGTCTTCTTTCTCTCTATGCTCTGACAGGTTTGATCAGGGTCAGTTGCTTGTAGCGGAGTTTTATCCACACAAACTGGTGCTTTCATTGAGATCTCGAGTCTACACTCGAGATCTTCCTCCCATCCAACCCAACCTTATCCTTCCTCTAAAAGCCTCTTCCCTAGCGTCGATGGCCCGAAGAAACTAATGATCGTCTACACGGGGCCTTGTCCAAAGGCATGACCTATACTGTCGCCGGGGGCACGGTCCCCCCTCACACTGTCGATCGCGAGCATGTCGCAGAGGACACTAGCTCTTTCTCATCTCAGAGGACAACCACCAGCACCCGATCGCCGCCGCTATACCAAGGACAGATCCTTCATACGCTCGCCAACATGAAGGAGCAGATGAAAGAACGAGCCCAGTTAGATCATGACCGGAAGCAAGCGGCTCGACCACGAGAATGCTGCCCGCGAGGAGCAACGACCGACTCCAGGTGCAGATCGTCGCCCTCTAAAGAATCCAGGTGCAGACGCAGCCAGAGGACGAACCTGGAATTAGGGACACTCGGGTCGACGGGCCTATCACGAATTTCTGAGGCAGTCCAGACTGACTTCTCTCCTGCACGAAGATTGTTCAGACAATGAAGCTGATTCGCCTCATTTCCGAACGGGAGTTCAACACGGCCAAACTCAGAGGAGGATCGAGTTCTCCTACATCCGAATCTTCGACGAGCTGGTCCAAAGGCAGATCGAGGAAGTAAAGCTGCAGTTCCATGGTGGATCGAAACAGGCCGCTGCCAAAGTCTCTGATTCCCCTCTCTGAAGGAATCTTGGAGTGTGAATTATCGAAGAAATTCACAACTTTTGACTAGTACCCCGGAGCCAATGGCCCAGTCCAGCACATCAGGCATTTTCGAGACAAGATGGTGGTCTACTCCCGTAACGATCTGTTCATGGGCCTTACCATTCCGTCCGGTCTGAAAGGGGTGGCCTCAGATTAGTTTTATTCTTTGCTGTTACGTGCACTCCACAGTTTCAAGGAGATAATTGAGGCGTTCCTCACCCAATATGCCTCCCATCGAGAGACCAAGAAGAATAACTACCATCTCTTCACCGTGAAAATGAGGCAGTCACTGCAGAGTGACAGCCTCAAGTCGTACATCGGCTACTTCCAGAATTAGCTCGCCAAGGTTCCCAACTGCGGTGAAGATGTCTCTACACTCGCATTCATCAATGGACTGCAAATTTCTCACCCTCTATACAAGCACCTGCTGAAGCATGATGTCACTCGGATGAATGAGGTCCTGTTCCGAGCCCATCCTTACATCCAGTTGGAGGAAACGATGAAGAGCTCCGCCAACCAGTCTCTCAAATGCGGAAACACCGGAGAGAAGTTGAAGTCACAGTACGAAGCTCCAACCAATGCCAGTAAGTCGAATCGAGGGCAACCTGCCTACAAAAGAGACAGGCGTTCCTGGACCTCTAACCAAATCCACTCCAAGCCTTTAAGATGGAAGAGCACTTCATTCCGCTAAGGCTCTCCATTAATGAAGTCTTCAATGCCATCAAGGACCAGCCGTAGGTAAAACACTCGACGCCGATTGAATACAACCCTACACTCCACGGATCGAAAGAATATTATTTTTACCACGACAGTAAGGGACACCAAACCGTCCACTGTAGAAGCCTCTGAAAGTACTTGGAAGAACTTGTCCGCCAAGACTTACTCAAAGAGTACGTCCTTACCCCGGGGGGCAGCCTCCGATGCAAGACAATCGAGCGCTCAGCTTCCTACCCAACCGCAACACATAATCATCTAGTACAAGGTGATTGAGTAATCTGATCCCTCCAATGAAGACAGGAGAGCACCTTCACCAATAACACCATGTTTCAGTTAAATTTCATGTATTTTATTTAATCATCAAATAAAATTACATTTTGCTTTTAACCGTTTCAGCTCACTCTGCTGCTGGGAGTACTCCCTCAGAGTCTCGCCAAGTTTGTTGCTCCATTGATGGGATTAGCGCCATTCAGAGACAACTGCGAACCCAACTTTGCTGCTGGGATTTTCCCACTCGGAGTTCAATGTTTGCACACTTTGCTGATGGGATCTCCCCCATTCGGAGACGATAATACAAGCACCCGCTTATGGGCTCCCTCTTGACTAGCCTACAGGCAGTCAAAACTCTCCGCTGTGGAATTCCTATTTTGCTGCTTGGGATTACCCTCTCTCAGAGTCCGTAATGTTTGCAAATTCCGTTGATGGGTACCCCCCACTCGGAGAAGATAACACAAACATCAGCCTATGAGTTCACCTCGTCTGACCCGCGGGCAGATCCACCTGCAGTTTCCCTCTCAATGCCACTCCGCTGTTGGGATTGTCCTCCACTCAGAGTCCAAAGTTTGCCACTCCGCTGATGGGATTACCCCCACTCGGAGATGACTGTGTATCCACTCTGTTGATGGGATTGCCCTCCGCTCAGAGTCTTGCCAAGTTCGCCGCTCAGCTGATGGAATTACTTACCCCCATTTGGAGACGACTATGTACCCACTTTGCTGATGGGATTGTCCTCTGCTCAGAGTCCGGCCAAGTTCGTTGCTCTACTGATGGATTATCCTTACTCGGAGACGATTGCGGACCTACTCTGCTGATGGGATTACCGACACTCAGAGGCTGTCAAGTTTGCCGCTCCGCTGATGGGATTACCCCCACTCGGAGACGACTGCAGACCCAACTCTGCTGATGGGATTGTCCCCCACTAAGAGTCCTGTCAAGTTCGCCGATCCGCTGATGGATTATCCCGACTCGGAGATGATTGCGGACCCACTCTGCTGATGGGATTACCGGCACTCAGAGGCCTGGATCTTCTCCACTTGGAGCTCAAAGTTTGCAGGTATCGCTGATGGGATCACCCTTACTTGGAAACAACGCAAACTCACTAAGACACTCCATTCCCAACCAACTACACCGGAGATAGAGATCAACACTCGAAGAGGCATGGTATATCATATCCAAAAGCCTTATGGTAAATGCAACCCAGGCAAGATCCAAACATAATTATTTTCATTCCAAAAATATTTCATTATATTTATTGTGTTAATCTAATGAGTGTAATACAAAAAATTTATTTACATCTCTTTGTTTATATTTTTGAAAAAGAAATAGAGAAGATCCGAATCCAGACGCTCTGATCCTTCCACCTTCGTCAACCACTCACTCCGAACTCTGAAGAAATGCTTATCGGGCAGGAAGAAGTCATACATCTTCATCCACGCCACCTTCCAAAGATTACAACATTGGTAAAAAGACAACTGAGAGGCTTCACACAACAATGATTTTTTCATCGGAGGTGAAGGCTTCTTGGATGAAAGACTTTCTCCTTTCTGTCCCGTACACGCCTCCAAGGAGTCAAACTGGCGCTCATAATGACACTGGGATTTGAATTGATGTGACTGGGTGACAGCTGGCCTCCGGAGACGACACCTCCCATTAAATGCCAAGAACCTGCTATGATGTAAAGAGATACTCCAGACGATCTCCAGACTTCCAAGTACCAAGACATACAAAAGAAGCCATCTAGCATGCTTTGCTCCCTCACTTTCCCTTCGCGAGTTTTGACAAGTATGAAAGCTGAAGGGCATTTGTAGTGGTTAAAATTTGGCTCATGCCAAGATCACGACACGTTTCCAGTAGCAGGAACATGTGAAGCTCTCAGGATTCCCGTTTTGAAATCTCAACCACGCCCAAATCCGACGGTAACCCTCCACAACTCTAAGGCCATACTGCCTTCTGAAGACGACTCAACTTCGAGCCAATGATCTCGCCACATGGCACCATACTGCCGTCTGAAGACGACTCAACTTCGAGCCAATGATCTCGCCACATGGCACCCACTCTCTCCATCTCAGCAGCAGATTGAGATAAATATCTTCAAATCACGAAGGTGGTTATGCCATGTTTTAAATATCGTCCGAGTCGGCCGAGATATTCACTGATATCTCATTTTTTTTTGCCTGCTACGATACGATATGGGGAAATCATTTGCCCATATCGTTTGCGGCAAAAAAACAACCGAAATTTGAAATATCGGTCGTAAATCGCCCTATATGAATAAGCACAAAATTGGCCGACATGGATTTATTTTAATTGGGTTCCTTTTTTGAGCCCATCAACATTGAACCCAAACCTGGCGTGTCACCCGACTATACAAGTGTTGTTTGCATCTTTAGGGCTCGATAAAAATTGAGCTCTAATTTTTCTCCTTTGTGAATTGACGACGATGACACTAGATTTCCCGGTAAGTAGATTATACAACTTCTTATCTTATATTTTTCAATTCCATGCAATAACTTATTGCACGACCCACGACTGTATGCAAATGTACATTATTTTTTTACCGTCTTTGCATGCATATTACATCATTTTTTGATAGATGTTATCTACGACACTAAACCAACTTTTAGTTATCAATATTTCATTATTTACAGTGTCCGGTATGAACGCCCGATATGCGCGCGTATCTCTGATATCTCCCCCGATATTCGATATCTGATATGAAAAAACCCCATCCGATACGATACGATCCTGATATCTGATATTTAGAACCTTGCAGTTATGAATCATTACCCCCCACTTGATCAGAACTCTATAACGGCCCACAATTCAGCAAGCAGTTATAAAGAACGACAGATCACCCTTCCAGCATATCAATCCTAACAACTTGGATATAATCTCAGCGGTTACGAGGATCTGTATATTCAAATCGAACAGTTAAAGATCTGTATCTATCCATACTCACTCCAATGCCAATATCAGGTATAAATACATCTCATTCTCTATCGAGGAAGGTGGTCGCTTTTTTAATCTTCAGAGCATATGCTGCACATACACTCTACCACCACTTACCACAATACACTGACAATTTCTCTCTGTTGGTCCTCCCCAAATGGGGAGGACCAGCAGAGAGAATATTGATTCTCACACCTGAGGGTCTTAGGCCGGCACCATATAGATGCTCCATACCTGAAAGACGTTTTCTTTCTCTGTTTACTCTGACAGGTTCGATCGGGGGCGTCCAGTTGCTTGTGGCGGAGTGTTTTTCACCACAATATTCAATTACGATTTGAGGCCTCCACAAGTGTTTTAATTTCAAACATGCATGTTCCTGAAAAACATATATGGACTTATTGATGACATGTAAGGGGTTTTGGAGAAAGATGGTTCTGAGATCTGACAGATATCAGGACAAACTATATGGTGTGTGAAACCTTGACTTATATCTAGATTGGGATTAATTAATTTTTGCACAACTTTCTACTACATATAACTCCAGTAACTAGGTGCCTGAGTTGACTCTGTGCCATGGACCTAGGTCCTACATATAGATGCAAGTCACCTCTAATGTTTAAGAAAGCGGTAGGCGACGCTAGGTGCTAGAGCTGGGGACTAGGGACCAAGCAGGGCCTAGACTTTTTATATTTTTAAAATTTAAAATTTATTTATGTGTATTACATATTAAAAAACATTAAAAAGTGGAAGTTTAATTGCCTAAGTTCATATAACTCACAATAGTTTTTCGGTGAAGCGGGTTCAACCGGCTTAACTAAAAAAATATAAAATTTTAGAAAGTAGTTTGCCCAGGCTATGTTGCACGAACATGGCAGTTGAAATGGACATGACACATGAACACGTGACAAATTTTAAAAAATATACTTGACATGTGTGTCTGACATGTCAGACACGTTTAAGACACGACATGGTTCCATGACAGAAGTGTTCGTGCTACATAGTGCTCAGGTGGCCCAGGCGCGAAGCGTAGCAGCCTAGGGGCCCCCTCAGCTTTGGCGGAGCCTAGGCGGGCTCCTGGAAGGATTTTTAAAACCATGGTCACCTCTATGCACCCTCTGTGAAGTTGAATTTAACAATTTCAGACCTGCAACCTTGTTCCTTTTTGCATACACATCATCCGTATGAAGCTAAAAGATGTGCCAGTCCGTTCTCACTGCAATCATCATATTATACAAGAATTTTCCATAAAAGCGAGGTCCCGTGATCAGCCCAACTTTGAGATAGCTCCACATAAAAATTTGCAATGTTTTTATGCCTAATTGTTGCCTTGACACCACCCTTGTATGAGTTGTTGCCAAGTACCTAGCCAAGCCAGCTATGAGCAGGATGCATCTTTCGCCGAATCTTGAAGGCCAGTTGGTGAGTTGGTTGGTGTACTCTTTTTGATTGTAGCTTAAACTCATCCCACCAAGGAGCAACCACCAAATCTGCTCATGCTAGGAAGGAATCTGGATCAAATGTTAAGATTAGGCTTTCTATATGAAATCACATCCATCTCCAAGACATACTTTAAGCCTAAGAACCTAAATGATTTACTTTCCTAAAGCCTTCTATGTAGATTACTTGTTCTGCTACAGTACAACCTTTTGTAACCTTACTGTGACATTGTTTCTGTTGCGTTTATGTTAATTGAACAACAGGCACTATATAAGCAGATAGATGTTTTCCTGGCAGGTTACTGAAATGTGTCATCACAGTTGTGGAAACATTGAAACCTTTTATATTTTGAGACAGTGTCATATTCCATGATTTCTTTCATTTCACTAGTTATCCAATTACTATTTCACAAGACTGGAGAGATGTTCTTTATATAATTTATTGTCTATGCGAACTTATTTCTTTTTCATATTATAACGAAATTTTTTTGAAATCATAATTGAAGTTTATCACAGAGTCATTTTGGATCAAATTTGAAAGGTGGAACTGATTATTGCTGTAATCATTGTAGCGTTTCCCTTATTGACCCTTTGAGGGATTGTCCTTAAAATAAATTGAAATTGCAATGATCTCCTGAGCTATTGTATATTTGGGCATGGCTATAAAATTGCATTCAAGTCAATGGCATAGTGAGAGGTGAACCTGTATATGCATGTCTACTGAGTACTCACTAATGCTGAATTCTGACTACATTTTCCTATGGACTCTATGTGCAGCCTCTGCACTGTACACAAAATTATTTGATTTCATTTTCTTTACATATCTCTATAAGGATGTCCTCAATCAGGTAATCTGCAAGGATCACCTGTGACCAATGAGCTTCAGGAGCAGGAAACTATTCTGAAACAATGCATTGATCAACTCAGAAATGTCGAAGCCACTAGAGCATCCCTGATTGCTCATCTAAAGGAAGGATTACAAGAACAGGTCCCAAATTTGACTTACATAATGTGTATTTTGTAGTTGTGTTCTTGCTTAAACATTTAAAGTTTCTTACTTGAGTTTAATATATTAGGAATCAAGGCTGCAACATATCTGCGCTCAGATGCAAGTAAGAATAACCTCATCTTCTTTCTCTTATTACAACTTCCTTTCTCTTTTTTGTTAATATCACAACTTTCAGTTGGAGACTTGTAGTCCCTTAATATTCTCATGATCTTAACAAAAATTGAATGTTTATGAGTTTACTTATATTATTATCATATTCCAAAAAATGCATAGATAGCAAGACTGTTGATAATTAGCACATTTTTATTCTCTTTAAGTTTTCTTACCTAGTTACAGGGGAAACCAGGATATCTGCATTCGTAAGTTCAGAGATATCTTTTCTCGTAACTTTCATTATCACTGTTCCCTGTATCTATTTGTAAAGAACTCTTTAGCACTATTTGACTAATCATCAATCGTGACAGTTAAGTAATTACTGTGATTAAAGCTGTATATGGGAACCATACAAGTTAAATTTCCTTCTTGAGCTATCTACATATATAAATACATATATAATTAAGCCGTCTAAGCGGATGTGTTATAATTAAAATGGTCAGTTTCATGGTCACTGCCTAACAGAAAAAAAACAAAGCAATCATGAAGGCATGTAGTGTCTTCAGAAGAGAAATTCAAAAAATAATATAAGAATACACATGCTTTTCCTTATTTGCTAGTCCCTTTCAACTTCTGCACAATTAAAGTGTGCCACCGCACCAAAACTCTGAAGTCGTGAAGGTAATCCACTTTTTTAAATGCGTGCGTGGGATTTGAACGTGGGTTGCTCAGATACCATCTTGCCACTGCACCAAAACTCCGAAGCTGTTGTGAGGGTTGGGGAAAATATTTTTATATTCTAATATGCACTGTTTCCAATGACAATGTTGGTCTTGAAATCTTATTAATGGTAAGAACCCGACTTCCCTTAAGAACAAGTACACGTGCATTCTATATGCTAAGAACCCGACTTCCCTTAAAAACTAGCTTTTCATAGATGATAGATGGGTGATTAGGCAATTTGGAGTTCACTATGACTATGTCCATATTTGGGTAAATGAGGTATCATGCCGCCTAAATAATGTCAGTGTCGAGGCCCAAGCTAGTAAAAGTGAAGGGAGCCTTGGCTGTATGGCTCTTATTCATATAACTAGATGAATACAATTTTGCAAGCCTTGATAACTAGATGATTAACTTTTTAGTTGAGATTCAACATGGATTCAGGTGTTCTGGCTGCTTACTCCATTGTTGTTGCTTTTCAGGCTAGACCTTGCCGTGCATCATTATGTTCTCGTTCGGCTCATCACCTACCTTCTGATGAACCAAGATTTTGAAAATAGTTTGAAACTGATCCCTTTGGTTGTTTCTTACCAATTTTGTCCATTTCAGTCTGTATCAGGGCTGAAAAGAGAGAAAATCAAAACCCTGTGAGTATTGATACCTTGAATGCTTTATTGTTCCGATTGATTCAGACATGAACCATTCAAAAGAGATAAGAGAAGAGGTAAAACACTGCTCTAAAATTATCATAGAAGAGGGACGAAATTAATATGCTGGTGCGACCTAACCCATACTCTTTTGGGCGAATGGTCATACATACTTGGGTTGGGTTGGAAGGATTAGGTTACTGTGACTTGTTCTCCACCTGTCAGAAATAAATTTATGTACCAATATTTCCAGAATGCAGTGGTATGCATTTACTGGCACATATGGCATATGCATATGCAGGCACATATGCAATCACAGTAACACTCATTTAAAAAACTAAACTCAAAAAAACATCAGGAAACAGAAATTGAATTTTTTTTTGAAGAAACGGAGAATCTAAAATGCCCATATAATGCATGGTAATGATATTTTTTATGACTAAATATGTTTGTGAGCTATGTTGTACGGACACGGCAACATTGAAATGGACACGACACACGGGCGTGTGGCAAATTTTTAAAAATACACACGACAAGGGAGCATTTTCCCGAAGGAGTAATGAGAAAAATTATAGAATGGATTGCGAATTATGCCTAGATCTCGGATTAATGGAAATTTTAATGATAAGACCTCTTCAATTATAGCCAATAATTTATTACGAATAATTCCGGCAACTTCAAGATAAAAAACGCATTTACCTATTACAGAGATGGTGTAACTTGATTCCTTTTTTAGCCCTCACTTTTGTCTTACGAGGAAAAGACGCGGTTCGGAATAGAAAGAACCAAATTATTGAAATAAAGCTACGCCTAGTGAAGGTAAAGTTTGGAGATAGAACAACTCCTTCTGTCGTGTACCTCGATTTATCCAGCCTCAAATACTTTAATTGTCAATTATCGATTTTAATATTAAACGAAAGGTTACATCTATAGGTTCTGTATTGCGGGTCAATCCTAAGAGACGCGTCGTATACATTTTGGACACAGCATGGCTCCATGATAGAAGTGTCTGTGCTACATAGTTTATAAGTAATGAATGATGAATAACTTCATTACTGATATATTTGGTTACAATTAACGAACATAAATACACCTAAGTGAATAACAAATTAACAACTAACAAGTTAGATAATAAACATAAGTAAATAGAATGGAACATGAGTAATATGTAAAAAAGAAACCTTAATATGCCTTGCAAGCATGAATGGCATATAATATGTGTGAATAACCAATTAGCAATTATCAATGCTCAAATTATCAAATGAAATTGTACCAGAACTAAGTGTTTTATAAGTAACAAGCTTAGAGAAGGAAGACTAGAAAAGAGAAGAAGGAAAATATAAAAACACGAAGTGGCTTCGGGATTTTTGTTGAACAGGTTGGGTTTCGGGTCTCAAAACATATCCCACATTCACATGCGTATGTGGCGGCATAACCAAATATGCAGATGCATGTATGGTATATTGGGTCACATATATGCCTTGGATGCAGACTTGGCTGTATATTTCCATTTTTATGTGGAAAAGGAACCCATACGAACACAGAGGCATACCCCATGGTTTAAAAAGTACTAGTTACATTATCACTTTTCAATGCTGTTGCATGGAGACGACCACACCATGTACATGACAGAGCGACACATTAACAAATTCTTAAATTCCGTACTACGTGTGTCCTAACGTGTGTTGGACACATTTCCGACACGACACTCCTTCATGGTAGAAGTATCCGTGCTACATTACTTCCATGTTCAACTTTGCATAAGCCTACTTACTATCTTGGGACTTAAAATTTGCAGTTATATTTGTCAAATTTTCTTGACATTCATTGTTAGTCCACAACCGATAAGCTTAAGATTTTGGGTGAAGTGGTCATCTTGCATAGTATAACGCCATAATTTTTCCTTAGGTCTTGAGTTCAAACTTCATCACTGTCAATTCACATCGTGTTTATTTATCCCAGTTTATTCTGCTCTTCCAAGCTAGTCATGTTTACGTTGGTGACATTGTTACATGCCCCAAAGAGCCACGTGGGGACTTTTGAGTTTGGTTGACATACGTTGTTGGCTCATAAACTGGAAGCTTAATATTTTGCATGAAGTGGATCTCACCATACTCGTATCCTTAATCTGCTAGTAGGCTGGTATTCCTTGGAGCAAAGAATGGGTTTTACAAGTATGCCCCTAAAAGATCCGCATTTGCCTATTCATTGTGGAGGAGGCTTGTTTTATGAAAATATAGATTACCAGAGTTTCTCTCTCTAATTTCTCTCGTTTTCCCTCTAAATTCTTCTCTATCTCTCAAAAAAAGTTCTCTCTTTTCTCTGTCTGGTTCTACATCAAAATCATATATAATTTAAACTTCTTGTGACTATGGGATTTATCTGTGCCAATATGTTCATATATCAATATAAGATAGATGCTAAAGCTACTTGTGTTACTTAGCTTGCTTAAATTGGAGATGAACATATATATCAAATTTAGATATTTAGAGAATGTATCTGGGACACGTTTGATATGCCATGAGATCGAGAAAGTTATTTGAGAAACAAGCGTGTTAAGTATGGAAAAAAAATTTGCAGCTCTTAAGTGTTAGAACCTATATAGCATTGATACTTCAAAGTTAGTCCCACATTGGTGTTTGACGCGTACCGAAACTGATAATTGCACAACACTTGTCCAAACATATTGGACACTCGGTGCTGTGTTGGATTTTTGTAGACGAAAAAGTTGTACGTTCTGAAAGAAAAAAAGACGAAAGATCAGACATTGCAGTCCAAAAGCCTTTCATTGCTTAAATATGCATAAAAAAGAGACCCTTACAACATAAGAGAGAACATAAGAGAGAACCATGTTAAGGGAACCTAAACACTTTGCTTTTTACAAACATGTAACAGGCATCATAGACTTATATAAGGTGAGGTATTTGATTTGACTTTCTACTTTATTTGCTTGATTTATTTAATTAAAGACTGTTTTCTTGCCCCTGTGTCCTCGTATGGCCACATCGTCGTGTCCCTTGACTCGGGAACACTAAAAAATAAGATAAGAATTGTAGACCAACTCGAATTCCAAAATAAATCAGTGTTCCAAATTGTATAAAATGTCCTACATCATCTAACCTCTGGAAAGTTATTACAGAAAGCGAGTCAGTGTTCTAAAAAGTGTTTTTGCGGTTGCTTTGCGCTTTAACCTGATGCAAAGTAGGAATGCGGATGAAAGTTGTAACGGACGCTTTAGCATACCTTTTCCCCAAGATCAAACAAATGGAAAGAGTTAAACGCCATAAGATCATCTCAAAACCCATTAAAGTGCAGAAAACTCAACCCTCTTTAGAAAAGTATCTCATCTACCATTGGTTTTGTCCTAAAAAGGCAAGAACCACTTCGATTTTCATGATTTCTCTCTTTCGTATTAATTTTTTTTGAATGTTTTCGACATTCAACTTCTGATTTTGAGTGTGATATTTGAGCCTTTTGATCTCGAGTAGTAATGAAGCTTTAAAGAACCAACTTTTTCACACTTATAGCTCATAAATTATCACTTTGATTCAATAATGGTTTAAATAACACTTTATATCTTTCTATCTCTTTCACTGCTCTAAATTTTCTATTATTTTAATTTTTTTTAAAGGCACATCTAAGTATTCATGTATATAAATTCCGTATGTATTAGTTATGTATGTTTATTTATTTAGTTAGATACTTGGCCTGCTTTAGCGCTTTGCGGCATGCGCCACTATTTAACGCTGGCGAGAGTGGTTGTTAGACGACACATACTATGGTCTTGATTGATTCTAGACAATTAAGTGAAATGCGTGGGACAAAGTGAGCCCTTTTAGGGAACAAGATACAAAAGATCAATCCCCTTGGGTATAGTAGCATTAAGTTTCCAGTGCTATATTGTTGTTGCAAACATGATACAACTTCTTGAATTTTACAGGATTTTAACAAAAGTAAATGGAAACGAAAATACATACTTTGGGAAAACACAAGGGCGGGCTTAAGAGGATGGTTGTTTAGATGGGAAGAAGATGACCATCAAGCTGCCCACTTGACCTTTCCTGAAGTCTTATCAGCTGGTCGACTAGTTTGTTAAGAACTTTATAAATGTACCCTGAGAGTGGAAGGCTTATTGTTCATACATGGCACATCTTCCGAGGTCTGGATAAGAGTAGTTACTTACACTGTTTGTTGGTTGTAAGCATGGTTTGAAGTCTCAAAATCAGAATTGTCCTCAAATTTTTGATATACATATCAGTAATATCAGCCATTTCATCTTGATAATATTGTTCTTGGCCAAAAGAAGCTTTAAAAAATAATTAAAAATGTTTATAATTTTGTTTAGAAAGTTAATATCATTTTGACAATTTTTTAGAATAATTGAGTAACTAACTGCAAGCAACATCACAATCAACAAGCAGCAGCAACAACGCAAGGAGGAATAGAGGCACAAAAGAAAAAGAAGAACACACATAAGCAGCAGAGCAAAAGTAGTACTGAGCATAACCGACTAAACTGCAAAAGTTTAGGCGGTTCGGTTCGGTTATTTTATCTATCGATGCAGAGTTTGCGGTTTGAAAACTAGTGAAGTTCGGTTCGGTTTAAGAGATTCTGAAATAGAGCCAGCGGATTTTTTTAAACCATGTTAAATTTTTTTTTTTATCTAACCTAACCCTAATTCCCACCCTCAACTCATCACCCACTCAGTTGTACCCCAAAAATTCTCAAATCTCTTCAGCTCCAAGCAGCTCCAAGCATTCGATCTTGCTGGCGGTGAGGGAGGGCAATGTCTTCAGACTTTCTATCGCAGCACCACGGTGGTAAAACTCTCTTTCTCGGTCTCGTCTTGATTTCTCTGGCTTGTTGTCATCTTTTCGATTCCTCTGGCTCTCTGATCTCACTCGATCTCATCTTCTCGGTCTCTTTCTCCCTCTCAATCTGATGTCACATGGTCTCTCTGTGTGAATTTGATCTTGCTCAGTCTCTCCCTGTGCGGGCATTTAATGTCACGTGAACCAAAGAAGACGAAGTCACACAACTCAAGTTATTCAAGCAATTCAAGAATTTTAATGTATTTTTTATTTTTGGGTTTTATTAGTAGTTTTTTTCCTGTTTTTTTTAGTACCACATCAGTTGCATCCGAATGTTGGTTTTTGGTGGACTTTATAAATAGAGCCATGTATTAGTTGATTGGATAATGAAAAATTTGGAATAAGCAGTTGTTATATGAGATTTGAGTTTATCTTTAATTGTTTAGGAATTTTCTCAAGTATCCTCTAAAAAAACCCAACCCTAGATTAATTCCTAATCGGTTCCCTCGTCCCAAGGCGTCACCTCCTCCCACTTTTCCTCTTCCTCTCTCTTCAAACCAACAACCCATCCCCCCTCTCTCTCAGTCGCCACCAAACCCCGTCCCTCTTTATCTTCTCGTCTTCTTCTGCAATCCCTCAAAGAAACCCAACAAAACCACCTTCTTCCACCTGCCACCTCTCTCTGCTCGAGCCCGAGGCCCCATCGCCTCCAGTCCAGCGCCCAAACCACTCGCACCCACTGCTTGCCTCCACAATTGACGCAACCAACTGCCTCCTTTGTGCGCCTCACTATTTACACCCAGTTGACGACTAGGCACCGCTGTCCAGCCACTTCGGTTCCTTCTTACCTTGTGCTGCCTTAGCGCCCTCATTGCTTTCACATCTTTGCCATGCACCCTCGTTGCGTGTGTCAACAACGCCACCACGCCTCCAACATCGGCCTCGTCGCCTCACCGAGCACCCGCCTACTTCATCTTTTCCTTTGGTTCTCATCAACTGGACCCATCAAAGAAGGAAAAAGAAAGTAATTGGTCGGGTTTAATTCAAAGCCTCCAACTCGAATTCGCCAAAGATAACTTGGGTTACCCGCCTCCAACTCGAATTCGCCAAAGATAACTTGGGTTACCCGCGTGTACAATAGCGCGCCTAAAAGATAACTTGGGTTACCCGCGTGTACAATAGCGCGCCTAGAAGCACTTTGAAGGCCCACTCTCATTGCATTTTAGGCGATAACTTGACGGTCCGAAGCGCGATTGGGACGATTTTCGATTCGTTGAGTTTGTGACGATGAGACCTACGCATCAGCATCATCTACAGGTCACTGAGATTTCTGTGATCGTCAATAGGTAGTTTTCTTTACATGTTCTATTTATTTGTGGGTTCGATAATCATCTCTATTATTTTATCGATTTAATCTGCTACCACTATATTGTGAGATCGTGTGCATCTGTAACCCTATGTATGCTATTCATATACATTGCATTTACAAGCTTGTGCCATCATAATTGAGTATCTGCATCATTTTCTTTTAGATTGAGAACGGTACCACTGCATTTGCACATTTTGTTAAATTCATCTGCTGCATTATTTGTTTTAACTATTTTCCTATTCAAGATCGTATAGTTGGTAAAATATCGTGAAATTTTGTTCTATCACTGATTTTTGATTCACACGCATTATCGTTTCACATCTTTTTGGTATCAAGGCACATTTAGGGTAGGATCTGCATTACGTAGGCACCTGTTTGGAAATTTTTTTTTATTGCATTAAAAAAATCATCTAGTTTAGATTTGCATCTCATCTTCATTTAGGTTTTGTGTAGTGCATGCCAACCCATATCTGTTAGGAGAGTCTAACAAATCTCACACCACCCTAATGAATCCTTAGTAGATTGTAGTAATGTTTGTTGAGATAAATATCAAGTTAGATACCCTTAAGACACTTGACGAAAGACTGATCAAAGTGGAATCCACACATAATCAAACCCTATTGAGAAACAACCGATATAACAACACATATGAACTCCAATCCCGATGCTCAATATTTGAAAAGCTTCAATATCAATGTCCTCAATTTTAATGGACGTCACGACCCACAACTTTTCATAGACTGGACACTCCAACTAGATAAATACTTCACATAGTATGAACTCACAGGGTCTAGAAAAGTTAAGTATGCTGCAATGAAATTGTCTAGCCAAGCTAGTCAGTATTGGGTCAACTTAGAAAACAGGCGTGCAACCCAAGGTCGACCACCAATTGACACATGGGATAGGATGAAAGAAGAGCTAAAAATAAAGTATGTGCCGCCATCGTTTAGTGCTCGTCTCATGAATAATTGGTACGGCACACCCAAGGAGTATGTCGAGAAATTCGATGAATTCCTTATCAAATACAATACCCTTCATAAGGAAGCATATGTGTTAGTCTAATATCTTTCTAGATTTAGAGTCGGCCTTAAGGATGATCTATGGACTGAACTGTTAGCTAGATGAGTCATCGAGTTAGAGGCGGCATATGTGTTAGTCCAATATCTAGATTCCGCTAGGACCACTCTCACTTTCAAGAGTCACGATTATAGGGCCTCAATGTTTAGACCTCCCTATATCCCCAATCCAATAGGTCTAGTATCCAAACCCCTTCACATAGGGATGACATAAAGGGTAAGGGTCTTGAACGGGACAACAGAAATAAGGGCTTCGAGTCTTCCAAACTTAGTTCCACAACCAAGTGCTACAAATGCCGAGATTACTTAGCTGCCAGTTGGCCCTAGTCTCGTCAGAGTCACCATTATAGATGGAACATTCACGAAGCTACTGAGTCAGACTTTGATGTGTACATATTTAAGGGAGAATTTTGAAACTGATGAAGATCCCACAAGTGATGATGTTGGTCTCAATTGTATTAATGAAATACCATCAAGTATTAACTCACTTGTCTGTTGTTAAATGTGTCTCCTCATCAGCTGAAAAGACGATTGGAGAAAAAAAATTCTATCTTCCACACGTTCACCAAAATTGGAGATAAGAGTTGTAAAGTGATTGTGGACAGTGAGAGTTGTACCAATACAATATTGTCAAAATCACTCGAATATCTTGGATTAGAGGTTGTACCTCACCCTCATTCATTCAAAGTGTCTTGGATTGACTCCACATCGCTTGAGGTCAAACAACAATGTCTTGTCTCAGTCAATTTCAATCATTACAAAGACAAGATCTGGTGTGATATGATCACCATGAATGTGGGTCAAGTCATAGTAGATAGACCATAGTTGTACGACAAAAATGTGACCATTTACGACCAATCCAACATGTGTCAATTTGAGCATGAGGGTAAGCGGATTAAGCTACCATTGAGACTCAAGACTGGACAACCCAGGCACACATCCACTTTGGCTTTGCTTCCAGCTTCACCTTTCCCACCTCTTATTGCTACTGTTCTCTTCCTATCTTTCACTAGTCATTCATACCCTGTCCACAAATCGCTTGCTCTCTCACTGCCAACACTATCCTGCTATAGTGCATTTGAGTCTGCATCTGCATTTATATCATACAAACACGTGCATAAACTACACAAAGAGATCAGTGATGGAAATAAATAGAGCAATTTGAAGCCTACTTTATAAACTGACAATATAGCGATATTAAAACTTTTAATGTAGGTGATTATGTAATGGTTCGGGTTTATCCGAAACAGTTTCCGTCGGGAACTGTTAAGATGTTGCATGTCCGCAGTGTTGGACCTTTTAAGATCTTGAATAAACTGAATTGCAATTCTTATGTTATAGATCTCCTAAAGATGACATTAGTTGTACTTTTAATGTTAATGATTTAGTGGATTACAAGGGCTTTGATTGTAACTTAAGCCTTCCGCTAAGCTATTCTCTGAGAGACCCTTAATTACCCACTCTCAGATACTCGTCTCATTACAGCAGAGAAGGTTGATCAAGTTTTAGAGGATAAGGCTATCACAACCAAAACTGGTGGAACTCACAAGTACTTGGACTGCTGTAAAGAAAATGCACCGACTGTTGATTCACAGCTAGATCGAGGTGATTTGCAGTGGACTGATCCAGTAGGGGAGCACTATTCCACTTGACGGGGTCGAGTCTTCTCCTATCCCGGGAGAATGATGCGGGTATCTAGCCATGGTGCATGAACCGAAGAAAACAAAGTCACACAACTCAAGTTTGATTCAAGCAATTCAAGAATTTTCTTGTAGAATTTTCTTTTATTTTAGTACCACATCAGTTGCATGCGAATGTTGGTTTTTGGTGAACTCTACAAATAGACCCTTGTATTAGTTGATTGGATAATGAAAAATTTGGAATAAACAATTGTTATATGAGATTTGAGTTTTTCTTTATTTGTTTAGAAATTTTTCGAAGTATCCTCTAAAAAAACCCTAACCCTAGATTAATTCCTAATCTGGTTCCCTCTTTCCCAAGCCGTCACCTTCCTTCTTTCTCTCTGTAAACCAACAGTAACCCATCCCTCTCTTTTTCAGCCGCCACCAAACCCATTTCCTCTTCATCTTCTTCTCGTCTTCAGCAATCCCTCAAAGAAACTCAACAACCCCACCTTCTTCCTCCTGCCGCCTCTCTGCTCGAGCCTGAGGCCCCACCGCCTCTAGTCCAGCGCCCAAACCACCCACACCTCACCTACTGATCTCACCTCCATAATTGACGCAGCCAACTGCCTCCTCTTTACGCCTTCTCCCCGTCTACACCCAGCTGACGGCGAGTAAGCACCATCGTCTAGCCGTTGCGGTTCCTCCTTACCTTATGTTACCTTAGCGCCCACATTGCTCTCGCATCTTTGCCGCGAACCCTTGTGGTGCGTGTCAACGACGCCACTGCGCCTCACGCCTCACCGAGCACCCGCCTGCTTCATCTTCTCCTTTGGTTCTCATCAACTGAACCCATCAACGAAGGAAGAAGAATCTAATTGGTCGGGTTTAATTCAAAGCCTCCGACCTGAATTTGCCAAAGACAACTTGGGTGTAAGTTGTCAACCCGAAAGCGCCAACCCAACCCACGTGCACACTAGCGGGCTTAGAAGCACACTGATGGCCCACTCTCATTGCGTTTTCAGCGATAACTTGACGATCCGCAGTCCGATTGGGATGATTTTTGATTCGTTGAGTCTGTAACGAAGACATCTATGCATCAACATCCTCTATAGGTCACCGAGATCTCTGTGATCATCAATAGGTAATTTTCTTGACACGTTCTTTTTATTTATAGGTTCGATAATCTCTACTATTTTATCCATTTAATCTGCTGCCAATGTATTGTGAGATCGTGTGCATCTGTAATCCTTGTGTTTGCTATTCATATACATTACGTTTACAAGCTTGTGCCATCGTGAGTAGCTGCATCATTTTATTTTAGATTGAGAACATAACACTACATTTGCATGTTTTGTTAAATTCATCTGCTACATTATTTATTTTAATTATCTTTCTACCGAAGACTGTATAGTTAGTGAAACGTTGCGAAATTTTGTTCTATCACTGATTTCTAATTCACATGCATTACCGTTTCACATTACTCCCCCTTTCACTCTCTCTCCTCTCTCTCTCTCTCCCCCTTTTCCCCTCTCTCAATCGATCAGATTTTGATCTTGCTCGGTTAATCTTAGGAACTGAAATGAAATTTTAGTTCGGTTTCAGTTTGGTTTCTGGGCTCATGCGGTGCGGTTCGGTTCAGTTTGGTTTATTTTTTTGGGAAAAGCCGCACTGAACCGACCAATGCTTAGCCTTGAGCAAAAGCAAGCAGGAGGAGGAGGAGAAGAAGCACAAATCAGTGGCAATAATTTGAGCAGAAAAAGCGTTGTAGCCCAAGCAGCAAGAAAATAGGAAAAAGGAGGAGCTCGAGTAAAAGAAGAGGAATAACCCAAAAAATTGCATAGATATAAACAAAAAGTTGAATTTTTCACTTACTAGAGGAGAACACCGCTACATGGATAGATCCAGTCCTCGTCACCGGAAAGCTTCATAGAAGCTGGCCCTAGATCTAAGTTCATGATCGTTGCTGCTTGGGGTTGAGGGAGAGCGACCGAGTTTTATTTTCATATTTTCCCTTCGTTTCGCTGAAGCGAATGATGGTCTTTTGAAAATTTTGGCTGTTGTCGGGTCTTATCGATCAAAACCGGCCGATATGACACTGACACAAACCAATACACACTTCTTGCCATTGATTTTAAGCCTGCATGCCGACACCGATTTTCTGGCCCCGATATAGTGTCGGGTCCGGCCGATTCCCATATGGTACAACCGATCATATCAGAATCGGCCGATATTCCAAACACAACATGGAAGTATATTTGCATCTTGTAAATGTTGCAACAGTTGGTACTGTTGTGGTATGTTGTAATGGAAACAAAGGGGCTTGCAAGCCGGAAGTAGAAAGGGAGTAAAGTGAAAAATCTCTATGTATAATGCAAACTCTTTAGAAGTTCCCATATATACGCATGTGCGTTTCTCCAGCGCTCCAGCTCTTGAAAAATGAAGTATATAAATGAGATGAGCCCCAACACTATTAAACCAAAAGAATAATCATGTCACTCATGGTTGGCGTTGTCTTTTTGAATGCATTAGAATCCAAAATATTACATGTCATTTGTGAATATCCATAATTACACATGCAATGCACATGTCCAAAACCAGTAGGAATTAAGGTGAATAAAGGCATCATACCTTTTTGTGGCCTCACACATTGGATGGCCTTACACCACCACAAAAAAATCTGATATCTATCTCCAATGTGGAGATATTAAAATTACAGAAAAATTTAATTCTTTTCATTCATAAAACCACTGTTCAATACCTTCTACAAAAGAAGGCAATCCTTTATATAAAAGGCTCACTTAACACCTAGGATCCTTGTGAAATTTGATATATATCCCATTCCCATCAGTGCCATCAATGAGATCGATACATCCCATTCTTATAATCCTGAGTGGATTTCCATCCCCATCAGTACATCAATGAGATTGATATATCCCATTCATAATGAGAGGACTGAGATCCTTTGTTTATTGAATACGAGATTTTGCCACTGTTATAACACTTCATTTCTACTTTCTGGTGAAGTTTATGCACCATAATTAGCAAGTCGCATGTCATGGAAAAATCGAAGTGGTGTTACACCAAACCAGTTAAGGGCATGATGAGGAAGTTCATTGCAGAAGACAAATAATCAACATTCTACATTACCCATTTCTTTGCCATTTTCTCTCCCTGTGGGGATCAAATTGCAGAAGGCACCAATTATCGTGATTCTAAATGTTTTTATTCTCTTTCTCTAAATGCCATGCCTTGTAGTATAAATCAGAAAATTTCCGTTTGCTTTCATCCATCAACAGAATCTTCAATTTGCTTTCATCCATCAACAGAATCTTCAATTTGTTACCCTTGGATAAAAAAGTGAGGCTAATGTTACACGTTGTGAAACTCAATTGTTCTTTTAGATAATCTCGTATGTTATGCTTCTACTAATATTCCTTCTGTATTTTGTTAACCATATTGTTATTTATGTCTGATTCTGATATAATTAGTACAAAACTTACAGGCTGCTCAAAGTGAGACAGAGCGTTCCAGGAACTTGAGGCAGAGACTTGGGTCAGCTGTTGTCACCACCATCCCTAGCCCCAGCCCCAACACTAACCAGAACCTGACCATCCTGACAGCCATGTCGGTAGAAGTGACTCCTATAACAGAACCCAACCCAACTCTCCAGACATTGAATGGTCCCCAACTTCAGCCACCACAGCCTGTTACTTCCTTCACAACCTCCTTAACCAGCACAGATGAGCAGCATAAGAAAGCAGCAGCAGCAGCAATGGCCGCAAAGCTTGCTGCCTCTACTTCCTCAGCCCAGATGCTGACCTCCGTCCTATCCTCTTTGGTCGCAGAAGAAGCTGCATCAAAGAATGGCAGCCTAAACTCTGTTAGCATTACCAGCGGCCCACCAATGTTTCCTGCGGACAAGAGGCCCAAGCTTGAGAAGCCGATGCAAATTTCTGATCTTGGTAATTCTTATTTTGGACATATGCAGCAGCAGATGGAATCAGTTCCTTTGTCGATGCCTCCTGTGTCAGTCTCACCTATGCCGCCCCTGCCGCAGAACAACCATCCTCTGCCGCCATTTCCACCACCTCCACCACCTCTACAGCCGCCGCCGCCGCCAGGACAACAATTCATACAGACTAGTGGGGGAATGGTAGGAGTGATGCCTTATGGGTTTCCTGGCAATCCTCTCCCCCCACCACCTCCTTTGCCATCTTCAATGGGATTGACAAGACCTGGTACTTTGCCGCCACCTCCACCACCGCCACCGTTGCCGCCACTGCCACCGCCTCAACAGCAGCAGCAGCAACCGCAGCAGTCCTCGGGAGCATCAGGGTTTTATCAGTCTCCAGGGAATGGGTTCTATGGTCAGCTACAGTCTGCTCCAGGTCCGCGACAATGAGCTTTTTTGGTGCAGCATCGGTGTGCGAATGATTAGATCTCTGTTAATGTGTATATTAACAACCTTCTTATGTTCATTAATCTGTTGCAGCTCATGGGATAGGTAGGTAGATTTCAGGCAAACCCAGATCACAAGCACTGGAGTTAAAAGTGTTCTTGTGTGGTAGAGACCTGGGTTTGTTGTGTACAATTGGAATGGTTCCACTTCATACAAACACTGAGGCCTCGTGAAAGGCGTTACCGGCTGCAAAAAGATGCTGACATCCTATATATGATCTGATACTGTAGAGTATTAGCAGTTTAATCACTGAAAAAGATAGTCCAACCATTGTTGGTGGCAAATATAGAGCAAGGTGGTAAATTTGAATGTTGGAAATTTCTTTAGTTTTTGTTTCTTTTGCTGCGCTCTTGCTATATTCGTAGTACATACAGGCATGCAGTTGTTTCAGTTCTGTATGAGTTTTGAGAATGTGATATTAGCATATAGATGATGCTACAAGTTGAAATGATTACATACGAGGTCTGCCCTTTGAAGGGAGAGTTGTTTTCTTCCGGTACATTTTGTGGGCTTGTCTCTCTCTCTTCAATTACAGTGATTCTTGATGTAAGCTTAAGGGTCTCTTGCTCAGAGAATGAAGAAGTCAATTGATGCTTGGCTTAGCATTAAAGGGACGGTTGTGGATTATGGAAAGTCCTAAATATAAGCCTTTAACTAGCAAGCGATAATATAAGATTCAATTTGCGACCATGGGAGAGCAAACTTAGGGTGTGGTCAGTGGTCACGATGGTCGGAATTAAACATATAGGCAGGCTAGAAATGGTTCACTTATGGGTGTGCGGGACTCTTGATGTGCTGGATAAGAGTGAAAATTACTTAAAAGAAGAAAAGTTTTAGTGTAGATGGCGTTCTTATAAAAGGGGCCCGCATATAAATAATAGAATTTTTTTGACATGGTAAAAAAATGTATTATAAAACTCGCATACTCAATGAACAGTTTTGCGTTATGGGCTTGATAGCTCTTACATATTGAAGATTGACATGTTTCGAGAACATAAACAGTACAAAAAGATACTTTTTTCATTGGGATATACCTGAGTTGTGCAAATAAAAATGTAGGAGGATCTCAAAATTTTGGAGTGGTTTAGAAACAACTACAGAATTGATCCTAACAAGCCCATTTACAGCCGACCCAAACCATAAGGATATAATTTAATCTGATGCAAGAAGAACTTCCCTCCCAATCTCAGTCTGAATTCACAGTTGATTGAAAAAATCAGAATGAGAGACTGTAGGTATGAGTGAGTTCCCGCGAGAACAATGATAAACAAACACAGGGTAACAGCAAGATGATAGGAATTTCAACAAATCTGATAGGCTTGAGACAAAGAAGCATGATTTATGGCATGCGAGTCGGTGGCTTTTCCTCAGTATTGGGGTGAGAGGAGGTTTCAAAGAATAATGATTTATAACAACCAACTGATTTCTACAGGTTGATTGATTTAGAACTTGAGCTTTCATTTATTCCCAGAAAAATAAAAGGAAGAACTTGAAATCAAGCAGTCATGGGAAGAATCGGATAAATGAATCAGATATCTTTTGCTGAAATAATTTCTGGATCAAATCATAGTTGATTGGTTGAACAAATGCTTATTCCTATTTCATTAGCTATCTTGTTAGTGATCTTTAACATCTTAAGAAACAAGAACATTCAGTCAGAGGCTCACTCACCCACAGTTTTCATACTTCAAAATTCCAAAAAAAAAAAAAAAAGAAATGAGTTTGCTACATAGGATGTGTGAGGTGAGATCTCTAAATCTGATCACCCCTAGTTGTAGAACTCGCAGCAAACTTTTCTTAAGAAAGGCAAACGGCATGTTCTCAGCTTGTACAAATCATATTTAACTTTTCCAGCACATGCCCCATATGCCTCCTTTCTCTTCTGTGCTCCCCACAGCATGTTAGTGAGGGGACCTCAAACTAATCTAAGCACCTCATGCATTCATATTTCAATATATCAGCTAAATATTTCAATATAATTAATTATTCCTTCCGTTTGTTTTTTTTTAGTTTACAGCTAATTGGAAAATACTGGAAGAATGGGAGTATCAAACTACCTGATGACTTTGCTTGACACTGTCTTCACTCGAGAAACTGTTAGACGATAAGTGAAAATTTACCTTTTCTCAATGAATTGATGTCCTGACATTTGCAGTGTGATCTCTACTAGTAATGTTGCTTTATGACATTCAAATTACATTTGTTTTCTTGGAACAGCAATTAGTGCAATCCAATTCATCATCACCGTAACAGGGAAATTATGTGGGCATTTTTATAGCTAATATTGTAGCATAAAGAAATATACAATAACATCAAAACTGTTGTATCGGCATCAAGAAATGATCTTCCATCTCAACTATACTATAAGTTACAAAGAAATCTATCAGAACTGAAGCAAAAAGTGAAAGCCTAAGAACTTCCCTTCCTACTCAAATCTATAAAGAAATAAAAGAATTCCCTACAAAACCATTGGAGAGAGAATTTTCTTCCCCTTCTAGTTATGTGACGGATTAGATTTGCTTGGCGGCATCTTCTTCAAGCTCATGCTGACGGCTTTCTTATTCTGGACAGCTGGTGAATGCAAACTCTTCAAGGTTGCAGATTCTGAAACCAGTGTCTGTACTCCTTTTTTTGGCTGGATCGTCTCTCTCAGAAACTTCCTCTCAAGGGATCGAGGTGGCGGTGGAGTGATAAAGAGAGAATGAAGAAAGAGATAAGCTGTAAGCACACAGAGAGCTCTTGAAATGGGTTTCATGATTGTTTTGGTGAAGTGAAAAAAATGAAAAAACAAGCTATTTGGAATAGTCAAGTGAGGATGGTGGTGTCAATTTCTATATATAAAGATCTCAATGAGGCTTGGTCCTCATATTTCCTGTAAAGACAAAGTATGGACAAAAAGTTGGTTTGACCAAATATATGAAGATTGGAAACAACTCTAGCAAAAAAAAGGAGAAAAGGAGAAGGCAAGTGAGGACATGTGATCTTGGAGTTGCACTAATCTTTCCCTGATAATGAGCTGCACATTCCGCATGTGATCACTTACGTCGATCACGTGATTTCCAAACCTCAGAGTTAACTATAGGAGGGATGCAGTCATCCTTTGATCAAGAGATGAGAATGAGGAGAGAAATCATCAGTTGATATAAAACTTTGATGAAAACAATTGCATCTTGCATCATGGAAGTATTCTGGTCATATGATAAAATTTCAATTGCATTACATATTAAGTATAAGCTGTCTTTTATCCAGAATGTCTCTCACCAACAAATATACCTATTTATTAAAAAAAAAATGATAATAGGGAAGCTTGAGAAGCTAGGTATATCACATTTAGTTCTGATATCTGAAAATTTATCATAAAACATCTTCCAGAAAGTTCGATCAGTGTAAAAAGACTAAAAATAGGACTACTGTTACAAATTCAACCAGTTAACTACCAAGTAAACTAGTTTATAGTTTTTCTTGGTTTATTCTAGTAAGAACTACTGAACTCGTCTTCATTGTTTACTACTATATGCTACTGCTAGGGTGATCATGTGAAGCTCATTTGACAATTCTATTTCCATGACAAACCCCACAATCCCTCTGGTATTTAGTTAATGAGAGTCATGTGAGTAGGGTATTGATGAGAAATAATGTCTGATATTAGTACTAGTTTATCTGATATTTTAAGTAACAAGTTGCTTTCTATATGGACTGGTGAGATCTTAGCTTAGCTAAGCTGCGTAACCGAGCTCTCCAGGTTTCATACAACCACTCTATCAGCTGATGCATAAAAGTACTACTAAGTGAATACATTTATCATGTAGACTCAGACCCACTAGAGCAATTAATTTGGTGAAATATGGAGGAGTAGATATTATTTCCTTTTCATACAGTGGAAAAGGGGAAGCTCTCCATATTGTATCTTTTACCTTTTGGCTTGCTAAATTTTAGCAGGTTAAATTTAAACTGACATTTTTTCCCTTGACATTTTCTGGCAAAGCCCATCTGCGTGAAATTCAATTGACCAAATGATCTAACACCTCATCTTTCAGTTTTCAAGTACATCAGTTGATGATAGTAGTCTCAGATGAGTAAAAGTATCCAGGCCAAGCGACACTATTGACGAGCCACCGCTATAGGTTTGATAGCCATTCAATAATTTTGAAACATGAAAACTTTCCAAGGGAATGAAGGTTATCGTAAAATAATTTATTTCTCCAACAATCATAACTTCTTTTAATATATGGCTTTTTTTGGCAATACACATTCAGCCATGATCTCTCTTTATGAGAATATATGTAGCACAGACATGTGGGGAGAGGATCTAAATTCAAGTTGGTAGGGTTTTTCAACCCATTGGAGATAGAGCATAAGAGAAGAAACAGACAACAGCTGTTGATAGACGCTAGGTGGCGGTCGACAGCTGATACATGAATACGCCAATATCAAACCAGATATGGTGACAGTCGACAATTGATGTCGTATAGTAGTTGACAATTATGGCTCAATCTGTCGACATAAATAGCTCAGTTTGTCGACAGAAGACCAATCGAGAGTTGGGTCCATCGCAGCCTATTGACTGGCACATTGGAGCTGTCGACAACAACATGTTCTGGCAGTTTTCAAATCGGTGATTTCATTTTTGATCCAATTTCAGAATTTTTAGTTTCCTTTTCTTCGTGGGCTCTCTGCCTATATATTGAGGGGTTTTGTACCCTTATTTGTAACTATATTGGTGATTTGATTAATAAGATCTGTCTCCCTTCTGCCCCGAGGACGTAGGCAAATTGCAGAACCTTATTAAATTTTGTTTTCTATTCATGCGTGTGTGATTGATCTAGGAAACCACTCTGAATTTCTGGAGTTGTAACAAGTTGTATTAGGGCTTCCGGGTTCATTGGGATCTGTGGAGTAGATTGTTTTAGGAAATCCATTCCAGGGTTTCGTTTGGAAGTAAATATTCGACCTTTATCTATGTGGATCTATTTTACTGACAGGTTTTTGCAGTTGTATTTCGATTCTCTGGAGATTATGGCCTAAGTTAATCAATCGAATGAGGATTTCCGTCAATATTCACCAATCGAAGATTGATGTGGTGAAGTTCGATGGCATGAACAACTTCGGTAAGTGGAGAAGCGAGGTAACGAATGTGTTGATTGCATCAAATTTACAGGACTCTCTTCTGTATGATAAAAAACTAGAGGAGATCTCAGAGAAAGATTGGAACAAGATGAACCGGATGTGTAGTGTCATCAGATCTTGTTAGACAGAGGATCTGAAGTATCATGTAATGACTAAGACTTCTACAAGAAAGATTTGGGAGATCGTAAAGAGCAAGTATCTGATGAAGAGCATTGAGAAGAAGAGGCTTTACCACTTTTAGTTGAAGAAGGGGATTTTCATCGGCGAACACATGAACAACTACACAAAACTTTTTACAAACCTAGCTAACATGGATGAAGTGATTAAGGACGAAGACAATTATCTTGTTGAGCTCTCTTTCGAATGATGATCATAAGACTTTTATTCTCACCTTTATCAAAAGTAAGCATTCCCTTAGCTATAATAAAGTGTCAGCTACTCTTATATCACGATTGAGACAGAAGGACAAGGAGTCCTCCAACAGCACATCAGCAGAGGTGTTGACTACAAGAGGAAGGAGTTCTAATCAAAAGGGCAAGTCGATCATGGGAGATCAAAGTCCTTGACTAGTATGTGTTGGAACTTACTTTTGATGATACATTTGTGAAGCCATATCATTTGGAGCTCTATCACAAGCCTATTCAAGAGTTCTACATGTTCAAAACTTCCCAAAGAGAGTTACTATTGATGTGTATTGTAATTGTTAATAGTATGTTAAAAGCCTTGAAACACACATACACATCATTAGTCTATTAGTAGACTTGACCCCTCCTATTAGTAGACTTGACCACCTATTAGTAGATTTGACCCTTCCTATTAGTAGACTTGACCCTTCCTATTAGTAGACTTGACCACCTATTAGTAGACTTGACCCTTGCTATTAGCAGACTTGACCCTTCCTATTAGCAGACTAATAGGGTTATTAGTCGACTTATAAAAATGACTAGTCGACTAATACATGTTGTAGTCGACTTATAATTCCTGCTGGTCGACTAATTATAGTTTTCAGAAACTTGCATATCTGTTTCAGTCTTATGTAGTGACTTATACCCAAGATTAGTCGACTAACCCAGTCAAATTTGCCTATACTAGTCGACTAACCCCCAACCCCTAGTCGACTTATAGCAGTTTGTAACTGTTATACAATTATTGTTTTCTGGTATTTCCTTCAACGTTATCCAATATTTAAACATTCAAATTTGTCCTAATAACTACCCTAACTAACCCTAGAGTTCAGCTATAAATAAGGTTGTTATCTTAGGTTTAAAATACCAATTCAAATCAATAGTTTTCTGACCAAAAATTCTGTCAAAATTCTGGTTTTAGAAAACTGTTCCCACTTTCACTTCTTCACTCAAATTCCTACTCCATAGTGAAGATTTTTGAGAGTCCACCTATAATAGTCCTTGTTCACAATCACATACAGATTAAAGGCTTATAGGATCATTTGTAATCACTCAAAGAGGAGCATTGTACAAGAGCGTCTTCTTGGTGTAGAAGAGAGGTTGTACAAGGTGTTGTGGTCTTCTTGGTTGTAAGAAGAGTTGTATACATTTGGCAAAGGGGATTTGTCAAGTGGGATACAAGGTGTTGATTTTGGGTGTACAAAATCAAAGGATAAAGGAAAATCTCAAGCGGGTGGCTTGGAAACTGGATGTAGGTCACGAGGACCGAACCAGGATAAATCTCTTGTCTTTGCATTTGCTTATCTTTTCTGAGATTTAATTTCTTTATTGCAAGTACTTTATATTTACGCTAATATCTTTGTTTGAGTGTTGACGTGTATTTTAGATCCAACAATTGACATCATCTCGGGACCAACAATTGGTATCAGAGCCCGGCCCGGCATACAAGCCCTGCATACCTAGTCAACAACATACAAGAATGGCAACGGAGTTCTCTTCGTCACAATTCAAAGAAGGACATTCTACACAACGTCCACCGCTATTTGACGGATCCAACTACAACTATTGGAAGTGTAGAATGAAGATCTACTTGCAATCGTTCAACTATGAACTTTGGAACATTGTAGAAGCACCGTACACCAAACCGACAACCAACTACACCGCCTGGAGTGATGATCAAAAGAAGAATGCGAACCTTGATGCCAAAGCGATGAATGCTTTATTCTGTGCCTTAACCAAAGAAGAATTCAACCGTGTGTCAACAGCCACTTCTGCAAATCAAATATGGCACACTCTACAGGTAACACATGAAGGCACAAATAAGGTTAAAGAATCTAAGATTTCTATTCTTGTCCACAGGTTTGAACTTTTCAAAATGAAGGAGAATGAAACCATCTCAGAAATGGTTACAAGATTCACCGACATAACCAATTCCTTAGCATCCCTTGGAAAGGAATACACCCAAGTCGAAAAAATTCGCAAGATCCTTCGAGCACTCACTTCAGATTGGGAGAAGAAGACAACTGCAATCGAAGAAGCGAATGATCTCTCAACAATGACATTTGAAAACCGTATTGATAATCTAATGGCATATGAAGTACAACTCGAATACAGAAAGAAGGACGAACAACAACTTCAACCCAAGAAGAAAGAACTTTCCTTCCATACATCCTCAGACACAGACAATTAAGATGACGATGAAGAAGAGATGGCAATGCTTTCAAGAAAATTTAGAAGATTCTTAAAGCAATGTAAGTTTAAATATTTTAATTGCAATAAAACAGGTCATATGAAGAAGGATTGCCCATTGCTCAAAAATAAAGGTAAATTCAAGAGCAAAAAGTTCAGAAAGAAGAAAGACTCCCAAGCATCATGGGAGAATAGTGATTTCTCTTCCTCTGACGAAGAAGAAGCCACTGAACATGCCAACATCTGTTACATGGCGCTAGAAGAAGATGAGGTACAATATATTGAACTTTTAGATGCATTCCATGAATTATTCAATGATCTTAAGAATGAAAAGATAAAGAATAAAGTTTTATCAAAGGAAAATGAAAATCTTTTCAAAGAAAATTCTTGTTATGCTTCTCAAATTTCTTCTATAAATTCTCAAAAAGATGAGTTTGAAAAGTGATATCATCATTGAAAAAAGATAATGAGAATTTATTACAAAATAATATTTTATTAAAAAGAGAAATTATGTCTTTAAATGAAAGAATTTCTGTTTTAGATAAAGACATATCAGTTTTCAAAATGAAGTATGAAGAGATTTTGAAAAATGTGACTAAGTTTAATCAAGGAAGAGAAAAGTTGAATGATTTGTTATCATATCAAAAGATGTCACATAATCATTATGGTCTTGGATTTTTTGAAAAATCTACATATGTTAGTAATCCATATAATTCTTTTGTGAAAAGAAATACTGATATTATTTCAAAAAGAATTAAGAACAAGTTCATATGGATTCCTAAAAACTTAAGAAATATTGATAAAAATACTTATATTGCATCATACATACATGATATATGTAATTCATGTAATTATGTGTATACTAACAGATGGAAACCAAATTCAAATTGGGTTTAGTCTCCTAAAGGTTAATGCTTTGATCTTATTATGATTGGTACCATCTAATGTTTCTCTTTCAGGTACCATATAAGAAGTTTGATAAGAAAAATACTTCAGAACATTTATCATATATATATACATGTTATGATATATTTGTTGCAGGGGGAGAACACATATTTTTCTATATCTGTTATAACCCTTTTCTGCAGGGGAGAACATATAACTTATTTTCTGCAGGGGAGTATTCGTGCACACAAAGTGTCATCATCAAAAGGGGGAGAATGTTAGAACTTACTTTTGATGATACATTTGTGAAGCCATATCATTTGGAGCTCTATCACAAGCCTATTCAAGAGTTTTACATGTTCAAGACTTCCCAAAGAGAGTTACTATAAATGTGTATTGTAATTGTTAATAGTATGTTAAAAGCCTTGAAACACACATACACATCATTAGTCTATTAGTAGACTTGACCCCTCCTGTTAGTAGACTTGACCACCTATTAGTAGACTTGACCCTTCCTATTAGTAGACTTGACCCTTTCTATTAGTAGACTTGACCCTTACTATTAAGCAGACTTGACCCTTCCTATTAGCAGACTAATAGGGTTGTTAGTCGACTTATAAAAATGACTAGTCGACTAATACATATTGTAGTCGACTTATAATTCCTGCTGGTCGACTAATTATAGTTTCCAGAAACTTGCATATCTGTTTCAGTCTTATGTAGTGACTTATACCCAAGATTAGTCGACTAACCCAGTCAAATTTGCCTATACTAGTCGACTAACCCCCAACCCCTAGTCGACTTATAGCAGTTTGTAACTGTTGTACAATTATTGTTTTCTGGTATTTCCTTCAACGTTATCCAATATTTAAACATTCAAATTTGTCCTAATAACTACCCTAACTAACCCTAGAGTTCAGCTATAAATAGGGTTGTTATCTTAGGTTTAAAATACCAATTCAAATCAATAGTTTTTCTGACCAAAATTCTGTCAAAATTCTGGTTTTCAGAAACTGTTCCCACTTTCATTTCTTTACTCAAATTCCTACTCCATAGTGAAGATTTCTGAGAGTCCACCTATAATAGCCCTTGTTCACGATCACATACAGATTCAAGGCTTATAGGATCATTTGTAATCACTCAAAGAGGAGTATTGTACAAGAGCGTCTTCTTGGTGTAGAAGAGAGGTTGTACAAGGTGTTGTGGTCTTCTTGGTTGTAAGAAGAGTTGTATACATTTGGCAAAGGGGATTTGTCAAGTGGGATACAAGGTGTTGATTTTGGGTGTACAAAGTCAAAGGATAAAGAAAAATCTCAAGTGGGTGGCTTGGGGATTGGATGTAGGTCACAAGGACCAAAGCAGGATAAATCTCTTGTCTTTGTGTTTGCTTATCTTTTCTAAGATTTAATTTTCTTTATTGCAAGTACTTTATATTTACGCTAATATCTTTGTTTGAGTGTTGACGTGTATTTTAGATCCAACAATTGGCATCATCTCGGGACCAACAGTTTGAAGAAGAATCAGTGCGCTTTCTGCAAAGAAGGACACTAAAAAGTTGATTATTCGGAGCTTAAAGGCAAGAAGGAGTCGTTCATAGGTGGATGGTTCAGATTCTGACTCATCGATTATTTCTCTTACTATCACTACCCCTACAGTTTGCTACTCAGATATCTCTGAGTGGACATTAGATACGGGCCCTACCTACCATGTTTGCCCCAAGCAGGATCGGTTCCCTAGCTTTGAGAAACTAGATGGTAGTTTGATGCAGATGGGCGATAACTTTACCTGCAGCTAGGACTGTAAATGGTACACGAAAACCTGGTACCCGATCTGATCTTTTACAAATGGGTCAGGTTCGGATCTAAAAATTAGACCTGAAATCCTTATCAGGTCGAGGTCGGGTACAACTATTTCAAACCCGAAATCCGATAACAAACCCGAAAAGAGAGTAAATATTATAAAATGGTACTTGTCATCATACATTTCACTATATTTAAATTAATAAAATTATAAAATTTAGAACTTGATCATATTATAATAAAAGCAAAGTATATAAATTTTCATTTTGCATCTAATAAAATTGAAATATTAATTTAAAAAATAACTCTCATTGGAACTTTAATACACCTATTTAAAATCCGAATCCGACCCGAACCTGATAAGAAATAAGAAATTCCGACCCAAACCTGAGTCCGAACCCGAATTTTTTATTGGGTTCGGGTTCAGATATGGCACGGATCTGACCCGAACCTGATCCGTTTACACCCCTACCTGCAACATGGATGAAGTAAGTACTGTTCTTATCAAGATGTTCAATGAAATGGTGAGGGAGCTGAAAGATGTGAGATACGTTCCTCAGATGAAGAAGAACCTTATTTCGATTGGAGCTTTGAAGGCTCAAGGTATAGAGTTTTCTGGTAGAGATGGAGTTCTCAAGATGCTCAAAAGCTCTATGGTGGTGTTGAAGAACATCATCTTGGTCTTGTCGCCAATGATTAGATTGATAGAAAAAAGCTACAGACAGAGAGAAGGTATTGATTACAACGAGGTATTCTCACCCACTGTAAAATGCTCTTCCATTTGAATTTTGTTGGTATTGGTGGCACAATACAACTTGGAGCTAGATCAGCTCGATGTGAAGACCGTCTTTTTTCATGATGATCTTGATGAGGAGATCTTTATGACTCAGCTAGTGGGACACAAAGGTGCAGAAAAAGAATTTCGTTTGCAAATTGAAGAAATCACTATATGGGCTGAAGTAATCATCGAGACAATGGTACAAGCGATTTGACAATTTTATGTGCAGCAAGAAGTACCCAAGGAGTAAATATGACCCATGTGTTTACTATAACAAGTTACCAGGTAGAGAGTATATTATTGCTACATGTTGATGATGCGCTCATTGCTTTCAAGAATAAATCAGCAATTGATAAATTAAAGAAATAGTTGTCATACGACTTTGAGATGAAAGATCTATAAGAGAAGTAAAGAAGGTACTTGGTATGAAAGTTGAAAGCGATAGGTTAGTGGCAAGGTTCACTTAACTCAGAAGGGGTATTTGCAAAAAGTATTATAGAAGTTCAATATTAATGGTGAAACAAAGTTTGTAAGCACACTGTTGGCTCCTCACTTCATGCTTAGGGCTACTATGTCCCCAGCTATAGCTGAAGAATATGAGTATATGTCTCATGTACTGCATGCTAGTGCAAGAAGTAACTTGATGTATGCTATGGTGTGTACGAGACTCGATTTATCATAAGTCGTCAGTATGTAGCAGATACATGCCCGATCCCGGCAGAAGTCATTGAGAGGCTGTGAAGTGGATTTTACGGTACATTAAAGGTACCATAGATATTTGTTTGGTATTTGATGAGGATACTAATGGTAGCAAGAATATATTATTGGCCCAAAGGCCCATCACTCTAGTTTTGATGATGATTAACTCATGTAGTTATAGTACTAATGATCTTGTACTTATTTAGTTTCAGATATTTGATCAAGATCTTAGTAGGTGTTTAGCTTCAACAAAAGATTCGAAGTCAAGTTTTGAAGTTAGCACGTGTTGATTCAAGAGCTCGTACATCAAGATTGCATCAAGTTCTCAAGAGGAGTCTAGCTCTTTGGATCAAGGTTTGGACCAAGTCAAGAAGGAGAAGAAGATTTTCAGGAGAAGATTTTCAAGAAGACTTGAGTCATGTTTGTAAGTGTTAAGATTTATTTTTAGATAAAATATAAAAGATAGATTAGTTGTGGATTGCTCAAATTCATATACACACACAAAATTTATATGTGTTTTCTTAAAATAGTTTTGATTTTAGAAAATACTGTTTTGCTTTTGAGCTTCAAGTATACATCCTTATGTTTCATGATTAGAGTTTATCAAAACAAGTTTATATGTGTTTAGAATTTCATCCATACACATTGTTGGTTCAAATGTTTAGAAAAACTTATTTGGTGATTCTATATCATATGTTTGAGTTTTGTATTTATCAAAACTTATTTTAGAGCTTATTGTAAAAAATATAGATACTTCATCTCATATATGTAGTGGATCATATCCATACACACTATGTTTCAAAAGTGTTTAAATATCTTGTTTCTATATTTGAAGAAATTTTAGAAAAATCATTTTTCAAATTGAAGATTGATTTTGAAAAATACAGATTTTTGTTTAAGGCTAAATTTCTATATTACAAAAATGGTTCAAAAAGTTTGTAATATGTGTTAATTTTTGATCACACACATTTGTACTTCAAAGTATTTCAAAGAACTCATTTTTTTAGATTTTTAGTGATTTTATGGGATTTTATTAGAATTTATAAAACCAAGTTATTATCCTAAAATTTCTAACTAGGCCTTCTGCCGATCGACTGGCCGGTCGACCGATGTAGAAGTCGGTCGACCGGGCGATCGACTGATGTACACAAAACGTGCACAGCCATTTGGCTTGAGGGCCGGTCGACCGTCCGAGAGCTTTGCTTTCTGGATTTGGCCTCGGTCGATTGGGCGGTCGACCAGTAGGTCAAAGCCCAGGCACGGTCGACCGGGCGGTCGACCGGCAGGCTGTAACGGTAAAAATGTGACCGTTAGTCGATCGACCGACAGCAGAATCTGCTGCTGACTTTGACTCCAGCGGCTAGTTTTTGATCCCCTGTAAAATGGGGTTCCCTTGGCCTATATACACAAGATTTTGGAGAGTTGCAAAGCCAGTTTTTCCCATCTCTATTAGAGGTTTTCTCCACTTATTTTAGGGCTAATACTTTCATATCAAAGGGAGAGTTTTCAAGAGTGTTTTCAAAAGTGATTTCTTGAGTTTTTCACCACATCTCTATCCTAGTTTTTCTCACACATACTTGAGCTTTTCATTGTCATATCTATCCTATAGGAGCTTTGTTGTGAGAGTTGTTTTTGTGATCAAGAGAACCGATTACAAGTTTACATCCTTGTATTGTGAGGTGTTGTAGAGGTTGTGGCCTCAGTGAAAAAGTATTTTGTGGTGATCAAGTGAAGTGATCACCAAGTGTTCCGACGTGTGATTGGAAGATTTGTAAGAGGTGCGGCCTCGGCAAGCTAGTGGGCTTGCGTGTGTTGTTCTTGCGGGAACAAGTGAGGGACTTTCGGGTCCAGAGTTCTAGTGTGAACTCGTTATAGGTGTGGCGGCACCGAGTGATCCTGTGAAATCGATTCTAGTGGAAATCCATCTTAGTGTTGAAGGCGGGGACGTAGAGCAAGGGTGCTCGAACCTCAAAATAATTCTTCCGTGTTTGTGATTGCTCTCTCTATCTCTCACTTGTGTTTATATATCTTACTTGCTTATATTGTTTATCACTTTATATGCTTGATATACTTGTGCTCAATTGTATATGCTTGGGATTGTTTGCTCACACTTGTATTCAACTAAGAGAGTCATAGTGGCACCTCAACTCTTAATCTAGAGAAATCTTGAGGAGATAGTCTGGAGCCCTTCACCGAAAATTCGGCTACACTCTTGTGTTATATTTTATGTGTTTAGCTTAATAGTTTTAGTTTGCATAAATAGTTTTTAATTCCGCATCATTTATCATTAGAATAGCTAGTACACCTATTCACCCCCCTCTAGGTGTGTTTACAATTGGTATCAGAGCTTGGTGCTCTTGATTTGGGTCTAACACCCTTGAGTTAAAGTTCCTCATTATAGCTAATCACAATTTTTGTTTACACACACATATGGATTTCATGACACCTCCCATATTTGACATTCTTAACATCCAAACTTGAAAAGTTAAGATGTCCACATACCTCAAAGCCCTAGGGATTCATGTTTATCTTGCCACTATTAAAAATTCATATTGTTTAACTGGCAAACATTTAGAGGCTAATGCAAAAGCCATCCATACTTTAAAGAGTACCCTAAATGATGATTATTTATGTAGGGTTGCTAACCTTGATTCGACTTTTATAGTATGGAACACACTAGTCTCCCTAGGTGAACAAAAGCAATATTATATGGGGAGCGACTCAGATGATGAAAGTGATTCTTCCAACGTATGCTACATGGTCCAAGGGAATGATCCCCTTGAGGTAAACTCTGAATCTGAGCTTGATGAAGATATTGACATGCCCTATGATGAGCTTGCTTCTTTTTGTCAAAAACTTCTTGAAAAATATGAATTGTTGAAGAAAGAACAATATTCTTTTAAAAATAAATTTGAATATGTTTCTAAAGAAAATGAATTTTTGAAAAAGAAGAATATGTCCTTGTCTTCTAAATTAAATGATATTTGTGAAGGAAACAATTCTTTGAAAAATAAAATCACTTTGGTGGAAAAAGAAAAAGAAATTGTTTTGGAAGAAAATAACTCTCTGAAAAGGAAAATTGTTTTAAAAAAGAAAATATTCTAAAAAGAAAAAGAATGATGTTTCTCATGCTACTATTTCATTACCTCTTATTGATAAAAATGAGATTCATATTTTGAAAAATAAAATTGATTGTTTGGGCTCCACTTTGAGCCAATGTGCATTTAACTATAATAAATTGGAATCTATGTTTCGCAAGAAACAAATTTCACACATGCATGCACATCCTACACGGCATACACCTCATGTACACCATGATCACACCCATTCTCATATGTATGCTAGAGTATACAAATGTACACATTGCGGCCGCAAAGGCCATCTTGCAAGATTTTGCTATGATAGATTAAATTCTATAAATTTTGTTAATAATAATGTTTGGGTTCTTATAATACTAACCCACATGTACCTAAAAGGAAATGGGTACCAAAATTTTCACCTCTTGTGTTTGACGTAGGTGCGGGCTCTCAAAAAACGTGAGAGGTATGGTGCCTTGATGGTGGATGCGTGTCATGCTCAAAGTTCATAATTATGAATGCATCACCTTCAAGGATGTTTGGTGGGAGGACCACCATAGTTTGGAGATATAGAGAATAGTTCATATGGTTTGGTAACTATCTTTAATTCTCAATTTTGTATACATGCTTTTATATTTGATAATTTTAGCATGTTTTGGTTTTATGCTCATCATGTTAAATAATCATGTTTTGTACTTCATGCGGTGAATACTTGTTTAGATGTAGTTTTTATTAAAACTTGTGTTTATACTTGTACAAGTAGTGAGCTACACTTGATTATTATATAATTGTGCTTCATTACTCATTTGTACTCATTATATGTACATGTATAACCTAGTTTTGATGATTCTTTCATTTATACTTGTTTTTCTCAATTTTGTATATGTTTTGCTTCATGTATATGTTAATCTTGTCTAAAGCTAATAAATATACATGTATACCCTTGAGTCGTTTGACTTCATGCAAATTCTATTATGAACTCGTTCGTATTTGGGATATGTATGTATATTTCTAGTTTTGATAGAACATACATATACCTTGAAGTTTGTTTAATTTTAATGAAAAATAAATGTTTATGATTTGATGTTTTGAGCTTTATTGATTATTTTCATGAATATACTATTCACACGATTCTTGAACACTCACATCAATTTTTGTTTACTCATATACTTATTTTATGAGCATATTTTTGAACCTTATAGATCTTGAGTGACATTTTTTTGTGTACTTAGCAATGATTCATGGGATATATGATTTGATTTCATGTTTTGAAGGATCTTTAGTTAGTTTTTCAAAAATTACTTTAAACTAGTTATTTATTCTTCATTTGGTAGTGTTTTCAATTTACAACTATTTTCAAATTTTATTTTTGAAAACTTCTACCCTTTTTAAGGGCGGTTGGATGGGCGATCATGCCTTGTATGCCTAATTGATAATCTATTTAAACATGTGTATGAATAGGGTGGTAGTTATGAGTTATACACATGATTTTCATAATAATTGACTTTTGTATACTCATACTTGTTTTCTTATATATGTATGCTTCAAATCTCAATTAATATCAATTTCAATTGGTATTTCTATTTTCATACATACATATATATATAACTTGATTGTGCTTATCTTTACATGTTTAAAGCACAAATTATGTTTATGCTCAGCTTGATTTAATTTTAAATGTTAATTGGTATCTTAATAAGCTTATGTATTATTTTCAATTGGTATTTCAATTACTAATCATTTCAATTGGTATTTCAATTGGTATCAAAATATACTTCATATTTTACCTCTCAATTGATATCAAAAATTTACAAAATATTTCAATTGGTATAAAAAAAACATACAATGTTTTACTTTCAATTGATATCAAATATACTATTGGTATCTTAAAATTTTATTTATTTACAAGTGGTACCAACTCTTTGTTTTGTCAACTACAATTTGATTTCATTGGTATCAAAAAAATTATTTTGTTGACTTAAGAAATTTCAAAATTATCAAAAATTTTCGTTTAAATATTTTGATATGTATTGCCTATATGCAAGGGGAGCTTAACATCATCTCCATATATAAATTCATGTTGAATGTATTTTATATTGAGGAGCTTGACATCTCTTCTTTATGTTGTACACGTGTGTAGGGGGAGCTTAACATCTCCGCTTATACATTGTATATTATGCTTTATGTGAGTTAGGGTCTTGTCATCCCTTCTTCATGTAATGTATGTATGCAGGGGGAGCTAATTTTACATCTCTCTTCTTCATGAATGTATATCGCATATACAATTTTATTGTTTGATTTGTCTTCACCCCTTTGTTGATGAATTGACAAAAAAGGGGAGAAGAATTTAGAGAGTTTATATATGAATGTTTATTTTCTTGTTTATGCATATATGTTTTGTTTTGTTTATGCACTTTCATTGAATATCAATTTGTTTATTGCTATGCATGAGTTAAGGGGAGCTTCTATAAAGCTTATCTTTAACCCACGCATATATAACTCCATGAGTTTTGTCATCATCAAAAATGGGGAGATTGTTGGCCCAAAGGCCCATCACTCTAGTTTTGATGATGATTAACTCATGTAGTTATAGTTAGTTCAGATATTTGATCAAGATCTTAGTAGGTGTTTAGCTTCAACAAAATATTCGAAGTCAAGTTTTGAAGCTAGCATGTATTGATTCAAGAGCTCATACGTCAATATTGCATCAAGTACTTAAGAGGAGTCTAACTCTTTGGATCAAGGTTTGGACCAAGTAAAGAAAAAGAAGAAAATTTTCAAGAAGACTTGAGTCATGTTTGTAAGTGTTAAGATTTATTTTTAGATAAAATGTAAAGGATAGATTAGTTGTGAATTTCTCAAGCTCATACACACACAAAATTTATATGTGTTTTCTTAAAATAGTTTTGATTTTAAAAAAATACCGTTTTGATTTTTGAGCTTCAAAGTATACATCCTTATATTTTATGATTAGAGTTCATCAAAACAAGTTTATATGGTTTATATGTGTTTTGGATTTCATTCATACAAATTGTTAGTTCAAATATTTAGAAAAACTTATTTGGTGATTCTATATCATATGTTTGAGTTTTGTATTTATCAAAACTTATTTTAGAGCTTATTGTCAAAAACATAGATATTTCATCTTATATATATAGTGGATCATATCCATACACACTAAGCTTCAAAAGTATTTAAAATATCTTATTTTTGTATTTGAAAAAGTTTTGAAAAAATCGTTTTTCAAATTGAAGATTGATTTTGAAATATACAGATTTTTGATTAAGGCTAAATTTCAATGTTACAAAAATGGTTCAAAAAGTTTGTAATATGTGTTGATTTTGATCACACACATTTGTACTTCAAAGTATTTCAAAGAATTCATTTTTATAGATTTTTAGTGATTTTATGGGATTTTATTAGAATTTATAAAACCAAGTTTTTATCCCAAAATTTCTGACCAGGCCTTCGCTGGTCGACCGGCCGGTCGACCGATGCAGAAGTCGGTTGACCGGGCGGTCGACCGATGTGCATAAAACGTGCACGACCATTTGGCTTGAGGACCGGTCAACCAGGCGGTCGATCTCTATGGCCCCGGTCGACCGTCCAGAGAGCTTTGCTCTCTAGATCTGGCCTCGATCGACCGGGCGGCCGACCGGTAGGTCAAAGCCTAGGCACGGTCGACCGGCAGGCTGCAACGGTCAAAAATATAACCGTTGACCGGTTGACCGGCCGGTCAACTGACAGCAGAATCTACTGCTAACTTTGACCCCAATGGCTAGTTTTTGATCCCCTATAAAATGGGTTCCCTTGGCCTGTTTTGCACAAGATTTTTGGAGAGTTTCAAAGCCAGTTTTTCCCATCTCTATTAGAGGTTTTCTCCACTTGTTTTGGGGCTAATACTTCCATATCAAAAGGAGAGTTTTCAAGAGTATTTTCAAAAGTGATTTCTTGAGTTTTTCACTATATCTCTATCCTAGTTTTTCTCACACATACTTGAGCTTTCCATTGCCATATCTATCATATAGGAGCTTTGTTATGAGAGTTATTTTTGTGATCAAGAGAAGTGATCACAAGTTTACATCCTTATATTGTGAAGTGTTGTAGTGGTTGTGGCCTCGGGGAAGAAGTGTTTTGTGGTGATCAAGTGAAGTGATCACCAAGTGTTCGAACGTGTGGTTGGAGGAGTTGTAAGAGGTGCAGCCTCAGCAATCTAGTGTGCTTGCGTGTGTTGTTCTTGCGAGAACAAGTGAGGGACTTGCGGGTCTGGAGTTCTAGTGTGAACTCGTTGTAGGTGTTGCGACACTGAGTGATCTAGTGGGATCGATTCTAGTAGAAATTCTTCATAGTGTTGAAGGCGGGGATGTAGAGCAAAGGTGCTCGAACATCGAACCAATTCTTCCGTATTTGCGATTGCTCTTTCTATCTCTCACTTGTGTTTATATATCTTGGTTGCTTAATTGTTTATCACTTTATATGCTTGATATGTTTGTGCTCAATTGATATATGCTTGGGATTGTTTGCTCACACTTGTATTCAACCAAGAGAGCCATAGTGGCATCTCAACTTTTAATCTAGAGGAATCTTGAGGAGATAGTCCAGAGCCCTTTACCGAGAATTCGGCTATACTCTTGTGTTATATTTTGTGTGTTTAGCTTATTAGTTTTAGTTTGCATAAAAAGTTTTTAATTCTGCATCATTTATCATTAGATTAGATAGTATACCTATTCACCCCCCTCTTTGTGTGTTTACATGTACTGGGTATGTTGACTCTGATCATGCAAGCGTCGATATAGAATGTGATATCTCTTCATATTGTTCTAACCACCAGTAAGTTGGCATTCGACTTTGTAGTCTAATTTCTCTTTCTCGACGACTGAAGCTGAATATATGTCCATGACAGAGGCTATGAATGAGAGCATTTGACTTTAAGGGTTGCTTGATGATTTTGGAATCAATTAGGATTAGTTGAAGATTAAATGTGAAATATGAGTGCTATCTATTTGGCGAAAAATCAGGTCTATCAAGCACGGCACACCGACGTCAGGTTTTACTTTGTACGGGAGAGTTGTTGGCCCAAAGGGTACAATCACTCTTTATTTTGATGATATCTACTCATGAATATACATGAGAACTAATAAAATTACTTGAGTATTTATAAGTTTCAGGTTCTCAAGATTGGATTCATCTTCAACTACTACAGGAGATCATAGAAGATTATCTACATTAACTAAAGGTTAAAGATGTATTTTATGGTTTATTCTTAGACTAGATTATTTCATTATTGTAAGAAATAGACTGTTGAGGTTTAGCTTATATGAGAGAAGTTCTAAGGAATTTCACACACACATACAGAAAAAAAAATTGTACATCTTATTATAAATGTATTTATATACAAAATCATTTCAAAAACCCTTGGCTTTCCTGAAGATTTGGTGACAGACAACTCATGCTGTCGACAACACCATTAACTGGTCTGTTGACAAGTGTTTTCTGTGGGCTCTATCGACTGAATTATTAATAGAGCTATCGACAGTTACATTTCAGAGACTGTCAATAGGATTTTACAGAGAGTTGAGTTTTTATGTTTTATGGGTCACTTTCGACAGTCGAAGGAAACTGTCGGTAGCTGGCACACTGTATCGGTTAGACTGTCGACAACTTTATGGAACTATCGACATGCAATGCATTGCAACGGCTAAATTTTGAACCAGTGCACTCTGCACTGTCGACATGCTTTTTGGGCTGTCGACAGGAGTATTAGACTGTTCACTGTTTGACCCTATTTTAAAACTTAATTTTTGTGTTAAACTTTTAGTTTTGAAATTTCTAATAGTTATATTTATTAAACATATATATAAGGTCATTCTCTTTAACCCTAATACATAATATTTAGTGTCTAAATCATACACACTCATTACCAAAAATGTTTGAGCCTTTCTCTCTCATTTTCTCCTATTTTCTCACTCACAAATTTCTTGAGCTTCATCTCTCTAATACTAAGCTATAGGATTGTGTATTGTGAGAGGTTTATGATTTAGAGAAGGTCACTCTTCATCTGTAATCTTTGAGAGAAGCTTTCCTCTAGCGGAGGAGGAAAAAGCTAGGAGTTGCGGCTCCGGGGTCTTGCAGGATCCTTTGTGAAGTGTAATCGGTTTTCGAGTTTAGTGAAAATAATTCATTGCAGTAAAGGCGGGGACATAGAGCAAGTTGTTCGAATCTCGAAAAAATCATCTTGTGTTTGCGATTGCTACTCACTCAAGCTACTCAACTTTATTATTACTTATTATTTGCTTGATAATATTTGCTCTTTATATAAGCTTTTGCATTATTTGCTTTTCACAATTGATAATTCCAAGATAGCTATTAAAGCATTTCAACTCTTATTAAAGAGGAATTGTGAGGAGAAATTCTTGAACCCTTTCACAAGGAATTCGGCTTCGGTTCTTGGCTTCGATTCTTGAGCATTGTTATCTTATTGCTTTAAGTTTTAATTTTCACAATTTTAATTAGCTATAACCTATTCACCCCTACGTTATTTCAAGATTCTCGACAAAAGTGATCTAAGGCTTGAGAAGATTCACACGAAGGAGAATCCGACAGACATGCTTACCAAGGTGGTTCCGGGATCTAAGTTCAAGCATTGTAAGAACTTATTTCATATGTGTAATATCTCTAGCTTAAAATACTATATTTTTATTTTTTAAGTATTTATTTTGTTTTACTGATTATTTTATTATTAATTATTAACTTGATTTATGACTTATTGCATTATTAAATACACAAATTATTTTGGAATATTAAATGATAATTTGACTTTATAAATTTACCATTATTACTTGTTAGCATTTTAATTTCTAACTAGTATTTTTTTCTATTACTATGGTTATTATTATTTATGATTATTATTAGTGTTATTATTATTAATATTGTTAATGTTGTTATTGTGGATATTATTATTATTAGTGTTAGTATTATTTTATTTATTTATTTTAATATTAGTATAAGTATTCGTGGTAGTTGTTAATTATCATTTTATTGTTATTGTTACTATTAATTATCATTATTAGTATTTTTAATTTTGTTACTAAGTGTTACTATTATTAGTAGTGTTTTGTTAATATTATTATTATTGATGTTGTTAATTATTATTGTTATTGCTAATCATTATAATTATGATTATTATTAAAGTGTACATATGTGTATACGTGTGTATATTCATATATATGGGTGTGTATACATTACTATATGTGTGTGTGCGCGTACATTTATTTGTGTACACGTGTGGGTGTGTGAATGTATGTGTGTGTGAATTCATGTGTTTAGTTACGTGTTGCAGCGATTTAGATCTGATCGTGCGATCCAAACCCAATATCAGAGATCCGGACCCGATTCGGATTTGTGTTCGCAGAGTGCTGATACGCTGGTGATTTGAAGACCGAACCACGAGATGATTCAAAGGTTCATACCGGTTCATGCAGTGAAGCCAAGACAACGATTCGGATCCGAAATCGTATCATTTCATGTGAGTATTTGCTTGTGTGTTATTTTCTAATTTACCGTTGTCAATAGGTATTTGTGTTTTACTTGTATCATTTTATATCATCATCTGATTTATTTTACTAGATTGATTATGCGTATCATTTCACGAGATATCAGTGAGCATTCACTCTAATCTACAGTTGATTTGAGCATTTATCAGCGTCATTTCATGTGTTATTATTTGCCACTTTTGACCTTGACCTAGTTGTGGTATATCTTACACTAGCTTGATATTGTATTTGATACCATTGTGATTAGTGACTCTTCATTTTCAGTATTCTCCATCTGATGTCAGTTAATACCTATTCAGTTTCCAGTTATCAGTTGTTCATTATTAGTTGTTCAGTTATCAGTTATTATTGACATCATCAGTTGTTGATGATATCTCTAGTCACTATTTTTATTTTAATAAAAATTCATATCATTGCTTGTTAATAAAAAACATCATAACCGGAGAACAGGGGTAATTTCCTGATGATGCATGTCGTGTATTTTGAACGGACTAGATATGGTATACCAAGTTTAGGTTCCACCATGGGGAATCAAGGTAGTACTGGATACCTAATTATTCAGTTCTCAGTATTAGGGTTATGACTGTACTACAATGCCACACTAGTTATTCTTTGTGCGGGTCTGTGGTATTCAGTTATTAGGGCTGTGCCCGGATTATATGCCACACCTGCTATTCTTTTGCGTAGGGTTGTGGTCTTTAGTTATTTAGGCTTTGTGGTCTGTCCTGGTTCAGCCCCAGGGGTGTTAGACCGTGGTACTGGGCATGCACGGTACCCTTTCAAAACACATGCATTATATTGGCATGCAGTTACAACAATGATAATCTTGTTTGATATGTGAAAAACGGTTGTGGCATTAGACACAGCTAAGTACTACATTAGTTAGGTTATTAATAACTAACCAGACTAGTAACATATGCTAAGTTCCACATCTTAACACCAGTTGTTTGTTTTATCAGTGGTATTCTTTTACCTACAGACTTGTCCATTTTATTATTTAGTTATCTTTTATTTACAGTTTATCATGTTATTTAGTAACTTTTTATTTACAGTTCTAGTTATGCTATTATCGTATACACACTGTTTATATGCACAAGCACTTTTTTTTACATACTCATTGGTCACTTTTTGATGACCCTGGATTTGCACGTCCAGATTGGATGTTTCACTTCATTGATCAGGTGTTCGTTGAGCTCGTACGCTTCATGATGAGCCTGGAGTTACCATCAGCTCGATCATCAGTATTCCTGCTTTCTTTTATTCCACTGATTCCTTATTCTCTGTGTATCGGTCTTAGTTATCATCCTATTCCACTTCTATGTTCATTGTCATCATTTGTGGAAATTTATGTGTTATTATAGTGATTGTTGATTTATTATAGTTTAGATTTATAGCTTGTTCTGGATTACGTAAGGCTTAGCGCGTATACGTGAGGTATTCTTCTTACGTATATGCATCGCCGACTCGCGTCGCGTCTCCGCTTCAGCGTATTTTGGAAAGCGGGGCGTGACAGAATTTTTTTGATATCAGAGCCTAAGTTTTCGGCTTGCGATTTTTCTCTTTTTGTAAGAAGACTAGTTCTTCCCGGTAACTTGAAATGAGCTATTGTTACAATGCAGTATATATATATATTATTTATACAATGATATTGAGTCCACTTGTAATTGATTGTCCTTCCTTTTGGATATCTATCTCTTTGATATCCCTGATTTCATCTCTTCTTTTAGAGTGATCTGGATTTCTTCTTGATTTTTATCCTTTTTTGATTCTATTTTCCCTGACTTTGTCTCTTGAGTCTAGTTACTCCATGCTGAAGCTAGTAGAGGAAGTCAGAGTAGCGCAGCAGAAGCGCGGTGATCCATGATGCGCTGAGAAGTGACGTAGTTGTTCGATATTTTCTCTTTTAATTTTGATTTCCCCCTGCCTTATGGAAATTTCAGGGACAAAATTTTTGTAAGGTGGGTAGAATGTAATATCTCTAGTTTAAAATATTGTATTTTTATTTTTCTAAGTATTTATTTTATTTTACTGATTATTTTATTATTAATTATTAACTTGATTTATGACTTACTGCATTATTAAATACACAAAATTTTTTAGAATATTAAATGGTAATTTGGTTTTATATATTTACCATTATTACTTATTAGCATTTTAATTACTAACTAGTATTTTTTTCTATTACTATGGTTATTATTATTATTATTATTAGTACTATTATTATTAATATTGTTAATGTTGTTATTATGGATATTATAATTAGTGTTAGTATTATTTTATTTATTTATTTTAATATTAGTATAAGTATTTATGGTAGTGGTAATTGTTAATTATCATTTGTTTGGACACACATATATTGCATAATTTTTACTGCATTGCTACATTTATTCTGTAATAATTCTTACAACTCACTTGTCTTAATGTCTAAATTCTTGTAGGATATGATAGAGAGAAGATAAGCACAAAACTTATCCAATTAAATTCAAAAATTTAAATCAACTGGGATCGATTCAAATCCAGAGGTTCTAAAAATAATCTTATTTGAAGACCGGGTGTATCAGATGAGATAATATCATAAAAATTCAAAGAAAAAATGGATTAGAAGAGGACCCTATCGATGTCATTGAGGATAAAAGGATCGGTCGTCAAATTCAGAGCAAAAATTCAAAATCTAAAAGGATAAAGGAAAAAGGACAAATGGACGGACATACGCACCAAGATCCTGGCCCAATGGCCAGGATCTTGAAACAAAAACGAGACAAAAGCCATGTTTCTGTGGCTTGCTTTTTGAATCAGGGGAGCATTTGCTCCCCTTATCTCCGTACTCTTATCCCTTATCTTTTTCTTTCTATAAATACCTGCATACTCAAAGGCAGAGGGAAAAATTCCAGAGAGAGTTTTAGTTTAAGTGTTTCTTTTCTTTTTCAATGTAATTTTATTTTTTATAGCTTAGGTTAGAGTGAGTTACATGATTAAAAGGGAGGAAGAGTTATTGTAGGGTGACATTATTGTAATTCTTTCTCAAGAGACTTATATTGAAGGTGACAATCAATGAAAGTTTTTCACTTTTCTTCACTGTGCTCGATCTATCCGAAACTCTGCTTTCATTTATTCTTTTTTACTGCTTCACTTTATTTCAAGGTAATTCTTCAATACAATTCAACAACAGAGGTAAGTACTCTTTTTGTTTTTCATTTCATTAGTTTAGAATCACACATCTAAAAACAATGCTTTTCCTCTTCTATTTCTTATTCTTCTCTTTCTCTTTTTAACTTAATAACTCTTTTAATTTAAAATGATTTCAAATCATCTTCTATCTTTCATATCTGTCTAACTTAACATAGTTTCATTTTCTTTTTCTTTTAAAAACAAAGAAGATTTTTAAACTGATTTTTGTAAATTAAAAGAAAGAACTTACTTAATTGCTTCCATCTAGTCCCTCCTTGTGTATCACGACCTGCATAGCAACTTGTCATAGCAGTAGCATTGAGGACCTATCACTGTTCCTAAACACTATATTTTTCTGTGCATGTTTGACTCGATCATTATTTCTATTGTTATTGTTACTATTACTAATCATTATTAATATTGTTAATTTTGTTATTAAGTATTATTATTAGTATTTTGTTAGTATTATTATTGATGTTGTTAATTATTATTGTTATTGCTAATCTTTATGATTATGATTATTATTAAAGTGTATATATGTGTATACGTGTGTATATTTATATATATGCATGTGTGTGCACGTTTATTTATGTGCACGTGTGGGTGTGTGAATGTATTTGTGTGAGTTCATGTGTTTGGTTGCGTGTTGCAGCAGTGCGATCCGAACCCAGTATCAGAGACCCCGACCCGATCCGAATTTGTGTCTGTAGAGTGCTGATACGCTGGTGATTCAAAAACTGAACCACGAGATGATTCGAATGTTCGTACCAGTTCATGCAGTGAAGCCCAGATGGCGATTCGGACCCGAAACCGCACCATTTTATGTGAGTGTTTGCTTGTGTGTTATTTTCTTATTTACCATTGTCAATAGATATTTGTGTTTTACTTGTATTATTTCATGTGACCATCTGATTTATGTTATCAGTATGATTGTGCATATTATTTCACGAGATATCAGTGAGCGTTCACTTTAATTCTGTAGTTGATTTGAGCATTTATCTGCGTCATTTTATGTATTGTTATTTGCCACGTTTGACCTTGAACTAGTTGTGGTATATCTTACATTGGACTTGATATTGTAATTGATACTGTTGTGATTAGTGACTCTTCATCTCCAGTATTCTCCATCTGATGTCAGTTAATAGCTATTCATTTGCCAGTTATCAATTGTTTGTTATCAGTTATTCAGTTATCAGCTATTGTTGACATCATCAGTTGTTGGAGATATCTGATCACTATTTTCATTTTAATAATAATTCATATCATTGCTTGTTAATAAAAGGCATCATAACCCGGGGAACAGGGGTAATTGCTTGATGATGCATGTCGTGTATTTTGAAAGGACTAGGTATGGTATACCAAGTTTAGATTCCACAAAGGGGAACCTAGATAGTACTGGCTACTCAGTTATTCAGTTCTCAGTTATAAGGGCTATGACTGGACTACAGCGCACTAGTTATTCTTTTGTGCGGGGCTGTGGTCTTCAGTTATTAGGACTATGCCCGGATTACGGTGCCATACCAGTTATTCTTTTGTGTGGGGCTGTTGTCTTCAGTTATTTGGGCCTTGCGGTCCATACTGATTCAGCGCCAGGGGTGTTAGGCCGTGGTACCAGGCATGCACGGTACCCTTCCAAAACACATGCACTACATTGGCAGGCAGTTATAATAGTAATAATCTTGTTTGATATGTAGGAAAACGGTTGTGGTATGGGACACAACTAAGTACTACATTAGTTAGGTTAATAATAACTAATCAGACTAGTGACATATGCTAGATTACTCATCTTGACATCAGTTGTGTGTTTTATCTGTGATATTCTTTTACCTACGATTTATCCATGTTATTATTCAGTTATCTTTTATTTACAGTTTATCATGTTATTCAGTTACCTTCTATTTACAGTTTGAGTTATGCTATTATCATATACACACTTTTTATATGCACGAGCACTTTTTTCTTTTTTTTACACACTCATTGGGTCGCTTTCTGACAATCCTGAATTTGCACGTCCATATTGGTTATTTTTTTCATTGATCAGGTGTTCGTTGAGCTCGTACGCTTCGCAAGGAGCCTGAAGTTACCTTTGGCTCGATCATCGGTATTCCTGCTTTCTTTTATTCTGTTGATTCTTTATTCTTTACGTATCAGTTTTAGTTATCATCCTATTTCACTTCTATGTTCATGTCATCATGTGTGGACATGCATATGTGTTATTGCAGTGATCGTTGATTTATTATAGTTTAGATTTATAACTTGTTTTGGGTTTCTTAAGCCATAGCGCATATAGGTGAGGTATTCTCCTTGCGTATATGCGTCGCCGACTCGCGTCATGTGTCCGCTTCAATGTATTTTGGAAAGCGAGGTGTGACAATATCATTTTATTTGCTTGAGCTTGGTAGAGCTCATTTGGATGAACTCCACCTCGTTAGGATGAATAACGTGTGGCTTGATTATTTGGGCATGGGGTACGTAGGAAACCATAATGGTACAGCCTGTTTGCTGAGTTGACATGATAATTCATTGGTATTCAGTTTAGATTTGAGAAATCTTCACCGAGGTGGAGAATTATGGAGAGAGGATCTAAAATCAAGGTGGTAGGGTTTTTTGACCCATTAGAGATACCAGCAGAAGCAGAAGAGAAGAAACAGGAAATAGTTATCAACATACGCTAGGTGACGGTCAACAGCTGATACATAGATATACCAAGATCAGATCAGATCAGATATGGTGGTGGTTGACAATTGATGTTGTATAACAGTCGACCGCTATGGCTCAGTCTGTCGGCATGCATAGCTCAGTATGTCAACAACGAGAGTTGAGTCCATCTCAGTCTGTTG